>CAMZMU010000034.1:87882934-88361725 GCA_947311845.1 Poa pratensis
CCGAGCCCAGTGCCTGAGTCAAGCACCAACACCTCTCCGCTCCAGAGCAAGCAAGCTCTTACTCTTACTCTTTAAGTGTTGCAATAGCATTGCAGCACATTAATTTGTGCATTTAGTCTTTCCCTTGTATTGATATGAACATGGTCTTTTCCCCTAGTTCGATTTGAACACAAACCTGCATAGAACTGTGCAACTCAAACTCACAAATAATAGTGACTTTTCTTCTATCCGCAACCCGATTAACAAACTAAGATTTTCACATTTCAAGTGTTAATTTGGAAACTACATTCTCGAAGTTATAGACACAAAAATATAAAACGATTGTGCTTACCACAATAAATTTGAATATCTTTTGTGTATATGTGTGATCTTCTTGAGTTTCTACATATTACCGAAGCCTAGGCAAGCTCTTGTTGTCGTGGCCTAAGATAACTCGGCTCATGGAAGACAACATTTGATCAAGTATTGACATGCGCTAAAAGGAAGAACCTACTAGATAGTACTAGTTTCCTTCATCATTGGCTTGGCTACATCTACATCTAGTATTGTCAGGTTAGTGGTATATAGTGGTTGTATGTAGGCTAACATATTGTATACATATTCGTTCTTCTCTAGGACAAGTGAGAAAGTTTTATTTATAAACGGACCAATTCACTACATTATAGGAGCAGGAAAGGAAGAACTAGCTGAAAGGGGCAAAAAGGAAGAGCTAGCTAAAAGCCTAAAAGGAGACAACTCGAAATAGTTATTACGAATTCATTGATACATCCCGTTGACCGTCATGATGCCCTTTATGCCTAAGAGCGTGTACCCAAGCATAGTATCAACACTGATTATGGTGATGAGTGTGATTAAGAGTGAGCAGAGGCTCTGGGTGATCTATTATGGGTGAAAATACTTCATGAGGGGGACTTCTTCTCATTTCCACTCGCAAGGGGTCCCAATTTTTGAATAATTTACGGAAAATCAACCAGTTGTGTAAGTTGGGAGCTGAGAACTAGGTTTCAACAAAAACAATTGATGGGACTGATGGAAGAGCAAGGCACCCTTGCGGAAAGTTTTTCCATGCTATTTAGCATTTGCTGTGAACTATTCATTCTATGAGGGTGGGTTATTCGGTTTAGATGGATTTTTGGGGATGACCTGTCCATCGAGTGGGTGAACCTAAGGTGTGAAATTGAGTACTGGTGGCTATGTAGCATTTTCTGCATCATCTTTGGAGCTGTGCAGCCGTGCAGGGTTCCTTATGGTGGCTAGTGTGGCAACGGCGATTTTGTTGAGCAATGGTTTGGTTGCGGTAAGACCTTGTCGGCCGACTTCTTGTTCCAGCGTGTTTGAGTCGTCTTCCTGTCCGACTTCTCTGCTACAAAGTTGGAGCTGTTGACCGGCGTGTCGAGTAGCGATGATGACCTATGCGGGGCAGTCTGAGCATGAAAACATTCGTCGGTGTGGGTCATGCCCATCTCCTCTTCATAGCTCGTCTTCAGAATCGGGGTTGTCAGTCTTGTGCGCGAAGGGCCATTTGTTTGTGCATTGGCCAATGTGGATTTCTCGAGGCCCGCCACGGTGAGTCTCTTCGGCGAAGTCGGAGTCGCTGGCTCTTGGAGGTGTGATGACGATGACTGATGTGCAACCTCGACGACGACCCTCGTCTTCAACGATGTGTGCGGTTAGACAGGGTGGCCATGTTTGCCTCGAACGGTCGTTGTCGCAAAAGTGGAACATGGGGTTCCCCTTGTGCTGCCAAAGTGGGTCCATCACCTGTGGGCCCACCAAGAAGATGGACAAGGCCAGGAGTCAAGACTGGTAGGTGGGCTAACCCACCTACCCTGCAGGAACCCAACAAGCTCGACATCGACGCCCTGCGCCTAAGGACTCAGGATCTGGAGACCTCTCGGTTCGCTACAACACGGAGACTAAGGCCATGACCCGAAAGCCCGAGTACCCGGCAGGAGGCCAGGCTCCCTCTCGGGTGCATCTCCGTACGACGTAGAGGATAAGCACGCCAGCACGTGCTAGAAGCTCCAAGAAGCCTTGGGCGCCAAGACGAAGGAGGCGCCCCAGTGACGTCGCCATGGAGCGTGGTTGGTGGGGCTGCCAGGCCCTGTCCGCCCTGCTTTCCCCAAAGGGGACGTCCTCACCTAACCGGAGAAATACTTGGAGGAGAAAAGGCCACATCGCCTCCAAAGACCACCGGGGGTTTTCCCGCCTAAAACCCCTCACGCTACTTGTGTGACCCTTGTGGCATCCCCTTAGCCTATAAAAGAAGGACCAAGGTCACCGAGAAAAAGGATCCCAAGTTCGGAGCGAGGCAAGACTTGGACTAGGGCTTAGAGGGTAGAGAGAGGTGATCTCCCCCGGGTTAGGATCTGCTCGTCGTCTACCCCTAGCCGCCACCCTGCCGCGTAACTCGCCCTAGAGCAACCTTGTAAGCTACACCATGGTGAACCCATCAATCCAGACATGCAGGAGTAGGGTTATTAGCCTCCGGGCGGTCTGAACCTGGGTAACCCATTGTGTCTCTGTGTTGCTCGCCTTGATCGTCGGGAAGAGAACTCCATCGACCTCACCCGGAGAAGACGTTTCTCAGCCTCCTTCGCGCCCCGTGCCGAACCTAAAAAGGGTGTATCCTTTACTCCCGGTGTCCGTCCGTCGAGACACGACAGTCGTGTTGTACCGGTTTTCGGACGGTTTCCCGCTAATTAACTGGTCAACTCTTCTCCTTAATTAATGAAAATGGATAGTCTTTTGCCTCGTTTCAAAAAAAAAAAAACTTGGATGACAGGACCTGGTTTATCTCGTCTCACGTCATCCCCATGGGCGACCGAGGCAACTCGGCTCGTTCCTCGACCGGTTGTCCTTCGGCTCCTGGCAAGGACTCCTCACTCTCTGCCCTCTTCTACCTCAGCCCACTCCGTTGTCGCCCGTGTTGGGGCTGTATCTAGGCCATACGGGTCTGTATTACTCGGAATTCAGTGTTCACTTGATGGGGTTCGGTGGTCCGATGGTGTGAGTTTGGACGCCAAGGCAACGGCCTGTGGCTGTGGACTGCGTGGATAGCTCTCCGGGGAGCGGCGTTGCGGTGCTAGTGTTTTGTCTATTTGACCGTGTGGATGGTGAAGAGCGGGCAGAGGGGAACTCCTTGTGTTGGCGGCGCTTTGGCAGTCCCAACGAGCTCTGATTTGATGGCAGCGGGCGGTCTATGCCACCAACACCATAGAAATGCCACCTTACGCATATTAATTTCATAGGGCAAGGTCAGAACTGATGTACCGTCAAATTCTCACTTGTTTATAACGAAGGAATATATGACCACCATTTCAAAGAACTTGTTACAAAGCACACATCTCTGTCTCTAATTCAGTTCGCCGTCTTACTGTATTCGTGATAAACGCTAGATGAGATTATGCACTTTCAGCGGGCATTCCAGGTTCAAACCTCAGACTCCAGAGCAGTACCACTAGGTGTTTCACCTCTCCTGCGCAACTTTCTGATGCTAAATCAAATCGAGGTGGACTTTGTACGCCAAAATTCTTACATGCGATGTGACCCGCTGGCTGCTGCTGCTTGTAGACATGGTCACACGGGGTGGCACTGACATCACACACATCCAGCGAATCGTCAGTGTCGGAACATCTGGCATGCCATTTATCAGTTCACGGTGCTAGTCACATCTCCATCATTTGATTGTATAGTTTCATATGTGCAGATGTGTCGTTACGGATAAGTTACTATGAAGCATTTTGCATAATTTATTTTACAGCAGCCAGTGTTAGAAAATTCTTATGTAAACGCTCTAATACAAATCAAGATGCAGACTTCGTCTCCAGCTAACGTGTTCAATGACAGATGAGGAGACACAGGACCTAAACAGTGTACAAGTAGCCGCTGTTTCACAAGCAACCTTTTATCCCATCAAAATCTAAACACCCACACAGCTATACAAAATATAGGACTGTCTTTTATTTTCCTCCGAGAAGCATTTTAAAGTCAATGCAGACAGAAAAACTGAACCAGCACCTCAAAGCATCACACACATAAGAATACTGCCAAACGTCTGAGGTGCTAAAAGTCTAAAACATCGGAGGCAATGTAGCTGGTCACGGGCAAACGCCATTGTAGCTGGTCTTCCAAATTTACTTTCACGATACTGAAGGTTTCTAAATTCTGCCACAGAATATAATAGCAAAAGATTACTCCAAAGAGCGACAAAAATAACACCCACAGATTATTCCAAAGGAAGATCCATCTTCATTCCTTTTAGACTGTTGTGGCTTTCAATCTCAGACGAGTAGCGAACTATTTTGGCAGCCCCCTGCACACCCACCTGAGAGATCTGATGGCACCCTATAACGGTCAGTGACAACAGCTTCCCAGAACGTGCCAGCGCAGCCATTCCACTGTCTGTCACATTCTTACATTGGCGGAGTGTAAGATTACTCAAGCGAGGTGTCTGAATAATCAAATGCATCCCAACATCAGTTACAGACTTGCAATCCACGAGCTCGAGTGTCTCAAGAAACAGAGATGATGAGAGGCCCTTCATCCCCTGGTCACACAAAATGCTTGCACCATTCAACACAAGAGCACGGATTGGACAAGATTGGATGAGGGCCACAATACCCTCTTGTGTGAAGCCTATTTGTGTTGGCCAACGGGTAGAGCAGAATGTGAAGGTGAGCTCAACAACCTGAAGCATAGGGCAGTTCAGAGCTAGAGCCTTGAGGCAGTCATCGGTCAGTGGGGTCCTAAACTGAAGACCATGGTGCATAGACTGATAGTGCAGAGGCATGAGTCGAAGCGAGATGCTTTTCAGGTTGCTGCAGTTCTGGAATAGTGCAATCATCTCACTCTCATCTAAACCAATAACATACTCCAGGTAAAGCGTCTCCAATGCTTTGCACCTCCCCAGGAGGAAACGAAGTCCAATTTCTTGGGTAGTTATAATATGAGCCAGCCTAAGATCTTTCAAATTCTCACAGGAGATGTCATAGCTATATGGGTATCCAGCCACATACGCGGGATCACGGGCTTCAGTCATCATGTAATTTTCATTAACTTCAAACTCAAACCTTTGAAGATTTGCCCATCCGTGACCAAACTTTAGGAGGTCATACTAGCTGATTCCTTTGCAATCCTTCACCACTAATTCTTCCAATGACCCATATCTGCCAAGGTACACCAGCCACTCCACACTGGCTACTGCCATACAGTCAACAAGGTGGAGAACGGAAAGATGCCTGCAATTAATCGCCACCAAAAGAAGCCCAATAGAAGTAATTTCTGGCACACAATTTAGCTTGAGGGACCTCAACTTCTTGCAGTATGACACATAACCAAGACCAGTGTCATTAATGTTCGAGTAGTTTCTTAAAGTGAGATCGGACATCGAGGGGCAGTGAGATGATAGAACATGGATGCCTCGGTTGTTCAACTGTCCCTGTGACTGGACGTCCAACCAGAGTAATTGATCTCTACTTTGACCAAATTGGGGAAGCGGGAGAACAGCTTTACCAAGGCTTTAGTTGTAGGGTTGAGTTGATAGCCAATGCGGAGAGCAACCCTGTGCTCTGCCTCGACGGTGTAGAGCTGCTTTGCCACAAGTGAAAGAGAATAAGATCACTTGCGCTGGTAATCTTCTTAATGATCTCTGCAAGCAGTGGCTCCGGGAGACCTTCCATCGAGTATCGCAGCTGCAAAACGTGGACAATTTCAAGGCATGGAAGGAGCTGGACTAAAGATTCTGCAATCAGAAGGAACATACCAGGATAAGCTGTAAGAGCTACTACAAGGAAACATCAAACTTCTTTTTATATCCGACATTAAGCTGTAAGAGCTACTACAAGGAAACATCAAACTTCTTTTTATATCCGACTGAAAGTTTTATGCCCTTATCTTCACTGATTAATGCAGCATCCTATTGGTTATTGGTATCCATATAGTGGTACACAAAAAAGTCTTGTAAGAAACATTAAGTTGGACTAATTATATGAAACTGCTGTTGGGTGAGGACGGTAATCTACAAATGCACCAATTGGAACTACAAGCCACCAGATCTAAACATTGACCCGCTAAAAAGAACTACTAGAGAATACCAAGATAACAATTTCTAGGACGCCAGAACAGGTTTTATCTATACTACTATTAAAAGAGCAAACTTGTGTTGATACATTAAATCTGAGCCCTTCAATATTTGGCCAACGGTCCAGATTGCTCCAATGTTTGACAACTCAACACATCTTTTCGTTTCATAATAATTACGGGATTTGCCACCGCTAAAAACAAAAACGTTCACCATTGGCCGTCGTGGTCGGCGCGGGAACCAGATGATGCGGAGGAAGGCCATGACGACCGCCTTGGCTTACACGAGGGATGGCAGAGGGCCGCCACACCGCCGCCCTGCCCGCCACCGCTCGGTCCTCCGTCCTGCCCGGCTGCCCGTCAGGCCGGCACCATCGCCTTACTCGGTCGTGACCGTCGACCTGTTGTCTCCTTCCTTCGGCGTCCCGAGCGTCTTCCCAGTTTCGCTCAGCCAACGGTCGCCCTTTTCCGTTCTCTTCTTCCCGTCGTCGCCGCCGTCGTCCACTCCGCAAGATTGACGGTCCGTCGCCGTTGCCGAAGCCGTAGACATGCCGAACTTCTCATGCCTTCAGTCGCGAGGTCAGCAGGACAGCCGGATCCCGTCGACCTGGCCAGCAGGAAAACATCGTCTCAGCGTACAAGCCTACATGACTACATCACACCGTCCTGCTTACTGGACATGAGCAACTCGAATTGCTACTGGACATGAGCAACTCGAATTGCTCCCGTCAGGTTCCAATCTTAATGTACATCAATGCAATTGTTGTTCTAAAAAAATGTGTATTGTCCCAATTCTGGACAGCCAAAGGAGATGATTTCACCTACGTATCTTCAGATTTAAATCTAACATGTATTTCTTCCTTCTACCTTTTCTAATTATGTTGGGAAAAGCTTTGGGAAAGGATGAATCTGAACTAAATTCTTGGTGCCATCCTGGATTTGTTGTGCTTCTGTTTAGTCGATTGACTTGGCCTGACATAGCATCAGTGGCCGGTATCCCAAATTAGTTAATTTTTGCAAGAATATTGTTATACAAAGGTGATGCTCCACATTACGCTCACCATCAGAAAACAGTGATCGTGGATGGTGATGCCACAAATGATAGCACTGAATCAGAATGTACCATGGTTCAGTGAGCTTAGATTCAGAATTTCAAGTAGAATTTACCATGATGTTCCGCTTCTTGGTTCCAACTGATGGACTTGATGGAGAGATAAAATATAGGTAGATATTGTTAGTACATGATTGCTCTGCTGTTAACCCTGATAGACGACCATACAAAGAACTATGCTATACAACACTTATGCGCACCATGTACCTATATTACGTGGACAATCAGACATAGGTTTATATTGGTGATATTTTATAGTTTCAGTTCGTTTTACTAAAGAAACCAAGATATTTTTTGTGGCCAGTGGTGTGGTTTGTTAGAGGTAGCCACGGTCCTTTACAAGTGTCAGCAGAACTACTTGGTTAAATCCGGTTAGGGCATAAAAAACTGAAACTTTACCATTCTATATCCTTCAAAAAACTTTGGCATTGCAAGTGAGATGCAGTCTGTTTAGTCTCAGCTATTTACTGCTGGCCTAGACTTAACCTTTTTATTAAGGATGCTTTGCAGGTGCTCCGGTTATATGGTACAGTATGAACATCGCAACTGAAAACTAAACAATTCATGTCATTTCTTCACCTCTTATGCATAGGTTGGCAGATGATAAGCAAATCCAAAGAATGGTGATAGGTTAGTCAATCATGTTGCATCTGAACACTGAGCGTATGATATGTGGAATGAAGATTGTTCGGGAGAGATGTATCCCCGGTGATTTTCACATTAGATGTCTCCATTATAAAACTCATTTCCAGTATACGAACGTCACCACAAATATATTTCGGATAGACCTACCCACTGTGGACTAAAGATTTGAAAGGATATTAATCAAAAAATGCTTAATTGTAGTATTGATTTTGGTGTTTGTATATGTTGTGCCAATTGTGTTGTGTACTATCTGACAAGTTATTTATCATTGACAGAAGAATATGAACTTTCTACTTACGATCGTAGTGAATCGAATTACAATAAATTGCCTTAAGTTGGTTACCAATCTCCATTAAGTGTATGTGATTATATCTTTTTCTGAGAAATTTCATTATTTTTTCGAGTAAGATTTTGTGTAAGAATAGGTTTAGGAAAATTGCACCATGCCAATAAGACTTCTAGATTTGTCGCCGCTTGAGTATGGTCAAGTACTGGTGGATACGTGCATCGGACGTACATGGTCACTAGTACTAAGAAATAACCCAAGGCCAAGCAGGTTTCTGTTGGGTAGGGACATAATCTCCAATACGCCAATTAGAACTACAAGATAATTAAACATACATATCTGGAATGACCTAACCAATCAGATGAAGTCAATGATTTCTAGAAACCCCAGAACAGGTTTTACTAATGATTGCACTTTCAATAACCAATTGCAAGAATCAAGTCGACAGTTGACCGTGATTGCAGAACAGGTTTTACTAATGATAGTACATGACGGAACCATCATGTCAAGTGCGATTATCGAGTTTAGGACGACATTACAGAACGGAATCAACATAACTCAAGTAGGATATCGACATCGGCTGTCTCAACCAAAGCTGTCTGAGAAAGGGGATGAATCCGCCAAAAAAACTGAAGGGGGTGAATGGACCGGAATCCGTACCTCGGAGGAAGCGAGGACCGAGGGAAAAGGAGGCTCCGTCAGCGCTGCCGGCCGGGAGACGGCGGCGGCCCGGGACTGGACTGGGCGGCGAGCTCGACGGCAAAGGAAAACCCTCGTCTCACGGCGTGAGTTGAGTCTCGGTGGACAAGACGGAGTTTGGGCTAAGCTGGGCCGTGTTCCGTATGGGCCCTCTGTCCCTCGTTTTATACTGGGCCGATACTAATATTTCATTTTCATTTCTGGGGAAATATACCGCTCCAGGTTTTGCCGCTCGTCCCACACGAGTGACGAGACAGAGTCGGGCGGGAGCCGCTCCTTTTCTCCGGCGATCGCCGGCGAAGGCACGCCCAGACCTACACCTGGGCAGCGCAACGCTGCGCCTGGCCTTGCGCTTTCCCGTATCCCTCGTGTGGTTCGGCTAAACTAGCTGGTTCGCGCACTCTGAATCTCATCACCTGCACCCGTGCACCATCCACTCGCCTCGAGCAACTGCTTCGGATCGAGGCGACTCACGATCGAGGAGTTTTCCCCGACCAAAATGGCGCCGATCTCTGAACTCTGATGCTAGCGTATGGATCCATGGTTACTCACAGTGGCGGACGACGGCTAACTGCCAGCTCCGATCGAGGCGCCCTGCAGGTGTTCGGCGAATTTCCTCGCTAGGGAGAATTCGTCGACAAAGGAATCCGGGGGCCCCAACTTATTGTACGTTTCCTCCCGATCACTGATTACTGTTATTATGTTGAAACTGTACATAGTGACATACCATGTTTCAGTAGTAGTAACAAATGCTTCAGTTTCATAAATGCAAACATAACTGTAACTCATGCACTTCTCGTTCAAGTTCTTATGAGATAGAGAGTGCAAATAAAATCAGGTACATGTACAGTAAAACATTGCGTGCCATATTCATTGGTTTATGATACAGACACCTTCCCAGGGAATAACCCTATTACATCACTAAAAAGGGGGAGAGCTAGAGCATGGTGGAAACTGGACATGGCTAAGCTGAGAGACGAAACAATGAGATCACAGCTTAGACGAGCAACTGCCCTGAATTTTGGATTACTTTGTGGATTGCCCTCATATTAGTAGGGCTATACTACAACGGGTTATACAGTTAAATGAATCACACCGGGTAATTTCCTTGTATTATCTGCCTGTCATAGCCATAGGATTGCGCTGCCGCCTTAATGACAACTTCATATGGATTGCAAAGTAGCCCAGCACGGCAACGATGAGCAGGGCCACATAAATAGATGTCTTCCACCCCCTGGTGGAACCGGCTGCATAGGCCACTAGGAGAGCGACCAAACCCAGTACCATCGCCTTGTTCATCACCTTCAGCAACCACTCTTCACACCTCAGCGGCCACTCTTCACAATCATCTTTCTTCTTCTTCAGCAGCCAATGCGGTAGCAGCATGATGATGACAACGATGGAAGCCACAAAAGAAATGGAGTTGCTGTAGAAGAAGACGAGGTACCGGCCTCTCATGTTGTCGTGCATCGTCGGGTTGCCAGCCTCGTGCCCGTCGCTGCTGCTCTGCCACGTCCCGCCAGGCGGTTCCAGGCCGGCCTGGTAGGCTACGCTCGCCACCAAGACGCCTACCAGCATCAGGTACTTGTGCCTCGCGTGCTTCTTCCGTTCTTTTCACCCTTCTTCTTTTCTTCTTCTTCCTTCTTCCATTCTTCTTCCTTCTTCCTTTCTTCTTCCTTCTTAGCGGCATCCTGTTGTATGGATCGCCCAGTTGCTGGATTGGCATTTTGGTTCCGCTCCCTCACCAAAACTACTACTAACAGTCCGACTGCAACGAAAAGTACCAGGGCCAACACAGAGATGTAGATGGATGTCTTGATGTCCTGGGTGCTTCCGGCGGCATAGGCCCCTATCAAACAAGACAAGCCCACTGCCGTACAGACAGACAGCGCATTGCTTCGTATGGCTGGCCTGTACACAGTGGGGTTCACCAGGAGGATCATAAGGGCGATGGACAACATGAAGCTCACCGAGTTGCAGTAGAAGAAGATTTTGTAGCGGCGCTGGTCGTTGTAGAAGAGGACTGGGTTGCCAGCATGGTGCTTGAGACTGTCCTGGAGCAGGAAGCCACCCGGAGGGGTGAGGCCGGCTTGGTAGGTGATGGTCGCTGCCAAGATGGCAAAGAGGAGCAACCGTTTGCGCCTCTTCTCAAGCAACCGATCTTCACTCCCGTAGTTATTTGTCTCGTGATCCAGCGTGAAGATGATGACATGGATCAGCACGTAGCCGAGGACGGCGCCTGCCAAGGCCATGGCGTAAATGGAGTGCTTCATGTCCCTGCAGCTCCCGACGGCATAAGCACCCATGAGGCCAATCAGGTCGAGTATCATGGCTGCCTCCAGCACGTGGTGCTTGACCGGAAGCTCCTTCTGGACCAGGATGATGACCACCAATGAGGCCACAAAGGCAACCGAGTTGCAGTAGAAGAAGCCATTGTACCGCCTAGCGTCCAGCGTGAGAAGGATCGGGTTGCCGGCAATGTGTCCGTTGTTGTCCTGCCAAAGGCCACCTGGCGGGTCCAACCCCGCTGAGTAGGTGATGGTGGCAGCAAGAGTGGCAAGCAGTAGAACAAGAGAACGAGTCTTGTCCAGAGCCTCCGTCCCCGTAGAAGTGGACAGTACTGATTGAATACTGAGTTTCATTCATTGCAGAGAAGGAAGAAACAGAGTTGGGTTCAGTTGCAGAGAAAGAAAGAAAGAAGTGGTCTAATTGCAAACAAGAAGGGGATATGTATGTGCTCAGTACCTGGCATCATCACGCGGCTGATTTTCATCGGTTTGTTGCTCTGGATTGGAACAAGTGTAGAAGAAACCAAGGAGTAGAATGAAAACCAGAACGGCACCAACAAGGCTGACCACGTAGACGGTGGTGCTTGTGTTCCTGCAGCTTCCTGTGGCGTAGGCGGCGACGAGGCTGACCAGGGCGACGACGATGCAAGTGTAGAGCTCGAGAGACCTTGCCCTCTTCTTGCGGAGCTTCCTGTCGTCGATGATGAGCAGCATGGTGGTGAGCAGGGAAGCCACAAACGCCGTGGTGTTGCAGAGCATGAACACGGTCAGGCGCATGTTGTAGTGGTCCTTGAGGATCGCGTCGCCCGGCCGGTGGCTGCCCTCGGTGCTGTCCCAGAAGCCGCCTGGCGTGCTCAGCCCGGCGACATACGTGATGCTCACCGCGAATGTCGCCAGAAGCATCAGGACCTTGCGGATCCGTTCTTGGGCTTTCATCTTCTTCTTCAGGCCCTCCTCCTCTTCCACCTCGGGCAAGCCACCGGAGCCAGAGTTGGAGACGGTCATTGAGCCGGAGTTGTTGTCTGGAAAACACCAGTCCAGCAGCTTGAGAAGAGCGATGTAGATGAAAACGGAGGCCACCAGCGCCGCCGAGTAGAGGGATGTCACCTTGTCCCGGCAGGTGCCGGCAGCGTAGGCGCCCACGAGGCTGAGCAGGTCGAGCACCATGACGAGCCGCAGTGCCACGACGCCGGAGGCGATGCAGACAACTCCCTTCTTATCCTTCTCCCTGTCTTGCAGGACGGACTTCTCCTTGTCGTACAGGACAGCGAGGAGGAGGATGAGCACGATGACCACGAGCGACGCGGCGAACGCGGTGGCGTTGCAGTAGAAGAAGGTGAGGTGCCGGTGGTAGTGGTTGTGGCGAATGATTGGGTCGCCGGCCTTCTGGTCATGGCCGTGGTTGGAGCCCTGCTGCCAGACACCCCCGGGAGGGTTGAAGCCTACGGTGTACGTCACGCTGGCCACAATGGTGGCCAGCAGCAGGAGGTACTTCCGCAGGCTGTACTCCCATGGCTGGCCGGTTTCCATTGCCGCCGGCTGCATGCAGGGCCGAAGTGTGATTCTTCCTCCTCTTGATTATTGTGATGTAGGACGGATGGAGTATGAGAATGGTGAATGGAAAAGAACCATAGGGTTTAGGTGATAGCTGTGTTATTATATAACAGCTCGACTCGTGGAGAGTCGTCGGGTGGAAAGTACATCCGCAGGCTCTACTCCCTAGGCGCCATCGCCGGGTGCACTGAAGCTGCCTGGCCGTGACCGGGCTCCATTGTGCTCCCTCTAGTTTTTGTAGTACAGAATATCCAGTTGCAAACTATGGGAGAGTTGTGCGTGATTATAAAAGTGATAGAACGAGTTGACTCGCGCCGAGTTGTCGTGATCCTTTTTTTTTTGCGAATTAGTCGAGATCTGACAGATTGCTATTTTGTACTGCAACTTCCACACGTTAGAGGAGCGAGTCAGCCCGGTTTTGGAGAACAAGCTATGCCGCAGCAGTATGTAGACTGCAGGATTACAACTGTGTGGGACTCTGTATAGGATCAGGTCCTGATGAAACTTTGCACCATGCCGCTCATAGAAATAAACAACTCCCTCCTTTCCATAATTCTTGTCATGGTTTTAGTTTAAATATCCATAATTTTTGTCGTGGTTGTCTGAATATTTAAACTAACACCACGACAAGAATTACGGAACGAACATAGTAGCATTTAAAGAAGATATAAACATTTGAAAGCATCTTGTGAAACAGCCGTAGTTAAATGCAGTTTTCTTGTTTAGGAAAAAATAAAACCTAAACTTCTTACCTGGTTTTGGTATTCTTAGGTAAATCTAACCTTCTAATCCCTACAATTAGTACCCTGTTTGTTAGACGCCAAAATTATGTTCGAGAGGCAGGATTGTCGACGGTGTCAAGGCCGTGTCTATACCTGCCACGCGGGATTGGTTCATTGGTGTGTGGAGGCCCCTATTTCTGGCGACTTCCCCGGCAGCCAGTTACATCTTCGGGCAATATTTTTCTTTACGAGATTTCACATCATAGGGACATTTTTTCCCTGGTTTTCGCTCAGTGTGTGTGCGCGTGCTTATGTAGTTGTGTTTGTGTATGTGCATGTGTGCACGCCCTTTTATTTTAGAAAATAAAGTTCTATGTACTCAACAACCTTTTAGCCTTTCGAAATGGAGGCTGATGTTCTGAAGAGCTTCTTTGCACCTAAACATTGTGAAGAACGACAAAGGAAAGAGCAGCGGGAGTCGGAACGATCCCCCGGAAGGCTCTTAGCAAGGGCATGAGCCAACATGTAATAAAATGTGGCTTCAAAAAAGTAGCAAAACTTTGCCTAAAAAAACGTAGCAAAACTGTTGAAATTTTGTCCTTTATTTTGCAGCTCCCTCTGCAGACAATGTGACTGCATCGTTTCATATCTGCGCAATGTGATTGTAGTCACAGATCAGTTACAACTTACAACGAAGAACTTCTCTAATTTTCTGCACTGTTCATAGTCTGTTTCCGAGATCATATGCATGAGAGCTGCATGTAATACTATGTTAAAGAAGAAATGTTCAGAAAATTATTATGTAAAGCAGAAACGGCCGTGAAACAAACGCGATCACATACACCCTTCTTCTCCAGCTGAACATATGCGCTGCAGAGCTGCTCAGTGACCACTGAACATGTGCACACATTGTATATTAATATAACAAGCATTGCACAATGTTGTTTCACAAGAAAACAAAATAATCACTAAAAAAACCTTTTATTCCTTCGAAATCTAAACGCACACAGAGCAATAAAAAGAATAGTCCCCACAAAAGACACTAAAAGAGGCGACTGCTATTTGAAGCCTGACAACACGCAAGAATTCCGACGATAACTCCTGATAAGCTAAAAAAAAACTAGAATCTCCGAGGCATCAAAGATTACCTACGATAGTGGATTCCTCTTAAATTATTTATGTTCTTGTAGTACAAAATGTCCAGTGGCAAAGTGTGGCAGAGTTAGTTGCGATTATAGAAGTGGTAGAACGACTTGACTTCATGCCGGGTCGTGGTGTCTTCAAATCTGACAGATTGCTAGAATTTTGTACTGCAACTTCCCACATGTTAAGATGAGAATTGTGGGTTTTCTCTACAACTAGCTGATAGTTAAATCCCCTTCTTCTGAAGAGACTTCAGTCAAAAAAAATTATAGCTTAGTACTTGTAGACAATCCCCTTGTCTATTTTTATAGCTTAGTACTTGTAGTTGATGAACCATATTTAGGGCTGTAATGATTCATCGGTTCTGGTCTAAACAGGCCTTAACCAAGCTAGCATGTAGCAGATAAACGGTTTAACTTTCAGTGAAAATACCCCTTCTGTAGTAAACAGCAGATCAGTTGAATAGAGCATGGTATATCGTTTGGCTATTTGTTACTCCCTCCTTCCCTATTTAGGTGGCTTATGATTTGATTCAAAAATTCAATGTTTTCTAACTTCGACCAAGTATTTATACAAAAATATGAAGATTTACAATACCAAATCAATATCAAATATATTCACCTTAAGATATATTTTCATAATATATTTATTATACATTTAATTATTTATATATTTGTCTTTACATTTGGTCAAACATAGAAATTGTTAACTTGTTAACTGAGTTTATACGCGGTGGCGGAGGGAGTATACTGGATATATTTACTTCAAGTGGATGCTAATCAGTAGAACTTTCTGTCAATCCGTTTTAGTTTCTCACATTCTACCTCTGGATATTTAGGGATCTCAGTTGCAGGACTAGAGACCGTTGAGGCTTTGGCCATGGAATTAGTTACCTTCCAAGGCTATGCTTAACCTTCAAGTTCAGATAATTTCAGGCACCGAATTGGCATGAGTGCCAGTGAATTTCCTTGGGATCTGTCTTGTTTTTTTAGTTTCTAATTGTATGTTTGTTTGAGGAGGCTCGGCTGACATTGCAGAACTTTTCCGAGCAATGAGTTTTAATTTCTCTAACTTTGTTTCCATCGCATAGCTGGTCTTTCTTGCTGCAGCTTTGGCATCAGCTAAAAAGTTTTCTTTGCTTGGTAAATGAATTTCAGAGTCCAGAAACCACTTATGGTTCATCTCTCTATCCACTTGAAGGCTGAATTTGAATCCCTCTCATCATATTTAAAGTGAAGATCCTCTACCAGAATCGATGAAGCTAGAAGCTACAACATATGCAAAGAAAAATGTAGTAAAAGCTGCAATAGATGAACGCTCAATATGTGCACAAGGGACAAAATGCTACAGAGTTAACTACCTATCTTTTCATACAGAAACGTCAATATAGGAACTAACCCATTTGATTTATGGTGTATCTGCACGTGGCAGCTCTTATATAAAGCGACATTTGTGCAGTGTATATAAGAAGCATGGCAGTTATTACTTCATTTTTTATAACGATGAGTCAAGCTTTTCGGATGTACTCCTACATATTTAGTACATGTGTGTTGCATCAGGAATCTTTTTTCGCCCTCGTTTGATAATGGGCCGATACTATTTCTGGGGAAATATACCGCTCCAGGTTTGCCGCTTGTCCCACACGAGGCAGAGCCGGGCGGGAGCTCTCTTTTCTCCGGTGATCGCCGGCGACGGCCCGCCCCGACCTATACCTGGTAAGAGCAAAGCTGCGCCTGGCCTTGCGCGTTCCCGTGTCGCTCGTGTGGTTCGGCTAAACCAGCTGATTTGCGCATTCTGAATCTCGTCACCTGCATCTGTGCACCATCCACTCGCCTCGAGCAACTGCTTTGGATCGAGGCGAGTCACGATCGAGGAATTCTCTCCGACCAAAATGGCGCCGAGCTCTGAACTCTGATGCTAGCGTATGGATCCATGGCTACTCACGGTGGCGGGCGACAGCTAATTTCCCAAGTCGAGTGGCCCTGCAGGCGTTCGGCAAATTTCACACCTAGGGAGATTTCATCGCCAAAAGAATCCATGGGCCCCTGACTCATTGTAAGCTTCCTATCGATCATTGATTACTGTTATGTTGTCCCTTCCTAGTGACATACCATGTTTCGTAGAGTAACAAATGCATCAGTTTCCGTAATGCAGATAAAATTAAACTGTGATTACCGTTCAAGTTCTTATGAGAAGAGAGTGTGCACACAGAATCAGTAACTGTACAACAAAGCGTCACGTGCCATATGCATTGGATTGTAATACACATAGCCGCCCAGGGAGTAACCCTATTACATCACTAAAAAGGGGGAGAGCTAGAGCAGGGTGGAAACTGGACATGGCTAAGATGAGATACGAAACAGATCAGATCACAGCTTAGATGAGCAATTGCCCTGAATTTCGGATTACTTTGTGGATTGCCCTCATATTAATAGGGCTATACGACAGGGGGTTATGCAGATAAATGAATCACACTGGGTGATTTCCTTGTATTATCTGCTTCTCATAGCCATGAGGATTGCTCTGCCGCCGTAATAACAGCTTCACATGGATTGCAAAGTAGCCCAGCACGGCAACAATGAGCGCGACGACATACATAGATGTCTTCCACCCTCTGCTGGAGCCAGATGCATAGGCCCCTAGGAGAGCGACCAAATCCAGTACGATCGTCTTGTTCATCACCCTCAGTGACCACTCTTCACATTCTTCTTCCTTCTTATTCAGCAGCCAATGCGGTAGCAGCATGATGATGACAACGATGGAAGCCACAAAAGAAATGGAGTTGCTGTAGAAGAAGACGAGGTACCGACCCCTCATGTTGTCTTGCATCACCGGGTAGCCCGCCTCGTGCCCGTCGCTGCTCTGCCACGTCCCGCCGGGCGGTTTCAGGCCGGCCTGGTAGGCTATGCTCGCCACCAAGATGCCTACCAGCATCAGATACTTGCGCCTTGCGTGCTTCTTCCTTTCTTCATCCTTCTTCCTTTCTTCTTTCTTCTTCCTTTCTTCTAGATCCTGTTCTATGGATCGGGCAGCTGCT
Organism: Poa pratensis; assembly: GCA_947311845.1. Taxonomy (NCBI): domain Eukaryota; kingdom Viridiplantae; phylum Streptophyta; class Magnoliopsida; order Poales; family Poaceae; genus Poa; species Poa pratensis. The sequence goes on from CAMZMU010000034.1 coordinate 87,900,501, forward strand.
GGATTGGCGTTTCTTTTCCGCTCCCTCACCAAAAATACTACTAGCAGTCCGGCTGAAACGAAAAGGACCAGGGCCACCAACACAAAGATGTAGATGGATGTCTTCATGTCCTGCGTGCTTCCGGCGGCGTAGGCCCCCATCAAACAAAACAAGCCCACAGCCGTACAGACAGAGAGCGCATTGCTTTTTATGGCTGGCCTGTACACAGTGGGGTTCACCAGGAGAATGATGAGGGAGATGGACAACATGAAGCTCACCGAGTTGCAGTAGAAGAAGGCTTTGTAGCGGCGCATGTTGTTGGACGAGAGGACTGGGTCGCCGGCGTGGTGCCCAGGCTTGTCCTGGAGCAGGAAGCCACCCGGAGGGGTGAGACCGGCTTGGTAGGTGATGGTCGCGGCCAAGATCGCAAAGAGAAGCAACCGTTTGCGTTTCTTCTCAAGCAACGGATCTTCATTGTCGTCGTTATTTGCCTTGGGACCCATTGTGAAGATGACGACATGGATCACCACGTAGCCCAAGACTGCGCCTGCCAAGGCCATGGCGTAGATGGAGTGCTTCATGTCCCTGCAGCTCCCGACGGCATACGCGCCGATGAGGCCAAACAAGTCGAGTACCATGGCTGCCTCCAGCACGTGGTGCTTGACCAGAAGCTCCTTCTGGACCAGGATGATGACCACCAAGGAGGCCACGAAGGAAACTGAGTTGCAGTAGAAGAAGACATTGTACCGCCTAGGGTCCACCGTGAGAAGGATCGGGTTGCCGGCCATGTGCCCATCGATGTTGTCCTGCCAAAGGCCACCTGGCGGGTCCAATCCCGCTGAGTAGGTGATGGTGGCGGCAAGAGTGGCGAGCAGTAGAACAAGAGAACTAGCCTTGTCCATGTCCAGAGCTTCCCTACCACTGCATCCATTCATTGCAGAGAAAGAACAGAGTTGGGTTCAGTTGCAGAGAAAGAAGAAACCGAGTTCAGTTCAGTCTCGGAGGAAGAAGAAACATGGTTCAGTTGCAGAGAAATAAGAGACAGTGTAACTGCAAACAGAGGAAACATAGTTCAATACCTGGCAGTATCAGCATTCTGCTGATTTCCATCAATTTGTGGCTCTGGAGCGAAGTTTGGCAGAGCCTCCCTAACACTGCATCCATTCATTGCAGAGAAAGAAGAAATAGAGTTGGGTTCAGTTGCAGAGAAAGAAAGGAGCAGTCTAATTGCAAACAAGAAGAGGATATGTATGTGCTCAGTACCTGGCATTATCACCAGTCTGCTGATTATCGTCAGTTTGTTGCTCTGGGCTCAGTTTCCTTCTTTCTCTGCAGGATAAGGAGAAACCATGGAGTAGGATGAATACCAGAACGGCACCAACCAGGCTGACCACGTAGACGGTGGTGCTGGTCTTCCTGCAGCTGCCGGCGGCGTACGCGGCGACGAGGCTGACAAGCGCGATGATGATGCAAGTGTAGAGCTCGAGAGACCGGGTCGTCTTCTCGTGGAGCTTCCTGCCGTTAATGATGAGCAGCATGGTGGTGAGCAAGGAAGCCACGAACGCCGTGGCGTTGCAGAGCAGGAAGACTGTCAGGCGCAGGCTGTGGTGCTCCTTGAGGATCGCGTCACCCGGCCGGTTGCTGCCCTCAGTGCTGTCCCAGAAGCCGCCCGGCGTGCTAAGCCCGGCGACATACGTGATGCTCACTGCAAATGTTGCCAGAAGCATCAGGACCTTGCTGAGCCGTTCTTCGGCTTTCATCTTCTTCAAGGCCTCCTTTTCTACTACCTTGGACACGCCGCTGGAGTCAGGTACTGAGACGGGCATTCCGCGGGAGCTCGAGCCGGAGCCGGGGCTGGTGGGCATCATGCCACTGGAGCCGGAGTCCAGCAGCTTGAGAAGCACGACATAGATGAAAATGGCGGCCACCAGCGCCGCCGAGAAGAGGGATGTCACCTTGTCCCGGCAGGTGCCGGCAGCGTAGGCGCCCACGAGGCTGAGCAGGTCGAGCACCATGACTAGCCGCAGCGGCATGACCCAGACGGCGTCCTTCTTCTCCTTGTCCTTGTCGTGCGAGGCGGCGAGGATGAGGATGAGGACGATGACCACGAGCGACGCCGCGAACGCGGTGGCGTTGCAGTAGAAGAAGGTGAGGTGCCGGCGGTAGTGGGCTTGGCGGATGATGGGGTCACCGGCGAGCTGGCCGTCGTGGTTGGAGCCCTCCTGCCAGACGCCCCCTGGCGGGTTGAAGCCTACGGTGTACGTGACGCTGGCCACAATGGTGGCCAGCAGCAGGAGGTACTTCCGCAGGCTGTACTCCCATGGCTGCCCCTGGTCGAGCAGCACAGGTGCAGGCTGGCCGGTCTCCATTGCTGCCGGCTGCATGCAGGGCCGAAGTGTGCTTGCTTCCTCTTCTTGATTATTGTGGTGTAGGAGAATGGCAAAGAACCATAGGGTTTAGGGTAATAGCTGTGTCATTATATAACGGCCCGACTCGCGGGGAGTGGTGGGTGGGGAGGGGGTGCTGGCTGGTCGTGACTGGGCTCCATTGATGGCCACTCTCTTCTCACTCAGCAAGTGTGTGCTCCCTCTTGTTAGTTATCGTAGCACAGAATGTCCAGTGGCAAACTGGCAAACTATGGGACAGTTGTGCGTGATTATAGAAGTGATAGAACAACTTGACTCGCGCCAAGTCGTCGTGATCTTTTTTTTTTTTGGTTACGAATTAGTCGTCGTGATCTTAAAATCTGACAGATTGCTATTTTTTATTGCAACTTCCACACGTGGACAGTTGGTTGTAGTACAGAATGTCCAGTGGCAAAGCGTGGCAGGGTTGGTTGTGATTATAGAAGTGGTAGATCGACTTACTTCGTGCCGAGTCGTCGTGATCTTAAAATCTGACAGATTGCTATTTTGTACTGCCACTTCCCACAAGTGAGAGGAGCCGAGTCAACCCGGTTTTGGAGAACAAGCTATGTAGACTGCAAGGATAGAACTGTGGTTTTGAGGCTGTCATTTCTGCCGACTCGTTCCGGCGGCCCGTCTCCGGCAGCAAAATGGCTAGAATATGTCATCTTCGGGCAATACCTTCCTTTAATTAGGAGATCTTCACCATGACGACGTTTTCTCGGTTATAGTTCATTGTGTGTGCGCGCTTATGTAGTTCTGTTATATGTATGTCCGTTTTATTTTGGCAAACAGAAATTTTATTTATTTAACCATGGCATGGTTGCAGCCTGCAGCCTTTCAAAATGGGAGAAGATGTTCGGAACAGCAGCTTTGCACCTACACATTGTGAAGAACGGCAAATTTGATTTACAAAGGAAAGAGCCAACATGTTGTGAGCCCTTTTAGGAAGGGTTGTGAGCTCGGAGATCTTGATGGTCTTCTCGGACTGTTGCCTCCAACGACTGAAAATTTCCAGGAGCAACAGCGATCGCCCAACGTCCAGGCCTGGAATTGAGATGTTTTGTATATCCCAGTAATTTTTTTGCTTGTGGGATTCTTTAGTTGGGCATGTGGTTGAGAACAAAATAGACCGAGGCTGCAGAACATAGCAAAACTGTTAAAATTGGACAAAAGACTCGGCGTCTTTCTATTGTTAACAATGAAGTGCCTTGACAGTGTAACACGGACACATTTTGTCCTTTATTTTGGAGCTGCCTCGGCACAATGTTTACGTAGTCACGGATCAGTTACAACCAAGAACTTCTGTCTAATTTCTGCAGCGACAATGTTCAGATTTTTTTTCGAGATCATATGGAGGAGAGCTACATGTATTATGCTAAGAAGAAATGTTCAGAAAATTATTATTGTGTAAAGTAGAAACGGCCTTGAACAAATGCCTGATGCGCTGCAGTGCTGCTATACAAAAAATAGTCCCCACAAAAGACAATATAAAGCTATGCGCTGCAGTGATGCTCCCTGACAAGTGAACATGCGCACACACAATATGAAGCATTGCACAACGCTGTTTCACAACAAAGAAAAATAACCACATGAAAAATCCCAGTTATTTCCTTCGAAATCTTAACTCACACACAGGCACAGCTATACAAAAAAATAGTCCCCACAAAAGACATTATAGACGGCGACTGCTATTCGAAGCCTGACAACACAGTAAGAATTCCACGAATTCCTGATAAGCTAAAAAGCTAGAACCTCCGAGGCAACAAAAATCACTTACGATACTGGATACATCTTCAGTTCTTTCATTCCCTTTAGAATTCTGTGGCTTTCAATGTCTGCAGAGTAGTGAACCGATTTGGCAGCAGCCTGTACGCTCTCCTGAGATGTCCAACGACACCCTATCACTGTCAGTGACTCTAGCTTCCCTGAACGCGCCAGCGCAGCCATTCCATTATCTGTCACTTTCATACATTTGCGGAGTGTGAGATTACTCAAGCGAGGAGCCTGAATAATGAAATCCATCCCAGCATCAGTTATTGACATGCAGTCCACGAGCTCGAGTGTCTCCAGAAACTGGCAGGATGAGAGCTCCTTCATCCCAGAGTCATAGAAAATGCTTGCACCATTTAACACAAGAGTCCGGATTGGACAAGATTGGATTAGGGTCACGATACCCTCTTGGTGAAGCCTATTTCAGTTGGGTAGTCAGAAGAGCAAAATGTGAAGGTGAGCTCAACAACCTGAAGCAAAGGGCAGCTGAGAGCTAGCGCCTTAAGGCTATCATCAGTCAGTGGTGTCCTATAATCAACACTATCATCCTGCTCAGAATGACATTGCAGCGGCTTGAGTCGAAGTGAGATGTGTTTAAGGTTGCTGCAGTTCTGGAATAGAGCAATCATCTCACTCTCATCAAGGCCAATAACATACTCCAGGTAAAGTGTCTCTAATGCTTTGCACTTCTTCAAGAGGAAACGAAGTCCAATTCCTTTGTCAGTTATGATATGAGCCAGTCTAAGATCCTTCAAATTCTCACAGCAGATATCATAGCTATATTGGTAGCCAGACACATACGCAGGATCACGGCCCGCACTCAGCCAGTAATTTCCATTAACTTCAAACTCAAACTTTTGGAGATTTGCCCATCCTGGGCCGAACTTTAGGAGATCATACTGACTGATTTGTTTGCAATCCTTCACCACTAGCTCTTCCAATGATCCATATCTCCCAAGGTGCACCAGCCACTCATCGATGGATATTGCTTTACAGTCAACAAGGTGGAGAACAGAAAGATATTTGCAACCAACCACCACCGAAAAAAGACCACGCCAACATATTGCGGGTGCACTGTTAAGCCTGAAGGACCTCAGTTTTGTGCAATGAGACAGATAAGCTAGACCAGAGTCCTCAATGTTTGAGCAAAAGCTTAAGGTGAGATCAGACAGCGAGGGACAGTGAGATGATAACACAGAGAGACTGTTTGTTCAACTGCTCCCCATGGGTGGAAGTCCAACCAGAGTAATCTATCTCTACTTTGCACAAATTTGGGTATCTTGAGAAGAGTGATTTCAAGGCTTCTGTTGCAGGGTTAAGTCCACAGCCAACACGGATAGCATCCCTGTGCTCGGCTTCAAAGGTGTAGAGCTGCCATGACACGAGGGAAAGAGATTTAAGATCACTTGCCCTGGTAATCCTCTTTACAATCTCTGCAAGTAGTGGCTCTGGGAGATCCTCCATCGTGTATCCCAGCAACATGACTTGGGAAGGCAGGCGCTGAAATTAAAATCTTATGACGAGAATGGAGAACATCGAGAAGATCAAATAGGAGTTGTAAAACCCATGTAGAAAGAAACGTTGTTGAAGCTAACATTTATATATCTTTCGAAAGATTTTGCTTGAACTTCCCTCAAAACAAAAAAAGTCTAATCTTCACTGAAAACGCTAAGTGAGAACTGAGTTGTAGCCTAGTAGTAGGGCGTTGTGGGGGTGTCCGTGCAAACAGGGTTAGATTCTGTCAATAGGTTGTATCTCACAGTTGTCACCCTTGTTGCATCTCTATCCTGAAACAAAAAATAGCTATACAAGAAAAACGGAACCACACTAACACCCTATTATATTAAAATTCTGCAACCAGGGGGTTGGGTGAGGGGACAATCTACAAACATTCCCCTTCTGAACTGACCTGAACTGAAATTATGTGTCGAATCACCTAACCAGCCACATGAAAATAACAGCAGCATGTAGTGGCCTCTCCAGAACATGTGCTACTAATCGAAACGAACTGCTCCCTCTTGCTTGCGTTCCGTACAGATTCATCCAAACTGCAACAATCAAGCTGACCTAGACAATGACGGAATCTACAGAACCGAGCGCGGGAATCGAGCTCATCTCTACGAAGCGGAATCAGCAGAACTAGGTGAAGAAATCGAGCTCGCCCTAGGCACTACTCTCGCAATCGCATGCGTCTGTCGAGGTTGCGCAGAAAGGGGAAGGAAGTCGCGACCCAAATCCGTACCTCGGAGGAACCGGCGGTCAAAGAACGCCGACGCCGAGAGGGAAGAGCGGCGCGGTAACGACGGCGATGGTGGATTGGTCCTGGACTGGGTGGAGGCAGGCCGGAACCCAGCTCTGCGGCGAACTCCCAGGCAAGGAAACCCTCGTCTCGCGGCGTGAGCGAGTCCCGTCAGTGGTGGACTGGTGGTCGGACAGTGGCAGAGAAGATACCTGTATGGCTGTATGGGCTGCTAAGCAGATCGGTGGACCGGGCTGGGCCGGGCCAGACCATGTTAAATATACACCTCTGTACCTCACTTTAATACTGGTTTTTCTTTTTACCTTTCTGGAGAAGAGTGCTGCCGGGTGCCGGCTAGGAGAAGTTGTCCTAAAAGGATGGGACTATGGGAGCATCATAAAATTGCCAGTGCAGCAACTTTGTTTGACATTAAAAAGTTTACTCGTATAGTTCATATATGCAGATTAAGGAAATGTCTCAGAATTGAAGACCACCGAGCGACAAAAAGAAGTTTACTGTGACATTATTTTGCAGGAAGCTAGCTAGACAACGAGATAGCAGTGAGCACTAACACAAGAGTTCCAAAAAAAACAGAAGCAACAGTATCCTCCATGTCCTATGGCAACCTCACAAGTTCTCAGTGCAGTGCTTTACTTCAGATGGAAAAGGCTGGGCTGTTCTAAGAAAACATGGAAAAGGACTAATCATGGCGTAAACATGCAGAGCCAAGAAACATCACTCGGTCTACACCTGAATGACAAACAGAAACAGATGTATAATCTATTTTCCTGTCACATTGTAAAGTATCCTTACACACCCCATGGAAAAAACACTAATTCCAGAGTAGAGCCGCACGAGTGTTCTTTCTATCCACACAGAGCACATAAAAGGCAGTCAAAGAGCATAACATTTCTTTTCCCTGCAAAAAAGGCCCAAAAAAGCATCAAAGTCGCATTTCTTTGCCCCAATCATCACCACCACCTCACTATTACCCTGGTGAACAGTGAATCAGAATCCACGAGACACGCTAGGGATAAAAGTTAAACTAAACAATACTCCTTCGACCGAACATTTTTCTTCTCAACCGATCGCTATCTCCCATAAACTTCTGGCTGGCCCTGCTTAATTTTTTACTTCACTATCCAAGTATACATCACCATCACCAACTTTGGAGCATTGGAACAGTCCACACGTTCCATCCTAAGTTGAATAGCACATTAAAAAAAATCTGAGGTCAACAAAAATAACCTGCTACTCATTCAAAATCTAAACACGACATAGCTATGCAAAAAATTAGTCTCCACAAAGGACATTATAAAAGGCAATGGATATTCGAAGCCTGACAAACATGTAATGATTCGGACGAAATCTTGAGGTGCCAAGAGTCTAAATGTCCGAGGCATTGAAGCTGGTTCATAAGAAAACATCAGAGATTACATATGATATTGACTCATCTTCATTCCCTTCAAACTGTCGTGGCTTTCAATCTTTGCAGAGTAGTGAATTAATTTGGCAGCACCCTGTACACCCTCTTGAGATATCTGACAGCACCCTATAACGGTCAGTGACTCCAGCTTACCCGCACGTGCTAGCGCAGCCATTCCATTATTTGTCACATTCTCACATTTGCGGAGTGTGAGATTACTGAAGCAAGGAGCCTGAATAATAAAATCTATCCCAACATCAGTTATAGACATGCAATCCACGAGCTCGAGTGTCTTTAGAGAATGAGAGGTTGAGAGCCCCTTCATTCCCGAGTCATAAAAAATGCTTGCACCATTTAGCACAAGGGTGTGGATTGGACACGATTGGATGAGGGTCACAATACCATTTTGTGTGAAGCCTATTTCTGTTGGATAAATGGGTTCACAAAATGTGAAGGTGAGCTCAATAACCTGAAGCATAGGGCAGCCGAGAGCTAGCGCCTTAAGGCTGTCATCGGTCAGTGGTGTCCTAAAATCAAAACCATGGTCCTCAGAATAACAGTGCAACGGCAAGAGTCGAAGTGAGATGTGTTTAAGGTTTCTGCAGCTCTGGAATAGCACAATCATCTCGCTCTCATCCAGACCAATAACGTACTCCAGGTAAAGTGTCTCCAATGCTTTGCACTTCTTCAGGAGGAAACGGAGTCCAATTCCTTGGTCCGTTATAATATGAGCCAGTCTAAGATCCTTCAAATTCTCACAGCAGATGTCATAGTTATATGGGTAGCCAGACACATATGGCATCACGGCCCCCACTCATCCAGTACTGTCCATTGACTTCGAACTCAAACTTTTGGAGCTTTGCCCATCCTGGACCAAACTTTAGGAGATCATACTGGCTGATTTTTTTGCAATCCTTCACCACTAGTTCTTCCAATGCTCTATATTCACTAAGGTACACCAGCCAATCCTCGATGGATATTGCTATACAGTCAACAAGGTGGAGAGCAGAAAGATTTTTGCAACCAACCACCACCGAAAAAAGACCACGCCAACTTATTGCAGGTGCGCTGTTAAGCCTGAGGGACCTCAGTTTTGTGCAGCGAGACAGATAAGCTAGACCAGAGTCATCAATGTTTGGGCAATTGCTTAAGGTGAGATCAGACAACAAGGGACATTGAGAGGATAACACAGATAGACCCGTCAACCGAGAGTGATATATCACCACTTTGCACAAATTTGGGAATCGGGAGAAGAGTGATTTCAAGGCTCCTGTTGCAGGGTTAAGTCCACGGCCAACACAGATCGCATCTCTATGCTCGGCTTCAATGGTGTAGAGCTGCTTTGACACGAGGGAAAGAGAATTAAGATCTCTTGCCCTACTAATCCTCTTGACAATGTCTGCAAGCAGTGGCTCTGGGAGATCCTCCATGCTTATCGCGGCTACACGACTTGGGAAGGCAAGGCTCTGAAATAACACATCAAGATGATTAGATAGGAGTTGCAAACCTCAGGTGGGAGGAAAACATTGGGCTAAGCTATCGTTTATATATCTTTAAAAGATTCTGTGTTGCTAAACTTCACAACAAACGATAATTGAGAAGTAGCCTAGTGGTACGGCGTTGTGGGAGACTAGAGTTGACTCCTGTCAAGAGCATTCTTATCTCACAGTCGTCTCAAACTTGATTAAATTATACTGACCTCCTCCCTTGGTGGACTGATATTATTTTTCATGTGGAATCCTATATGTATCTCAATACTAGAACAAAACTAGTTACAAGAAAAATTAAATCGAACTAACAGCCTAATTACATAAAATTGCTGCACCCAGAGGGGTGGGGATAATCTACAAACATTCGTCCGCAGAGCTGAGCATAACAGCATGTAATGACCTTTTGCATCGCATGAATCCTGCACAGATTCCATCCAGGTCGCAAACATAATGGGCCAATGGCCGGCATTACCAGAACAATCTGCAACAATCAAGTCGACCTAGAGACAGCGTCATGGTCTCATGGAACCAACAGTCAACAAAACCGAGCTTATCTACGCAAGGGAATCAACAGAACTAAGTAGAGCAATCGAGTTCGCGTCGGCACCAGTCTCGGGTGGCACGGTCAAAACAAGGCAGCTCAACGAGGAAAAAAGAAATCGACCCGAACCCGTACCTCGGAGGAACCGCCGACCGAGGGGAGCCGGCTTCGGAAGAGACGAACTGTCAGGACCCCGATGGATCCGACATGAAGAAGATCATCAAGAAGAGGAATTTGAGAGAAATTGGTACTAAAACATGGTAAATTGCAGGAATAAAGGACAGATAAAATGTAGGAAAATAAGGATAGAAACTAGGGTTCATATTCTTGGTTCTTCCTTCCACAGGATACAAGCTACACTTAAAAAGAAAGCCAGCTACAGGGTGACACCAAAGGCGAAATACCTAAACTACCCTCACACAACTACTAAGCCTAATAACCCCATATTACCTACTAATACTAGTCCCTGACATTCCTTCCCCCTTGAGACCATTGGTCACCAATGGAACAAGTTTCTACAGAAACTCTTATCTTTGACAATTATCCATTTTAATTCATTCACCGTATCAAGGAGGTAGAAATGTCGTGAAGATAATATCCATTCCCGAGAGTTGAAGATAATCCAGTGAAGATAGCAGATTAGTTGCATTGTAATTATTCTGGAAACCTTGCTGATGTAGAAACTCCCATTGTCCACTAAGACAGTCCATGGTGTATCCATATTCAAATGATGTGATGCCATTGGAGGTTGTACTAATCCAGTTGGTAGTCTGGGGTAGATGAGAAATCATATATCTTGAGGTAAGCACGGCAATTTCAATGTTGCTTGAACCTTTAGCTGTCACTTGTGTGAGAGGCAAGAGAGCAGAAACCAAGTGGCATGCACAGCTTGCAGAATAATACACTAGCTGAAACATGTGTAAGTGCAGCCAGATGTAGACAAACAGGAGTGAGTCAATACCAGGATCCCAAATATGAGTTGTTTTTCTCATTGGTAATTGAGTTTTGAAGACTTGGTACATATCTGCAGCATCCTTTTCTGCTTGAGTTAATTTCCCCGAACTCATAACCAATCTGATGCACACATTTGTAGCGCCTGACATATACATTGCAGTCGAGCTGAATATGCTAGAGTAGCAGATGAACTGCTTGAATGCTTTTCTCAGTTGTAGCTCATAGTGCCAGTCACTGAATAATTGACTTTGTAACCAAGTTGATGTCTTCACCGTTCTCATGTGCAGCCAGATTTACATGTGCGAGGAGATTTCAATGCCAGGGTTCCATTGCAGTTTAGCCCAGTTTTCAAATGGAGGTAAGGAGCAAGACTTGCCTATAGAACATGGAACAAATAGGGAAAGCAAAGCTGATGCATTAAGTGTTGTGCATCCCAAACCAAAGGCACCAGAACGCATGGGAGTATATTTGAAAATGGGTGCCTGGCTTACACCGAATACCACCACTAGTATCTGTAGCATTGCAGACTTGTAGGTATATGTGCACTGCAATTTCATAGGACCAGCGGTAGTTGTAAAGAGGGCATGAAGTTGTGTATCTCCCGGATCCCATTCTTTTCTTCTTTCAGGAACTACCAACAACACATTCCTACTTGGGTCTCTCAGCTGTTGTACACAAGCACCAAACTTGCTTGAGTAAGGTGGTGTTGAAGCTCCTGGATCCCAGACTTCTCTTTCAGTTAGCAGCATGTCCCACTGGTGGTTGTGGACTTGTGCCATCCCAAGTTCAGAGCAAAGTTCAGAGTTAGTCACAGAAGGAAGTTCTATCTCGTTGTTACTATGGCTGTACTCGACTGACTTGTCAACAAACTGATCAGGAACATGTGGAGATATAGAATTTGCAGCATGATCACTAAATGCACCAACGGTAGGTCTCTCAGGACTGAATCTCGTCTTGCCGGGGCACTTGGTAGGCTGTTTACTTTCTTGTTGAGCTTCTTTGCATGTCTGCTGCCCATGAATACCAGCTAACACATCAACAAACTCAGTGGAGCAGCCATCCATTTCGTCATCATAGACATCGAACACTGGCATTCTCTCGAATGTCTGAAACTGCATTTGATCAGTAGCACTAGCAGACATGGGTGGGGGTGGGTAGGGTATCTCATTTTTGGACAAGGAGCCATCGGTTTCTTCATCATTTACAACGCAGATTGGCATTTCACTAAATTGCACATCTTGTTGAAATGCAAAGCCGCTTGCTTGGGAATGAATACTTCCATCCTAAATGTGCTGCATGCCCAATGAAATGGCTATTTGTGCTACTGTGTTGCTTAGGTTAGTAACCTCACCTTGGATGGATTGGAGAGAGTGCTCCTGATGTTGGCGTCGTTTCCGGATGTGCACGATTTCGCGTACAAGATGCTCCTGATTTTGGCGTGTGTATCTTGGTACTGGCCTTTGATCAAACACCTCCTGTGCGCCATGTTCGGCTTCTTGCTCGGCCTGGAGTTGAGCGGCGGCGAGCAAGGCGGCCTCTTCTGCGTCTCCTTGGTGATGAAGGTGAAGCAGAGGAGCCGGGCGTGTGGCGGCGCTATGCTCGGGGTGGGAGACCGAGGATGCTGATGGCGGCGTCGGCGACCCGAGGAGCTTGAGGGCAGAGGAGGATGACCAGAGAGGCGGCCGGGACGACGGGCTCGTCGGGGGAAGGAGCTCCGAGCGGAGGCCGCGAGCTCGGTATGGCGGGCGCGGGGGTCGCGGCACAGAGGACGGCCGGAAGGGGATGCTGCGGTGGACGGGGGATGGTGGCGACGTGGCCACGCGGGTGCGACGGCGGCCATGGATGCGGCCAGTGGAGGAGGTGAGCTCGGGGGAGGCCGTCGCGGAGGCGGAGAGCTCGGCGGTGGGGGCTGGGCTGCAGCGTGGTGAGGATGCCCGGCGGCCGGCTGCATCTGCTGCACGCCCTGGTGCCAGTGGGGATTCGGGTGGGAGGGAGGAGGGAGCTGGAAGCGGTGGTGGTGGTGGTACGCGGCGGCGTGGTAGGATGGGGATGGTGGTGGTGGCTGATTTGGGTAGGGGATAGGAGGTGGGTAGTAGCAGCCGTAGGGATGTGGTGGATAGGTGGTGGCGGAGGGGAAAGCGGGGTAGGGGGACTGCGTGGTCGCCATTGGTGCAGATCGATTTGGGCTTGGGAGGGTGGGGTTCGCTACGGTGAAGAAAGGGAGAGTCGCCGGTGCGACGGAATCGAATCGAAGACGAGGGAGGGATGGGAGGGAGCAGGCCGGCCGATCGAACTGGCTCTGATACCATTTGTCAGGACCCCGATGGATCCGACATGAAGAAGATCATCAAGAAGAGGAATTTGAGAGAAATTGGTACTAAAACATGGTAAATTGCAGGAATAAAGGACAGATAAAATGTAGGAAAATAAGGATAGAAACTAGGGTTCATATTCTTGGTTCTTCCTTCCACAGGATACAAGCTACACTTAAAAAGAAAGCCAGCTACAGGGTGACACCAAAGGCGAAATACCTAAACTACCCTCACACAACTACTAAGCCTAATAACCCCATATTACCTACTAATACTAGTCCCTGACACGAACGGGGCGGGAACGGCGGCTTCGGGAGGGACGAAAGGAGCGGAAACGGCGGCTTCGGGAGGAGGCTGGAGACACGCCGGCGGAACCCTCGGCGGCGTGAGCGAGCGAGTGGCTTCGCGTCTTTGTGGGCTTCTTTTCGATATCTGGGCCAGGCCGTGTGCAAAATGGCCTGTGTCCCTCATTCGATACTGGGTGAAATTGTTTTTCGTTTCTGGAGAAGAGTTGACAGCTGCTACTAGAGAAAAAACTAGCAGAAGCAACACTGTCCTTTCTGGAGTAGAAGATTAGAAGGTAAAAGGATGGCAGCATGACAAGATTGTCAGTGTAGCAACTCTACTTCGCATGGAAAATATATTAATCGCTCGGCCAAAAAAAAGATCAATCACCGCTTAGATACGCAGAAGCCAAGAAAAATCGTTCAGGTCAGAATCCTACACAAACATAATTAAGCGCCATCTATTTTTTATTTTATTTTGAAACAAGACCATCTATTTAACCGTCTCAATGCAAATTATCTTCCCTGTCCCACCAAAAAAAGCACTAGTTCGATGGTAGAGCCACACGACAAGTTTTCTTCCTATCCATACAGCACAGGAAGGGAGCACCGAAGAAAAGGGCAGTCGAAATCAAAGAGCATAAATTCCTTTCCCCTGATCGAAAAAGGTCAACAAAAAAAGGCCTTGTGAAAGGTGCATTTCCTTGCCCCAATCATCACCACGACACGGTCTCACAATCTCACTGTCGCCACGGTGAAGCTAGCTAGGATAGAAGTTACACTGCACGTACGCTACTCCTTGGACCGAACATTTTTCAACTTTATCGATCGCTATCTCCTCCGATATATCATCTTCTGGCTGGCCGTGCTTGATTTTTTGAGATCACTATCCAAGTATCCATCGCCATCACCATCTTTTGGGAAGATCTGTCTCTGCTGCAGAGTATTTTAACTCGGTGCCGCCGCCCGGACCCCCACACGGCACCTCACCAAAAAATTCTCGATCGTCCGCGACTGCGTGAGCTCTACAGCGAAATTGGACGCATATATACTCTGCGTTGCTTCTCCGAAAGAGAAATAAAACTAGCTGCACAAAATATCAGCCTAGGACTCGATCTTCTGCTGATTGCTCGAATGATCAAGAAGCCGAGGCTGGGAGAGATTGAGGCAATCTGGAGCTGAAGGTCGTCGAGGAATTAAACTCGGCATCTCCTTATCGATTCAAGTTCTTTCAGCTGTGTGATGCGTTGTTCGCTCCACATAATCTGCGGAGGCCGTGCAAACCGCCAGAATTTTGTGGTGGCTGCGAGTGCGTGCGAAGTGTGAACTGGTGCTACATGAGAATCTGCTTATTTGGAGACGTTGATTAATTGATTCATTTAGAAAAGAAAAACGTGCGTGCGGCTGCAATTTTATGTGTCTATTTAATTTGTTTTCGACGCATTCCGTTGGAAGGTAGCCGTCCTTTTAATCTGTCCGGAGATAAGTCTCCCAAGTCATCATCACCGTGATCGGTGTGTGATCGTGACACGTATCCATCGTTTGTTTCTTGACAGTATATCCAAAATGACATTTTCAGCGTTTGTTCATGGCGGAGGTCCAGAACATACTCGTAAGCCTGCGAAATTACGCCAAAACACGCGAAGGAGGCTTTCGCTACAAGGAATGCCAAGTGGTTACGGGTGTGTATCGTATCACGACCGTCCGAGTTGGAGATAAGAGGTAAAGCTGGTACACAGTGGAAAATGTTGGGTGTAGTGGAACGAGCACCTCCGAAAAGACAACAAACAAACCATTGACTTGAAAAGTTAAAAAGGACCTCTTGCAATATATTATTTGTACCGATTTTTGGCTAGGTGTATCGATGTAGCAATTTTGATGGTATTGGTCTAGCAATTTATTTGGCTAATTGATCTATGGAAAGCTTGAGAATTTCGATATTTGGACTAAACTCATCATAACCAATCTGATCTTTTATCGAGATCGGGTGCTGCGCCGCCGGGTAGAGAAGATTGATCTTCCCAAGGGCGGCACACGATGGGGAAGTGTCGAGAAATCCTAAGATCGATGTGGCGAGACTAAGCACTCGATCTGATGCTCGTGTGGACATATGCAGTGTACATGATTTGGGATGCAAGAAGCCAATAGGTCTAGAGTACAAAACTCTAATTCTTAGTCCATCTCTAACTCTATGTGTACACGTATTCTAACCATGAAAAAAAAAACGTGCTATAGCAATCTGGAGGGTCCACGCTAAATTTTAAGACTTTTGTGCGCTACGGTGCTATTCACGCAATAGCACGCTATATCACGCTAAAACGTCATAACTTTAGCGTGCTATTTTATTTTTCCAGTGTATCAGCGAAAAGCACCGAGTTTTCCACCTTAAGAAAAAGCAGAAATTTCTTTCTATTTGTCTTGATGATGAATTGCAATCTACCGATTCCTCTTTTGAATTGAAAGGTGCCATCGCTAATGCTAATGATTCTGAATAAATAATTTACATTATGTTGTTGCCCCGTGTGATGTTGATTTTAAGCTTTTAGACAATTGGATAATGTTTTTCATACGTGGTTATGCATATATAATTTTATCATTTATGCACTATATATTTTTAATCTTGTCGATTTTTTTATTTTTCAGCTATATCTGGTATTTTTTCAGAACGTTATATTGAAATATAGCATGCTATTAACACGCTATAGCGTGTATGGCATTTGGAGGAGGCCGCTGCTATTTCTCTTAGCACGCTATTTTTTTTACCTTGATTCTAACACGTGGAGCTCCTCGTGCTTCCTCCAACCTCTCCCTTTGCCCTGCTGGCCTAGCCGTCGTGAGCCTTCTTGCATGACCGTCGTGGAGGAGGTTTTTAGACTCGACCTTGCACCTGAACCGGTTGTTGGAGCAGGAAAGTCGGTCGGCTGTATGTTTGTTGTGTAGCGCTAGTGTCGTTGTGTACGGAGGAGATGCATGTGAAGGAGACAGACGGCCTAGGAGGAGCACCATCGGTGAGAGCAATAATAGCCGGTCACGGGGGATGCGAGTTTCGTGATGTCCTCTCGCCCTACAGGGTGAGTTGCGCTGATGGGCATGCTGCAGTGATTGACGAGTTCGAAATGTTCGACGGGTATTTACTATTTAGGCATTCTTCCTTCCTAGTTTATACCATCGGATGATTTTTGTGGCTTTGTAAGATTGGGAGAAATCAAAGATCTGTGTGCAGTTCCAAACCAAACTTTAAGTGAAGTTTGACTCTAGATCCTTACAATGCTAATTTTGTATGCGTTCGGCTTTTACCTATGTGGAATGTTAGATTTGTATGTCGATTTGAAATATCAGTTATGAGCTGAGTGTATTTGTTGAATCCAGTAAATTACGTTGTGTCAACTCAATTGCAATGCCAATTCAAAATGTATGGCGATTGTTGCAATGCAAATTTCGTGTGCCAAGTGCCACGCCCCCAGGTTACATTAAAATGCAACCACAGCGTTGCGAGTACGTATGAGTTTACAGCATTTTAAGCCTAAACGGCAACAGAAACATAACCAGACCCAAGTGCAGATAATGTTTTAATCGATGGATTTGAATCGGACAAGAACGGAATGGCTCTTGTCCGTTTGGAATGCGCTTGGGTGAATGAACCCCTCCTTGGTTCACATGTGTTCGAACAAGTGTCGCGCAAGTGCTCAGGCCACCGACTGGTCCCTCCACCACGCGTAGTACGTGCAACACGTCTCGACTCACGAGTGAGCTAGCGAGGCCAGGGCAGCGCGTACGTGTCCTCGCCAAACGCCACCACTAAGCAAAGACCAGGTAAACAAAGAAACGTACGTGTCGGCTAAGGGCTAACTTGGTCTCTTCGCAGGTGGCGAGAGAAGCTCGAACCGCCACGTCGGCTACATTGCTTCGCCGTGTCGTGTTGAGAAAGTTCGGACACCTACCTGTCCCTGATCTGCTTCCGTCCATGGGAATGAGGATTGTGTGACGCTGACCACACCAATTAATCTGCAACGCCCAAAGGGTGGTTTTGACCCTCGGCACACTTTATTGTTCGCGGCTCACCTTGTTCCATAATGCAAAATGTGTTTTGTTTTATACCATCTTTAATTGTACGATTTTTATCATTCATCCAAATAGGACTACAACTAGCTAGTTATTGTTAGGTTGAGCTCCATTTCGAAGAACCTCAATTTCACTAGTTCATTACGGATTAATGATTATGTGCATTCAATTAAACAATGCGGTGTTACTACTCCCTCCGTTCTAACTCTAAGGGCATATTACCAAAAAAAACGAGTAACCCCTACCTCCTAGGCACAATTAGAGGTTGGTTGCCTCCCCCACCAATGCAGGTAAGATTTTAGCCCCAATCAAATATCACCTTGCGCCAAGATATTCAAAAATTATGTCCTGGGTACTAGGACGGAGGGAGTACCTCTTTTTTGGTTTATGAGACCCCTTATCTAAAAAAAATCATCCTAAATAAACAGATGTGATTAATTGTTAAACCATGATGTTAATACAATTTGCACGATCATCGCTCTCCTTCATGCATTGGTTAGTTCTACACCAATATGAATATTGGACTGATTATACGCAATTTTAAAAGTAAGGTTTCGCATTAAAAAAAACTATAGATTTCGATCCCCACGTTTGACTCTCGCCAGTAGTGGAGCATGATATCTTGTAACTTATTTTGCTTCTACCCTCGCAGTCTATTTACATACATAACTTAAATATTTAATGCGTATCAACACATATTTTCCTGCAGTGATTGATGAGTTTGAAATGTTGATGGTTATTGCGGCCTTCTTCCTTCCATATTTCAATAGATGCTTTTTGTAGCTTCGTAAGATTGAGAGAAATCAAACATCTATGTGCAATTCCAATCCAAATTCCAAGTGAAGTTTGACTCTAGATCCTAATACAATACTAATTTTGTATGCGTTCGGCTTTTATCTATGCGCAATGTTAGATTTGTTTGTCAATTTGCAATATCAATTATGAGTGTATTTGTTCAATCCAGTAGTTATGTGTGTCAATTGGAATGCCAATTCAAAATGTATGGCGATTGCAAGTTTGGTTTTGATCTGGACTTTACAGTATAGCAGCAAGATGATTGCGACAACAACGACGAGAACGATTAAAAGAACTCAGGGAGGGAGGGTGTGAGGGAATGCAGGGAGCAAGGCGAAGAAGACTCACCGAGATGTAATTTTATTCTAAACCTTGTAGAAAATTCTTCAGTAATCCTTTAAAAGCTAGGGGAGGGGGACAGTGCCCCCCTCTTTATATGTGCCTAGCTCCGCCGTTACATGGCGGCTGTGACCACGGTGAGATGCCTGTTGCCACCGTAATTATGCATTAAAAAAACTATAGATTTCGATTCATACGTTTGACTCTCATAAGTAGTGAAGCATCGTATCTTGTAACTATTTTTGTGCTACTCTCACTGCCTGTTGGTTATTGTTTTCTTTCAACCATGACCTACATATTATCAATATCAACCTACACTCCACTTCAGATAGGTTTTATTAACAAGTTTTATTGAGGTTTTACGCGTGTTTCAGAATGGACGTAGCAGCAAAGCTGTTTTCAAGGTCTTGTTACTTTTGTGAATCACTTGAGTCGTGCCAGTTCTTTTCTTTTGTGAAAGGGATGATCTAGAGTGTGAAGAAAAAAGTGAAACATGTTGTTCATCGAGGGTTTCACAAATATTTCGTATGTGTTTAGCAAAAAGTTAAGCATGAACATAAGTCATTCCAGAGACAGACAACAAACTGATTTAGAAAATATTAAGGATCTTTTTGTAATTTTATTTACCACATAATCGATCCTCGGCGTTTATAGGAAAACATCTACGATACCAGATAAATATAGTATATAATACATTTCATGACGGATCTAATGACATTGATTTGCTGTTCTTATATAGTTATAAGTTTTTTTCTAAAACTTTGTCATATTCTGGAAAGTATATGACTTTTAGCAAAACTAATAAGTGATATGCACTATATTTGAGATAGAACGGATAGTGATTACACGTACAAAAGACCTCCCGGCCGTTTCTTTCCAAATGAAAGATCTTATCGGATTTGGCTGGTTCGAAAGATCATACACTTCCATCATAAGTAGAATACACACCAGAAAAATACCTACATTACCTCCCATGTTTTTTTGACAGTCACTGCCATGATACATGATAGTAGCTAACCATATTTGCACGAATCCTAAACGAGCACACCTCGTAACGCAAGAAGGATCAATCACGGAGGTCTCACGGCAACAAATGAGGACGCTAAACTTTTTTTTTTTGCGAGGATACATCCAGTGATTACAGCAAGTAGGCAGAAAAGACCACCAGAAAGATTAAAATTACACACAAGTCCTTCTGCGTCGATGTCGCCGGCGAAGAGGCCGTGTCGATGACGCGCCGCCGCCGCAGCTTCCTTGAAACCCTGGAACGGAAGCAGCCCCCTAGCGGACGGGAAGTCTTCGAGCCTCGAACCCCGGAGGGCCTCCACCCTGCTCCATCAGCAGCACCGCTTGCAACTTGCAACACCACCGTCTGCATCCAAAAGGTCAACCCAGACCCGCCGCCACGCGGGATCCAGGAGGGGGGTGGCGCTCCCAGCAGATCCGGAGATCCGAGGGAGCGAAGGGAGCAGGTACACCACCGCGGAACTCCACCGAGCTCCACCGCCGGAGGAAGCGCGTACCTGCACCAAAAACACCGCCGGCGACCCAACCTCCTCCATGGCGCCGCCGGAAGAAGAGCTCACAAACCCTACACTATCTACACCCGTGAAGCGGAGATCCCTCGCCCTCCCGCCGCCGGAGCGGCCGACGGAGGACGGGGGATCCGGCGGATCGACGGCGAGGTGGTGGATCTGCGGGCAGGGTGAAAAATCGCCTCTCTCAAACAGTAGCGGGAGAGAGGAGACGTCCAGAGTCGTCTCATGAGGACGCTAAACTTAATCTATCTTCTGCACGCAAAGCCCATGCTTAACGTTCAAAATGGTTTCGCCCAAGCCCTGGGATTTTGGAAGGAAATTCTACACGCCTGCAACGGCCGGTAAAAACAAAAGGGCCACTAGTTCCCGAATTACACGTTGACAACGACACTCTTGCTGTTGACCGGCCGCTCTCGCTGACAACGGGGGCTCGTCTGCTCCAAAGAGAGTAATAATAACAAGAAACATGGAGAAAAAACCTTGGCGGTTCTAATATAATCGGCACGTCCCTTTTCTGGCTAATCTGCTCTCGGCTTGAATAAATAAACGTCCCCTTCTCCTCTCTCTCCCGTCTTCGTGACTGACGAAACGAAATTAAGAAAGAAAAGCAGCAGCAAAATCATCTCTTCTCCCCCGCTTTCCTTTTGTTCCCCGATCGAACAGAGACATATATTACCGCAAATCTCCCACGATGTTTCCGCTCGCCTTCCAACTCCGTCCCAGTCTCGTCTTGGCCGTGTGTAGCTTAAAATGTTTGACTCTCGTTAGTTGTGAAGCATGGTATCTTGTAACTTATTTGTTTGCTACCCTGACTACCTGTTTGGTAATATGGTTTATTTTCAAACATGACCTACATATTTAACTAATATCAACCGGTACTCCACTTCACATAGGTCTTAGTAACACATTTTATTGAGATTTTATGCGTGTTTTGGAATGGACGTGGCAGCAAAGCTGTTTTCAAGGTCTCGTCACTTTGGTGAATCACTTAGTCGTGCATGACCTTTTCGTCACCTACATGTTTTGGAATGGACGTGGCAGCAAAACTTCCGCACGTGCTCGACAAAAAGTAAAGCATGAACATCAGCCATTCCAAAGACAGACCACAGATTGATTTAGAAAACATTAAGGATCTTTTTGTATTTTTTATTTACCACATAATTGATCCTCACGGATGGCGTTTATAGGAAAACATCTACAATACTAGACAAATATAATACATAATACATTTCATGACGGATCTAATGCCATTGATTTGTTGTTCTTATATAGGGTAATGTTTTTCCAAAACTTTGTCATAATTTGGAAAGTATGACATTTAGCAAAACTAATAAGCAATATGCACTATATTTTGAGATAGGACGCCAGTAGTGATTACACGTACAAAAGCCCTCCAGTTTCTTTCCAAATGAAAGAAATCCTGCCGGATTTGGCTGGTTCGAAAGAAGTTCGTCCCAGTCTTGTCTTGGCCGCGTCCTCCTTCAGATTAATCCCCCCTCCCCCCCATCGGCTCCGAGAAGGACTCTTGCATCCACAGTCGGGGATTGCATGAAAATTATATGAAAAAAGTATACAAATCACCCCAAATCACATGAAAAAAGTATACAAATCACCTCCAAATCACTCGAATTACCTATTCTTAGTTAAAAGAATTGTGCACCTTTACTTCACATGAAAAATATATGAAAAAATTATACAAATCACCCCAAAATCGCTCGTTAAAAGCTAAACGGATTCTACACAAACTTAGGCGTCATATGTTTTATTGTCTCGTTGCGAAGTATCTTCCCTGTCCCACCAAAGGAAGCACTAATTCCATGGTATAGCCAAATGTAAGTTTTCCGGAAAGTGTTATTTGCTCTTGGGCACCAGTGCTCCCTCCTATTTAAAAAATTCAAAAATCATATTTGTGTGTTTTCAAAAAATTTGAAAAAAAAGGATGTAACCAATGATTTATCCCACGAACGTGCAAATTCTCAGTTAGGATACCTTATATATTGGGCTACACAAAATAACAAATCTGATAAAACTTAGAGATTTAAAAATATGGATACTCAGATCTACACTTTGGACATTTTTGTGCAGGTTAAAATACAACGTATTTGAAGTTGATAGTTTGCACGTTCGTAGGAAATATCATGGCTGCCTCCATTTTTTTTCAGAATTTTTTGAAACTTATAAATATGATTTTCGAATTTTTTTAATAGGAGGAAAGGCAGTCAAAATCAAAAGGCATAAATTCCTTTCCCCTGATCGAAAAGATTAGAAAAAGGCGTCAAACTTGGAATTCTTTGCCCCAATCATCACCACGACACCATCTCACTGCCGCCACGGTGAGCGGTGAATCGGAATCCATGACACGAACATTATTGGCGAAGAAGCTACGCAATAAGCTAAGCTAAGCTAGGGATAAAAGTTACTAGACTGCACGTACGCTACTCCTTGGACCGAACATTTTTCCTCTTTATCGATCGCTATCTTCTGGCTGGCCCTGCTTGAATTTTTTAGGTCACTGTCCAAGTATCCATCGCCATCACCAACTCTTGGGAGGATCGGAGTCCCGAGAGGAGGTATTTTCTGGTGCCGCCGCCCGGACCCCCACAGGGCACCTCACCCAAATTTTCTCGATCGCCGGCGACTGCGTGAGCTCTACGGCGAATTGGACGTACGCCAACCACGCGCATATATATACCCTGCGTTGCGTCTCCAAAAAGACAGAATCAAGTGCGCGAAATATCAGCCCAAACGGTTCTTGCGATCTGGTGATCAAGAAACCAAGTCAGAGAGAGTGAGGAAATCTAGGACTGAAGCTCCACGGAAACATGGATCACCGGCCGGGAAGTAAAACTGGTTATCTTGTTGTTGTTTTTTTTAGAGTCTTCTCCTGAGAATACAAGTTGTAGTATCTGATCGGACATACAGCCACGCACACCACACGCACAACCCACTTATATGTCTAAATTAGACCTACAACCTATATCCCTAATACGTCCTGAGAGACTTATCCGAAGACCAGCGCTACGGGACCGACAGGCACGTCGACCTCGCCTGTGGTACGTAGACGATGAGAGACACCTGCGATTTATTGCACTGTTCAGAGAACAATGTTGCTACAGTGCGCAGGTGAACAGTGTAACGGTGAGACGCACAGAAATTCGCTCCGTAGGAGTCGAACTCTGGCGGGCTGAGTGCTCACCAGCTACCACAGCCACTCGAGCTATCGCTCGGTCTCGGTTATCTTGTTGTTAGATGTCAGCTGAGCGCCTGAGCAAGACAGAGATAGGGGAGACACGTTCGTTCAGTACAGGTAAGTTCTGGTGGAGGCCGTGCAAACCGCTGGGTTTTGAGCTGATTGCGAGTGCAGGTGCGTGAAGTGTGAACTGGTGCTACCAGAGAATCTACTCATTCGGGGACGTTAACTAATTAGCTAAATAAACAAAACCAAATGTGCGTGGCGTGGTTGTTGTAGTTTGATGTGGCTATTTCGTTTTGGACGCATTCCGTTGGAAGTTAGCCGTCCATTTTTGTCCGGAGAGTGTAGTCTCCCATGTCATCGTCTCCGTGCTCCGTAGTATGATAATGACACGGACCCATGGTTTGTTCCACGACAGCACGTATTTGGTTGCTCGTTGTGTCACTCGACAGTGATCTATATTGTTCTGTGTTGTTGAAAACAGAAGTAGTAACGTAATTAAGCTTGTGCACACACACACGGTGGACGGTGCCAAATGTGGTGGTGTAGTGGAAGTGTGGAACGGGCACATGCGAAAAGGCAACAACCAAAACAAAGCACTGACTTTGAAAAGGTTGGAAAGGCCTTTGAGGCTCTGAAATATATATACCTGAAATTCTTAGATGTTTCTTGGATGACAAGGCCGCGTAGCACCGCCTGTTTGCTGCAGCAATTCGGGAGCACCATCCTATACTCCTATCTATCCATTGTGTTTTTCAAACAAGCCCCCCCTGCTCTATCCTATCCATTGTGTAGATAAACAAATTAGCTCTATCCATTGCGCAGAGGAGACAGCGCGTGGAGACATCTTCTCCTCGTTCGTATCGATGGAGCTGGACCAAGCTTCTTTGCTCTGCTCAGACGACACTCCACGCGTCAGGATGGGAATGGGTCGACCTGGCCCTGGCCTTGGACCCGGCCTTGTTGGCCTCGAGGCCGATTTAAGAGGCCACGGGTCGGCCCAGTTAAAAATAGCCAGTGACCTCGCTGGCCCGATGGGTCTTTGGGGCCGACCCATATTATTTTGCATCTGCCGAACTGAGATATACAGTACATGAGAAATGCGACCCAGATTGAAGGACAAATTACTTTCTACTCAACACACGCTCGGCAGGCATAGCACGTAGTCAGAGTTAAACCATGATTTATTTCATTACTAATCCCCTTGAGAGTCGACCCCAGCTTACCGGCTCTCCCTCTTCCTCTCCACGGCGGCGATGCCGTTCGGTGGGGATGGATTAGGGGAGGCCGGATCTGTGTAGTTAGGTTTAGTTTTTCCTTGTTTTTCTTGTTGTGGTCCTACGTGGCGTCTTGGAGTAGGTCGCCGGCTCCCATCGGCCGGTCTGGCGAGCCTCCGTTCTGGTGTTCGTCGCTGTACTGCTCTGGTGGCGCGAGCAGCTGCAAGCGTGGAGCTGAGACGGAGCATCTCTGATAATAAGGCCGTCTTCCCCGCTTTTCTTGTCTCGGTGGTCTTGGTGCTCCGGCGGGGCGCTGAGCAACGAGACCTGGCGAGTGCTTCCACAGTGCTTTGGTGCGGTGCTGGGAAGCGGTGGTCCTGCATCTTGATGGCGCTTCCGTGGAGGAAGACGAAGTTTTGGTGCTGGACGACAGCTCGGTTCAATAAGCGCCCCTATGCCTCCTTCGGTATGATCTCTAGTGCTCTTCTTCCTCTCTTGGCCGGCTGTGGTGGCGAGGGTGAGAGGTGTGCTGCAGCGATGGATTTGCTTGCTGGAGGGGTCGGGAGTTTTGTGGTACTGCGCGTTGGAGAAGATCATCGGTGGCCGGTGGCTGGCTATCGACTCAAGGTGCTGGCGGGCAGCAGCTCCATGCCTGGTCGCCGCCGTTGCGACGGGCTCTTGTCAACCTCCCTCGGAGGCCCTTTCGAGTTGAGGCGGTGGCATTTCACTCCCATCCTGAGCCAAGTGGTTTCGTCCCCGGCTCCGGTGTGGGGGGCTATCGTCTGAGCTCGCCGTTCTTCAGTGCAAGCGGAGAAGACGATGGACTCAATCGCGTTCCTCTTTCTCCGTTCAGGGTGTTTTGTGAGAAAGTAGAGGACTTCTTTTTATTTTGGTTTTCTTGTAAGGTCCTCTATGTAAATTGTACGGCACTGTTGACTATATAATGCAGTATCCAGACCCTTCGGGGTCTATCCCTGTTCAAAAAAAAAAAATCATTACTAATCCCATCCATGATCAAACGCCCCAACGAAATCGATGGCATAAAAAAAAAGGAGCGAGAGGACAGGCAATGGAAGGAGCAGCGATTACAGAGCCCAAATGTGGAGCGAAAGGCTAATAAGATATCTGTACGCGAAACAAGAAGCGCTAGCATCGATCTCCATTACCTACTTCTTGGCTACAGACTGCAGCGAGCCGAGAATTATCTCCTGGCTGCAGCGCTCCTCTCAGCTCGGTTATGCTCTTGTAAAATGTCACGCGGAGGAGACAGATCCTTGTGGGCACCCACGCGGCGACGGAGGGGTGAGATGACCGCGAATGGAAACGATACAATGCGGCAAGAGGTATCAGCCGCCGCCGCTTCCAACTTTCAAGGTAGGAAGATGGCAAGAGGTATCTGCCGCCGCTTCCCCAGCTGCCGGCGCGACATAGATGGGCGGTGGGCAGAGATAACAGCATCTGTGCTGTTCGAGATGGGTCGGCCCCGCTGACCCAGCGGGCCGCTTGGTGCCGGCTCTACTGGCCCAAATCTCGTTTGAGGCCGACCCAGGTGGCCCATTGGCCTCGTTTTTTCGGGTCGGGTCACTGACCCAGCGGGTCGACCTGGCCCATTCCCATCCTGACGCGTACGTACAGCACGTCAGGACTGAGCTAGCTAGCGAAAACACTAAACAAATGACCAGCTACAACAAATAGGGAACCGAGGAACTTCTTTCTCCCCTCTCTCGCCGAGCTCTCAAACAGTGTTTTGAGAGTCGACTTTTCTTTCTCCCCTCTCTCGCCGGCTCGTGCCGTGCTCCTCTCCGGCGGCGTCGCCGCTCGGCGCGGACATGGTTCCGATGCCTGGCTTGTATATAGTAGGGCTAGATTTTGCTTTAGCCTCTGTGCTAGGTTTGCCTCTATGGCGGTGCTTGAGGGTCGGTCCTTGGATCTCTGCGGCCAGATCTACGGCGTCGTGGTTCCTCTTCGTCGAGCTGTGCTTCGCTGGTGGCAGGCGGACGTGCAGGCGAGGCTGGGAGATCCACGCATCCCTCTAAATAAGGTCAGCATCGGAGCTTTGGATCTAGGGTTCTTGAGCCAACCCTGGCTTCGTGTGATATTTCTTCGGCTTTCGGTGGTGCTCTCGTGGAGGGAGCCAGAGGCTGAGTTGAAGATGTCATGCAGCTTCTTGAATAAGGCTCGTTCTTCTGCTTTCCTCTACTGCAATTTCTTTTTGATTCTGCCTCCTCTGATTCGTGGCGGGAATTTGGAGTTCGACGGCGGATCTGGTGCTCAAGTGCGGTGGTGGAAGGCTGGCAGCTGGAACTTGTTAATGGATGAGGCATCTGCTACTTCTACTCACTGTGGAGGTGTTGGGAAGAAGCAGTTCGCCGGATGCGAAGTGGATAATCAGCTGCCTTGGAGTAGTGATACCGAAATTTGTTGCTCAATCTCGGCGGCTGTTGGTTGCTGTCCGACCCTGATGGCCATCTGGTGGCTCAATTTGCCGGAGCTTCTCGGCGATTTTCCAACCTCCTTGTGGAGGCCCTTTGCTATGCTCGCCATGGCGCTGCTCATCTCTTCCGTGTCAAGTGGTATTGTCCCCGACGCGGAGGAAGATGGCCGTGGTTGCAGCTGGCTCTTCCTTGTCATCGGCGGAGGACCCAATTGCGTTCCCAATTTTCTTTGTAGGGTCTTCTCTGTAATAGTTAGGGACTTGGATGTAATTTCTAATTTTCTTCTGGTCTCTATTGTAATTTGTACCCGCCGACTGAAATAGAATGGTATCCAGGCCCTTTTTGGGCCGCTCCTTGTTCAAAAAAAAAAAAAGCTACAACAAATAAGCAAACGTGTCAAAGCCAGGAGGAAAATTTCTCTGAGGGCTCCCATAATCTTCGACACGTCTACCGCCGCTTCCTGGCAACCCTTTGCGTACGTGTATCCTTCACGTGCGTCAGCGCGCAGGCGCTCCGACCACGAGACACGTACCTGGGATTCAGGGCCCACCTACAAGCAACGTCGGTTCAGCCGGCGTGGGGCCCGCTGTTGGTCAACTGTTAATTAACCGTGGGGCCAGTGGGCCACGCGGAGCTCCTGCTGACGAGAGCGATGCGTTTCATGGAGATCTTGTGCCGGGCATGCAGGTGGTGGTGGAGTGGCGCGCGCATCTTCTTTTCTTTGCCCGGTCGCAGGACGGATGATGATCCTTGGTGCTTCAAGTTCAATGGATGGAGGATGGTCGTCCGTCTCTTCCTCTCGCTACGACAAAGGAGGACTGCGTGACGCTGCTGACCACACCATCCGCAAATTGTTGACCCTGAGCACACTCATGTTTGCGGGTGGGCTGGAGGAAGTACTTTTTTTTACGCTGACCGTAAATCTAGATTGTAGCACGATATGCTTAGTGTCAAATTGGTGTACAACTAGGTTATTGTTAGGTTGGGCTCCATTTCAAAGCAACTAGCTAGAACGGAGATTTCGTGCTCTTAGGCACCAGTGATCTTGGCGTTTTAAAAAGAATTGGAAAATAATTTTAAGAGTTTTTTAAAATTATGAAATTTTTCTCCATTGGTGTATTCTACAAAAGTGTCCAAAATCAATTTCAAATGATAAAAGTGTGAATTTGAGTATGCTTATTTTCAAATCTCTAAATTTATTGATTTTCTCATTTTGTTGGCTCATAATAGAATGTATTTGAAGTTGATTTTTTTTGCAGGTTTGTAGAATACACAATTGGCTCCATCCGTATTTTTTTATAGATTTTTCAGAAACTCGTAAATATTTTTTGATTTTTTAAAACATCTGAATCACTGATGATCGGGAGCAAAAACACTTATCCACTCGATTCATTGGTTTAATGCGGGTTTTGTGCATTCAAATATTCAATAAAACAATGCAATGTTACTACCTATTTTTCGGTTTTGTATGACCCATTTGAAAGATCATCCTAAGTACAAAACATATGTGATTAATCGTTAGACCACGTGTTAATAGAGTTTGCACGACCATCTCTCTCCTTCATGCATTGGTTAGTTCTACAACAAGGTGAGCATTAGACTAAAATTAACTTGATGTAAGTATACGCAATTTCTGAAGTAAAGTTCCAAATTTAAGAAGACTATAGATTTCGCCAGTAGTGAAGCATGGTATCGCGTAACTCATTTTGTTTCGTACCCTACCTAGCTATTGGGTACGGTCTATTTTCATACATAACCTAAAAATATTACCCATATCAGCATATACTCCACTTCAGATAGGTTTTATTAACACGTTTTATTGAGGATTTACACATGTTTGAGAATGGACATAGCAACCAAGTTGTTTTCAAGGTCTCGTCGCTTTGGTGAATCACTTGAGTCGTGCTTGTCCTTTTCTTTCATGAAAGGTATGATTTATAGTGTGAAGAAAACAAGTGAAACATGTTCTTTATCGAGGTTTTCGCATGTGTTCAACGAAAAGTGAAACATGAATATCAATCATACCATAGACGGGCCACAAATTGATTTAGAATACATTAAAAATCTATTTGTAGTCCTATACCATATAATCGATCCTCACAGACGGAGTTTATAGTAAAACATATACAATACATGATAAAAATAATATATAATACATTTCATTATGTATCGTCATTGATTTATTGTACTTTCATAGTTTTTTTTCTAAAAGTTGGTCAAGATCTGGTAAGTATGACTTTTAGCAAAACTAATAAGTAATAAGCACTATATTTTGATATAGAATGGCAACAATGATTAGACTTACAAAAACCTCCCGTTTCCTTCCAAAGGAAAGCAATCCTGCTGGTTTGGCTGATTCGAATGACCATACGCATCCATCCTTAAGTAGAATATGCACATTAAAAATACCTACAATTATCTCACATGCTTAATTAAGTTGACGGATTTCTATATCGGCGGCCAAATTTGCACGAATCCTTTTTTTTTTTTGCATGGATTTAATATTTGCTTGCATGTTTGAGTGGTGTTGAATGCAGGTGGAGGAGCTTGAGGAGCGATATTGAAGGGATGGAGACGCGCCATTTCGATGGCTGCACTATCATTGCAACAACATCGCGACAAACCAGTTCCAATAAATAATGAGGGAGAGAGGGTGTGAGGGAATGTAGGGAGCGGGCGAAGAAGACTCACCCAGATGTAATTCTATTCTAAATCCTCTGAAAAAAAGTTCCTTCAACAATCCTTTAAAAGCTGGAGGGGGGGGGGGGGGGGGGGGGGGGGGGGGGGGGGGGGGGGGGGGGGGGGCACCGCCCCACCCCCTAGCACATGCACCTCTACCATTGCATGACGGCATTGGCAACTACGGTGAGATGCTTGTTGAACATCGCTTGTTAGAGGTGCATTGAGGGGAGTTTTTATAGGAGAACACCCCGACCAGTGACACCCAGTGTACGGACTGGGCTGATATAAATGGTACCATTGAACTTTACCTGCATAATACGGGTTTATATATATTTATACTAATTTTTAGATACATAAATGCTAGTCATACTCAATGTTAAGCGTTGTTGACCAAAAAAAGTCGAGCGTGACTTACATTTTGTGCCGAAGGGGCTATATGTTTTTACGCGGAAGAGTTCACAAAGTACATGTTGAAAATTTAAATTTAGATTGTGGCACAATATGCTTAGTGTCAAATTGGTCTACAACTAGGTTACCGGCTCGATTTCGAAGGAATTCAAATAATTAGTTTATTAATGATTTTGTGCATTCAATAAAACAATACAGTATTACTACCTATTCACCCATCTGAAAAATCATTCTACTTAAAGATGTGATTAATTGTTACGCCAGCGTGTCCACGCAGTTTGGACGACCATCTCTCTCCTTCATGAATTGGTTAGTTCTACGACTGGAATTAACTTTACGTAACTATGCATTAAAAAATATTCGACGTTTCACTCTCGTCAGTAGTGAATCACGAATCCTAAACGAGCACACCTCGTAGCGCAAGAAGGATTTTACGGCCGGAGGTCCCCCGACAACAAATGAAGATTCTAAACTTGACATATCCGCACGCAAATCCCATGCCTAACGTTCAAATTGTATTCGCCCAAACCCCCATGATTTTTGGAGCTTGGAAGGAGATTCCACACGCCTACAACGATCGGTAGGAACAAAAACACCGGTTTAAACCCGGAAAACGAAAATCCTTCCTATTTTGACCAGCCGCCCTCGCTGACAACGTGGGGCCTCGTCTAATTAGCGTGGAAAAGGAGCTCCAAATAAAGTAAAGAAACATGACCAAGCGGTTGTAATCTAATCGGCACGTGCCTTTTCTGGCTGCTCGGCCTGAATAAATACCCTCTCCGTTCTCCTCTGTTCCCCATCTCCGTCCGTGACTGACGAAACCGAAATTCAGAAACCAAGAAAATCTTCGCAGCAAAATCCCTTTCCCTCTTACCCCGATCGAACAGAGGCAGACAGATATTCCCGCGAATCTCCCACTCCGTTTCCCGCTCGCCTTCCAACTCCGCCCCGGTTTCGTTCAGATTAATCCCCCCAGCCCCAGCCCCTGCATCGGCTCCGAGAAGGACTCTTGCATCCACAGTCGGGAATCGAGTTTGCGCCAGGGAGAGACAGAGCAGGGAGAGCGAGGAAGCGAGAGGCGAAGAAGAGGTTCTGCGGCGGCGAACCACCCAACCGGACATGTGCGTGGAAGGATTCGAGGACGATTTCGGGGAGGCGGCGCAGATCGACCACAGGCCGGCAGATTTCGCGGTGGGTAATCCCGGCTCTTACTTCATCTTCATCTTATTACAAGTCCATTTGTCTCTGAATCTTGTTCGGTTTCTCTTTGTCCAAATCCCGTGCATGCTTGTTTCCCCGCAAAACAAAGAAAAGAAAAGAAATCGGTGCTTCAGTTTTATTTTCCTTTGGTGGATGATGATTCGTGCGTGTTCCTTCGGTCAGGCATGATCGGTCAGTCAGACTAAAGAGAAGAAATAAAACACTCTACCCGCGGTTGCTTCGCGCGCACACTTTGCGTGTTGCGCGAATGCTTCTCGTTTCTTTCCTTAAATTCTGAGATATTATTAGCACTAGTTTATTAACAGCGACTGGAATTAATGAACTCCCATATCTTATCTTCAACCTCCCCTCGCGCGGAAGGTGTGAACAGGAGGAATATGCTTTGAATTGTTCGGCCAAGAAGTTTCCTAGTTCTAGCTGCTAGGATTTGTAGAGGCCTGCTTGCCGCAAAAGCAAAATCTTTTTTGTTGTCCTGGTATGGCCTGTGGTGTGGATGTCCCCCTCTCTGTCCGTTTGTGCGTCGCATTGTTGGTCTCATGCTGCGCCTTTTGATTCTGTGATGAAATCGTGTGGGATTTTCGGTCGACGTGTAGGCTTGCTATCCTCTCCTCTGCATCTCCTGTGACAGAGATATTTGCATGTGACAGTACGGTTCTACCTGAGTAATCCTGCCCTTTTCACATCAAACAGATTAACAGAACACAGAAAATTAAAGCTGCGGAGTTCACAAAGTAGGACTTGGTTTCTTAGGTCTCCTTTATATGCTTTTAAGCCTAGTAGAAAAATATACAGCACTGGGAAATGGTAATCATCCATGATATGTAGAACAATCAGCGCCAGTAAAGTTTAGATAGTGCTCTACTCCTTTCTGCGCGCTGAGACCAAGAGAAAGTTGGCCTTTTTCGTGCTGTCGAGCCTCCGGGGACGACACGTACGTTTTTGGACATTTCTCTGTGAACTTTATAGGTCCGAATTGTATAATGATGAGGTAGCTTTGTCCCTTTAGCTTGCAATTATGTGTTGCAAGCAGGAAGTGGGCAGTATAAGGAGTGGTGCCCAAGAATGCACACCTGGATAGTTCCACAGGGAGCAACAACTGGATTTATCTTGTCCCATCATATTGTCACAACTGTTTGCTCTTTGCTTTTTTGTCAAGCTTATATGATGATTGCTCTTCTGCTTTGCACTTGTGTGTTCTTGTGGGTTTTGTTATGAATGTACCTTCTAGAAATGGCTGCTCGTGGTCTTCCTTGGCCAATAAGGGATTGACTTCTGTATACGGCTTGACTGGGTTGGGGTTCTGTTTGCATGTCCCTTTCAGCTAGCTAGGATTAGTACTGTAAGCTATCCACTTTCCATGTGATGGTGACAATGTTATTTATGCTTTTAGAGTTGTTGGCAGAGTTGAAAACTGGGTAAATAGATTCATTTAACCTGGTAGCAGTCTCTGCAAACATTGGATATTGTCTGCTTGTGCTACTGCTATCCCTCATTGCTCTCTTTTTTAAGCTGATGCAGTACCTTGCTTTTCAGACTTGTTTCTTATCTAATCTTTTTGTTTTTCGGATAAGGTGCAGATGGAGAGAGTTTGTGAGAACACAGTGACTCTTGATTTCAAGCAAGCTAAGATGGTGGCCGCGATCGGAGAGAGCTGGCACAGTTTTGTCCCGGCTATCCGATCGGGGACTGGTCTGACATTGGTGGCCGCGCTTACATGGAAGATGCACATGTTTGCATCCCCAACCTAGCAAAGAACTTCGGTTATAAGGCAGCAGATGATGAAATCATTTCCTTCTACGGGGTAATTGCTTATTCACTCTTCAATTTCTAAAACTTGTACCACACTATCCTTCATGTGTAATTAACTCCCTTGTGGCAGTAACATTTTGATAATTCTTCATCCTAGTCACACTGATCATGAAATATTATGTTTCCTTTTTTTTTTGTTCTAACACTTCCTTGTCCTGTATGTTCTCAGGTCTTTGATGGACATGGTGGAAAAGATGCTGCCCTGTATGTTCGTGATAACTTGCCACGGGTCATCGTGGAAGATTCCGCTTTTCCTCTTGAGCTTGAGAAAGTAGTCAGGAGATCATTTGTGCAAACTGATAGTCAGTTTGCAGAGAAGTGTGCTCTCCATGATGAACTTTCTTCTGGAACAACTGCACTTACAGCAATGATTTTGGGAAGGTATGTCACATGCACCCCAGGCTCTCTTGGTTTAGCATTGCCATTTCATATGATAGAAAATCCTAATGCATCAATTATCAGCAGTGCTAATAGCTCGCGAGTCTTGTGCAGGTCTCTTCTGGTCGCTAATGCTGGTGATTGCCGGGCAGTCCTTTCCCGGCGCGGCACCGCCATCGAAATGTCCAAGGACCACAGAACCTGCTGCCTCATGAAAGAAAACGCATAGAGTCTCTAGGCGGCTACGTCGACGACGGATATCTGAACGGCCAGCTAGCGGTCACCAGAGCGCTGGGCGACTGGCATCTCGATGGCCTGAAGGAGACTGGCAAGCCAGGAGGCCCGCTGAGCGCAGAGCCGGAGCTGAAGATGATCACACTGACCAGGGACGACGAGTTCCTGATCATCGGCAGCGATGGCATCTGGGATTACTTCTCGAACCAGAACTCGGTGGACTTTGCGCGGCTGAGGCTCCAGGAGCACAACGACCTAAGGCGGTGCTGCAAGGAGATCGTGGAGGAAGCTATGAGGCGGGGCTCCGCCGACAACCTGACGGTGGTCATGGTCTCGTTCCACAAGGAGGCCCCGCCCCAGATCAGAGTGAGCAGCAGGGGCAGGGTGGAGCGGAGCATATCGGCTGAAGGGCTCCATAACCTCAGGGTGCTCCTAGAAGGCCAGTGACCTCAAGGGCACGCCATGTCGCCCCCGCACCCCCTTATTGGTATGGTGCTGCATTGTTGAGTGTTAACTGTACCTAGCGATTTGCGGCGTCCTGCCGCTGTTTCTGTCCATCTATCGATCGTCGACATGCCATTGGCTATTGTTACCCAAGAATAAACCGATGAAGCCTCACCTGTAAATAAGTTGGGAGGTTAGTGAGTTAGTATGCATCCAGGGGGCTTTGAGGCTCATCGTGTGATGGTTTTTTGCCCCCATTGTTGTTTTTCTCCTGTAAAAGGAACTATTCTGGGATTATCAATCAATGTAACTGGAATTGATCGATGTATGCCTTGTTCATTTTTCCTATAGTACTTGGTTATTCAGGTTTTCAAGTAATTGCAATGCAGATAGCGAACAGAAGGGAGGAAAAATGTTTGACATTATGCACAATCCGACTCTGCACAAGTAAACAAAACATCCAAATCAATTGATCAAACTTTAATTATGGCTTCATGGACTGTCAAAATGTTCAGCAATCTGGCAATGATTGCACAGGAAAAGCTAATCAACCTCAACCATTATCTGCCAATTGCCAATTAACATTATTTATCAGAACAAACCAACCAAACTGAAGAAAATAACATTGGTTATGGCTATTATTCGAGACACAGACATGTCTTCAGAAGTTCAGATAACTATTTGTGCCTCTCGTACTTGTTTGGTCAGTTCAAGACTTCTGATCTGATGCTCTGTCAAATACCGGGTGAACTGGCTGGGGATAATCGAAACGGCTCCCCAGTCGTTCCTACAGAGGGTGACCGCCCCAAGCACCTCCTTCTTCTTCACGTCGACCTCAACCAGCTTCCCATCCAACTGAAGTAGATAACATCAGGATCAGCCAAGCTCACGAGAGGAAACTGAGGCCGCAGGAGATGCTCGTCGGAGCCAAGAGCAGCGGAGACGTCAGTTCCATGCATGACGGCGACGTTCTCCCATCGCATCTTCTTGAAGCTGGCCAGAGCCCATATCCTGATGGTGAAATCGGACCAAGGACGACTCTGCTGAGGACGCTTGCCGCAGCGGCAAACGCAACGGCAAGTGTCATCGTCGTCGCAGATGGAAACGAGCTTGACCACGGCGGTGCCGATGACGCAGACGTGACGAGCTGGGTCGAGTTCCGCTCTGTCAATGTGCGTACGGTGAGAATCCAGAGCGTCAGGTAACGGGACGAAACGCGGCGGCTTCGTATGCTCGTCGTCGAGGACGTCGACGAACATCAGGCCGAGGTAGCAGTCGACCCAGCACAGGTAGCGGCCGCCGAGGGAGACGACGGCGTCGGTTTTCCAGGAGCCGAACAGGAGGTTCGGGGTGCCCTCGCGGCCAGGCATCTGCACCTTCTGGAGCTCCAGCCGCTCTCGTCCTGACCGGGCGCGTGGTGCAGCACGCAGAGCTCGCCGCCGTACTTGAGCTCTGCCACCGTGAACCTGCCGCTGCCACGGCACAGCAGGCCCATTTCTCCGCTCCACATCGGCCGCTGCTGCTGGATCCGGTACGGCACGAAGTATTGATCCATGACTGGGTGCACGCTGCCCCCGATGTCGCAGAGTGGGAGCAGCGTCAATGACGGTGGCTTCTCTTCTGAGCGGGAGGCCGTGTAGACGAAGTAGTCGACGGGGTAATGCTCTGGAAAGCCGGCGCTGAGGGGGACATGCACCTCGAAAAGAATGGAGCCGCCGTTGGCAGCGATGACGGACGGGTCTGGCAGCTTCCTCAGTTCTGGCCTCGACCCCTCCGGCCAGTGGAGGTGGAGACGGGATGCCGCGGGGGGCTCGGCGAGCGTGAGGGAGGCGGCGATGGGTGTACCGGTGCAGGTGGACGAGATCTCCGATAGCGTGCAGTCAGCTGTGCCACCCCGACCATCAAGAACGCCATCCCCACTGGTAAGGTGGACGGATCGATCCAGCATCACCCAACGGAGTTTAGAGGACGTCTTGTTACGGCGTGAGGACTTCACGGCGGGCGGCGGCCCCTGACGCCCATGGGAGGCTTCCATGTCGCACGGTAATTCGGATCCAGGGCTAGGCGGCTAGCTAGGGGTTTCGTTTGTTCGTTGCATACCTCCGTTCCAAGAAAAAAAGTACTAGTGCTAGTACATTTTTAGTCAAAATCACGTGTTGCAAGTTTTATTAATTTTGTATTATAGATAAACCTATCCACATCTACAAAACAAAATCGATACCAAAAACATTCACAAACTAATAAATTTTTATAGTGTATTTATTTAATATTGTAGATATCTATATTTCAAACTAATAGAACGTTTAACTTTTGACTAAAAGTATATCCTTTGTCTTGAAAGGGGTTAAATTTGTTTTCCAGAAAAATTAGTATACATCCGAATTTCCATGTGGAGTCACCCATGCCTTAAGAAGTTGAGATAGACGACTTTTTTGGTTGCGTGCATTCGAGACTTAAAACATCTCTAGTAGATTTTTGAAGAAAGTCCATTTTTCATGCTTAAACACTCGACTAAGTTTATTATTGGTCCTAAAACTTCTGCTTAGTCTAAAATGAACCCTAAACTTTTGAAAAAGTACATAACTCATCTAACTCGAGAAAAACGTTTATGTGGACAACATGCAACACACAAAAATAGGTACACTTGACCGAAATCTAGATTTGTCCACTCTACTGAGTTAAAATCTTCACATTAAAGCTAAATCCCCATACATTCCCACATGAGCACCCATATCACACCACTTTGTCACTGTCTAGATAGTATGTTGACTCGTGATTCATCATCGCCCATAGACCTCGTTTGACCCGTCCAAACCCTGCTTGCCTGCACCACCACCTCGTTCGCATCTCCCCTACTAGTGCAAACCGATGCCATTATGCTTGTTGGCGGTATTCCATCATCAATATGTTGAGAAATCTTGTGGTCAATTCATGCATGCCACCATGCGCTTTCCTTCATCTTGGAAAGCGTAAATAGCCGATCAGTTTTGAGAGGGTGATAGGATGGGGTAGTCCAGAGTCAATTTTCTTTTGTCAAACATGATGTGACGTTTTTAAAGAGTTCGAGGTTTGTTATGAATCAACCAAAAGTTAGATTCTCAATCATGCAATTCAAAGATTTACGATGAAAATTAAACTTTTTCAAGAGTTCAGAGACCGAAATTGGACATTCTAGTAGAATTTTCAAATCATCTCTTTGTTAAGACATGTGGTTATAAGAAGAAAAATATAAGGCGACGTCTAGGCAACAATCGGTGCTCGTTTGCGTTCCGTGGCAATCGACCAGAAAAAGGAAGGCGCGGTCCACCACGTGACTAGAAAGGGAAAGCGCGGTCAACCCACCCGACCAGGTCCCGCGCGCGCCGCGCACGTCAGCAACCAAACCAAAAACGCGGGAATTCTACGCCCACCAACCACCTTTCGTGCGCACGCATCCCAAAGCTTGCCCCAGAAAACCCTACTTGTACGCAACCTTGTCTTCTTTTCTCCATCGCCAGCCGCCGCCCAGCACCGCGTCCCCTCCCTCCTCCCCCCCCCCCCCCCCCCCCCCCCCCCCCCCGCGCGCCATTGTTGCTGCTCCTCTCCTGCTACTGGACCTTCTGCTGCTACGTGAAATACAGTGAGAGAGACCATTGTTGCTGCTGATTCAAGCAACAAAATAAACCAACACGGAGTGGGATCAAGGCATACCTTGTACGTTCTTCATTTTCTTGTAGCCTGCAACTTTGGTCGCCTGTCGATCTTGATCTATCCTGGTCGATCCTGCAACTTGATGTCTCACAATAGAACAACAATTCCTCCTTGGCGGCTGCAACTTAGTGCAATTTACCCACAACCCATGGCACAGAAAACATGTTGACCAAAAACACCATCACGGAAACACAGGGGTCACAAAAATCTCCCCTGGAGCAACTCAGGAAACAACTTAAACCCATGGGTGTTGTAACTCAGTGCCATCTTAGCTGCAATTCGTACCAAATTCATCTGCAACTTAGTGCAATTTATCCACAACCCGTGGCACAGAAAAACATCTTGACCAAAAACAACATCACGAAATGCATCATTGTTCGGGAAAGACAGGGGTCACAAAAACAGTCAGTACCAATGTTGCAATCTAGTGTAAAACTGCTAGGCAGGAAAGTAGACATTGTTGTTACCCCAGGAAAATGCAACTGAGTACCAACTTGCATGCAATCTAATGACATAGAATTTCAGCTACTGCAAGTAGAAGAAATCATCAACATGCTAAGTACCCCTGGCATAGCATGGGCGTAAGAAAAACATATCGTGCTTAGATGGTTTTTGTTGGTTTTTGTTTCCTTGCTGGAATTCCCAAACATAGCCTAGAAGTCCATCAACTTTGTTGCTACAGTTCTCCCTGCAATTCTTGCTTGTTGCTTCTGCTTCCACAGATCCATCAACCTTGCAGGTTTGTGCCCAGCCTGCAACAGGAACCGTCAGAACTTATAGAACACACAAGGAAAAGTTGCAGGCAACTTAAAAAGAAAACAGATAAACAAAATGAAAAACAAAGAATAACAGGATTTGTAACAAGATTTTAGCTTATCATTTGTGTTGTGTTTTCAGTCTTATTGAGTTTGTTGCTCCTGGATTTTTTTTGCAGATGGTTGATCTACACCTGAACGAGCCAGCTGATGAGGTTTTTTATGATACTGAGCCACAATTCTGCACACAGCTGCCGGTGGTGGAGACAGTTGACGAATCACCAGACCCCATTGGTGGAAGGCACGAAGGTGTGGATGACGATGGAAGCGGAAGGGGGCCGCAACACAATGCTGCACCTCAACAGTCTAACCCTAGCATACCAGCTACTACTACTGGCCCCACGGATGTGTTGCCGGATGGGGATGGTGAAGGAGTCGGCGCCAATGAAGAAGTTGTTTCCAGTCCATCTGAGCCTTTTTTGGGTATGAGGTTTGATACAATAGCTGGTGCCAGAGCACACTACAATGCATATGCTTTGAAACTGGGGTTCTCTATAAAATCAAACACATCTAAGAGAGCAACTTACACAAATGTGTTGGAAAAGCAGCAGTTCTGTTGCAACAAACACAGGGCCCCCAAGACTGAAGAAGAAATTCAGAAGGAGAGGCTAGATGCTGTGGATAAAGTTAGTCCAGTGCAGGTTGACAGCGGTGATGATGCTAGTGGTGGTGCTGGTCCAAGTAAGAAAACTACTGCTAGCAAGTTCAGAAATAAACGGAAGAGGGAATCGGTAAAGCCAACAAAGTGCCCTGCTAACATGATTGTCAAGTTGATCAACAACAAGTGGGAAGTAACTTACTTCGTTGCTGAACACAATCATCCCTTGGTTGAGAAACCAAATTTACTGAAATACCTGAGATCACACAAGGGCATTCCCCAAGATGAGAGGCAATTTATGAGATGTCTACATGACTGCAACATTGAGACAGGTTTGTGCCCAACTAACACAAAAAAAGAGCAAATAAAGAGTTTACAATTCTGCTTGCAACGTTGCTTCAATCTGACTTGTTTTCTATACTGTTTTTTGGCTGCAGGACGCATGATGACAGTGATGTCTTCATTCTATGGTAAAGAACCATTTGTACCATATGGTCCTAAGGATATAACAAACCTGAGATCAACTTTCCGACTCTAGAACCAGGAGTTTGATATTGAAGATACACTATCTTATTTCAAGGAGTTGCAAGAGAATGACCCCGGGTTCTTCTACAGGGTTTCCCGTGATGAGAAGAACAGAGTTGAGAACATTTTTTGGGTGGACAGCGTTGCTAGGAAAGCTTATGCAGATGCTTATCATGTCTGCATCTCTTTTGACACGACCTTCATGACAAATACCTTCAACATGCCTTTCGCTCCCTTCATTGGCATTAATAGGCATGGACAGTCATTTACGCTGGGTTGCGGGTTCATGCGTGATGAGAAGGAAGAAGCTTTCAAGTGGCTGTTTACTGCATTCCTTGAGGCTATGGATGGCAGGCAACCGGATAACATTATCACAGACCAGGACAAGGCTATGGCGAATGCAATCGCCGCGATTTTCCTGGATGCTTGGCACCGCAACTGCCGCTGGCATATTATGAAGAAGGCCAATGAGAAGTTGGGGCCATACCTAGGGCGACATCCAGGACTGGCTGAGGATTTCAATGAAGTTGTGGACGAGAGCATGACTGTTGATGAGTTTGAAGCCAGATGGACTGAAATGGTTCAGAAATGGGAGTTGGGTGGTCATGAAACATTTTCTTGGCTCAAGAAATATGCCCACACATGGGTTCCATGCTACTTCAGGACACGTTTCTTCCCTTTCCTGCAGTCAACTCAGAGGAGTGAAGGGTTCAACTCTGTGTTGAAACGCTATGCCAATCCCCAAAATTCAATAAAGCACTTTGTGCAGCAATATGAGAAGATACAACAAAGGATTTTGGGCAGGGAAGGTCACAGCGACTTCTGGACTGATGAGCTCGTTGCTAAGACATGGTCCTCGTTTCCGATAGAGAAGCATGCTATGTCTGTCTACACCAGGGACCTCTATCACCGCTTCAAGTTGGAGTTTGAAATGATAGGGTGTTACAATGTTCAGCCACAAGGCTAGAACATGTTCCTTGTGGTTCCTAACAACCTTAGGTGTTATCCTTATGGGGCTAGGAGCTACAT
Organism: Poa pratensis; assembly: GCA_947311845.1. Lineage (NCBI taxonomy): Eukaryota > Viridiplantae > Streptophyta > Magnoliopsida > Poales > Poaceae > Poa > Poa pratensis. The sequence goes on from CAMZMU010000034.1 coordinate 87,941,316, forward strand.
GGTTAACACAAATGGTGCTGACACTAATGGTGATAGGAACTACAACTGTGAGTGCGGTAAATTTGAGTGGGACGGGATGCTTTGCTGTCATGTGTTAAAGATCTTCACACATGTTGGTGTTGACATCATACCTCAGCGCTACATCTTGCGTAGGTGGACGCCAGTAGCAGCAAATGCTGCAGATATGCCTCATGTGACAGGAGACAATGATGTCATGCCTGAAGAATCACGGGAGCATATAAGGTTTGCTAATTTGTCAAGGGACTTTGTTGGAGTTGCTAAGATTGGCTGCAAGTCAGACCAAGCTGAGGCTATTGCCCGGAGACACATTAGGGAGATGCTCACAGAGTTTGCTCAGCTGAACAAGGTGAGGAGAAAGAAGAATAACACTCAAGCCGCCAGGTCAAACTCAGAAACAGGGCATGTACCAGTTGCGCCACAGCCGACAGGTCGTAGGACTAATCAGACATCAAATTCAGCTCCTAATGTGCGTCGACCAGCAACTACATCTCGTATGCCACCGCCAATGCAGCCGACAGGTCCTAGCACGAACCAGACAACCACAGACACTCATACCATGGGTCAGTCCACAAGTGCATCTCCCATGCCATCTCCTCTTCGCCCATCTACATTCCGGCCTGCAACTGCGCCAATGCAGCCGACAGGTCCTAGCACGAACCAGACAACCACAGACACTCATAAAAGGCGTCAGTCCGCAAGTGCATCTCCCATGCCATCTCCTCGTCGCCCATCTACATTCCGGTCTGCAACTGCAGGAAAACAACCAGTGACAAACAGTGGAACTAGTGGCAGCAGGGGGCCAGCGGCATCCACATTCCGGTCTGCAACTACAGGTAAACAACCAGTGGCAGACACTGCAACTGGTGGCAGCAGGGAGGCGGCGGCATCTACATTTCGGTCCGCAACTACAGGTAAGCAACCAGTGGCAGCCACTGGAACTGGTGGCAGCAGGGAGGCGGTGGCATCTACATTTCGGTCCGCAACTGCAGGTAAACAACCAGTGACAGCCGCTGGAACTGGTGGCAGCTGGGAGGCGGCAGCAACCTTTCCTGCGCCAGTTGTCCGTTCCTCCGGCGTCGCCATGAGTTCAACTCCTACCAGAAGTAGGAGATCTTCGTCGGGGCTTGGACCATCCAGTGCTCATCCCGCACAGGGCCCTGTAGCGCCGGACCAGCAATTTGTAATATTGAATCCTCCAAGGTCTAACACGAAAGGGCGAAAGAAGGGGAGATATCTAGCTGGGATCGAGTTGCAGCCAAAGAGAGGTAGTCTGTGTAGTACTTGTGGTGAACCTGGTCATAACTCAGCTACGTGTACTTCTGGGTTGGGTAATAACCAGAAGTGATGTGTTTTGTTGGTGAAGAAGCTAGTATTTCTTTCAACTTTCTTTAGTTGGTGAATAAGCATGTATTGATCTCATGATTTAGCATGAGTAAATTAGTGTGTGTTGGTCCACTGTTTACGCAACAAACAAAAAACAGCTTGAGTGTTTTTTTAGTTGCTGATTGTTAGTGTTTCTTTCATCTTTCTGTGTTGGTGTGTGTCAAGCTAAAGACTTGAGTGAGTTATTCAACTAGTACACTTGTATGCAACAAAACATCAAAAACAGAGATAAACATCTTGAGTATTATTATTTCACTGCTTGAGTACATGATTTCACTGCAGGGAATTCAGAAAAAGCATAACAGTGGATGTCGAATTCAGAAAAAGCTCTAAGCAGAACACTGTTTGTACCTCACTTCAATTTCAGCACAACTTTCCAGTTGCTGTCGTTGAATTCAGAAGTAACCCAGGTGTGCGTCATCATCTTCCTAATGCTTGGGACATTTGCACCTGAATATCCTGGTAGGCTTGTCCCATCCCAGTGTTCTGCGTTGTACAGGGTGCATACACCGCAATCATGTCTGCAAATTATATTCAGGTGGTAAACAAAAACAGTGAAATTAGTACCATCTTGGAGTAAGTTCCAGAGTGCAATGCACTAAGTTGCAAAAAGTGCAAAAAATGTGCTAAGTTGCAAAGAAAAAAGACCTAAATTATTTTGCTGGCACCAAGAAGAGTTCATGGTGCACTAATGTACCGTAGTAAGTTGCTTCTTCTGGAATGCACTAATGCAAAAAATTGAACCTAAATTATTTTGCTGGCACCAAGAAGAGTTCATGGTGCACTAATATACCGTAGTAAGTTGCTTCTTCTGGAATGCACTAATGCAAAAAATTGGCTAAATAATAAGTTGCAGAAGCATGCAAAGAAAAAAGGAGTAGAAACTTACGGGGTAATCTGTTTTGGTGGGTCAATGTCCACATATCCAAATCTGTCCAATTAGATAGGAGACTGTGGGTACAAATCCTCCCACAAAGAAATGAGAACGGTGATAAGCTTCTTGGCACATGCATCAAGATTCTTGTCTGCCTTTGACCTCATTGAATCCAGCAACTCGAAACGTCTCTCCCTTATGTTGATGACAAGAAGCCAATAGTGGTTCACAGGGACTTTTGCTTGTGGTGCTAAACTCTCCATGACAGGTATGATTATCTAACATGATGAGTATGAAAATGGTTCAGATAAAGAACACACAGATAACAAAAAAATTGTTCAGATAACAATGCAAAAATCTTACCGTGTCCTTCCTGTCGAGGTGTGCATTTTCCTTTGAGAAATGCTTGACGAGCTGCTTGTTGCACGAATCCATTTCTCGCAGGATTATAGTCTGAAAAACAAAAAAAATATACTAGTGTTAGTGAATACAAATTGTGGTGTAGACAACAAAAAAAGCTAACTAGGTATCAGATAAGTTGTATACCGCAACACTCAAAGGCATGATCACCTTCTTCTGCCTCCTCTCTGTCCTCAACATTATCGATTCAAGTCCTACCTCTACCACCGAGTTCAACAACGACGCGCATGGCTTCATTGAGTTTGCTAGCTCTTGTAGTGATACATGGAAGTTGTCGTAGGTCACGATCTCGAGGCTATTGTCCGTTGTTTGACCTCTTGAAGACCTGCGTCCGTGCGCAACAATTGCATCGTACACGGCTTTTACTTCATCTGAACATGTGAAGTTAGTTTTGTTGCTGTAGTCCACATAAGTCGGCTTCTTGCAAGGTGGGTTCGTTGTGATCTTCCGTTTGAGTGCTTCTGCATCAGTGGAGACAGTCGTGGTTGCCATTGCTGCAGGATCTGCCCTTCCTGTTCCCCTGCCTGCAACTTTGCATTCTGATGGTTCTTTCCCTGCCTGCAACTTTGCCTTCTCTAGTGCTTTCTCTCTCACGATTTTATCACACATCTCCCATGCCTCTCTTTGCTCTTCTGCAGTCCACTTCATGTCAAAATCAAAACGTTTTGACAGCTGCACAGGCTTCAGAAAGGGAGGCTGGCTTGGTTCAGAAATGTTGTTAGTCTTTCCCTTTTCTGGACTATCGAACCCAAGATCAAAAGGTGGAGGATCACAAGCCCAATCTCCCCTAGTATCTCTTGGTTTAGGGGGTGGGCATGTTTCCACAGTGGGTGCAGCTGGTCCTACTATGCTTGCTTTCAATGCAGCTCTAGTTGTTGCTCTGGTTGTTGCTCCATGTCCTGCTGCTGTGGTTTCCTTCTCTGTTGCTGTTGGCTGTTGAACTTGAGTTTTTGGTCCTGTTGCTGTGGACTGGACTGTTGGCTGTTGTACTTGAGTTGATGCAATATTGTGGGTAGTTGCTGCCAAAAACACAGCACTTGAAGGCAGGTGTTGCGTAGTTGCTGCCACTTTGTCCATGGTTGCTTCTGCCTCGCCCTGACCTGCATCGGGCATGCCTCCTACTTGCTGTCCTGGTGCTTCAGTGGATATACTGCCGTCTTTCTTGCCACGGTGTGAACCATTTTCATCCTTTTCTTAGCTTGTGGACTGCTGCCATCGGGTTCCATCATTCTTTTCCTTTCTAAATTATAGCAATCTTCGACGCACTGTTTCACGGCGAAATTTCTGTGGAACTCGTCCAATGGTGGTGGTGAGCTGGCAGGTGTATTCCTCTTCACTTCTTCCATGAAGATCCGGTTCGCATGGAATTTGAGTGGTGTATCAAAGATCATGGGGGTTTCAAAGTATGGAATGTCAATCTCTTCTTTTTCTTTAGACAATGCATACTCTCTTAATTCAGAAAAAGCGCTGGGCCGTACCACTGTCGGGTTGCCATCTGTTGTAGCCCTTTTCAATGGAGTATGTGCCTCCATGCATTTCCTTTCGGAGCTTAGCATTGCTAGAAGTACTCTGTCTTCACCGTCCTCATCGACTGTTTGCACAACTTTTTCCTCTGAATGTCCTTTCATTGGACTTACAGATGCCAACCTAGGAGACCTCCTTAGTTGCTGAGTTTCTGGGACAGTAGGTTGCTCGCCAACAGTTGCTTCTCCAACACCAAAACTGCTAGAGTGTTTGCTGGATCCATGGATTTTTCCTTGTGAGAGCTCTTTCATAGGGCTGTCCCCCGAATATCCTTTTGTTGGGCTGTTCTTAGCCCTAGGAGACCTCCTTAACTGCTGTACTCCCTTGTTCATATCAGCACCTATGTGCGTGCTGTGACTGCTTTCCCCCTGTTCTCCACCAATGATGCCTTCAGAGCATTCTTTCACAACACTAGCTTTAGCACCTCTATAAGACTTACTCTGAGGTTCTAGGTCACAACCTTGCTCGTTTTCGTCTTTGTGTCTGTCAGCAACTGTGTGTGTAGTGTGACTATTGATTCCCCTGGCAATTGCATCTTCATCATGTTGTTCTTCATCTTGTTGCTCTTCGTCTTCAGTGTCATCATTTTCATCGTCAGAAATGCTGTCCCCTTCCCAGTCACCCTCTTCTTCTTCGTCAACTTCATTCAGCCTTTGCCTTTTGCTCCTTGTGTTCTGAACATGTGTGGTTGTTTCATCCTGGTCGAGCCTCCCATACTCCTCAACAAATGTGCCAAGTCTGCTAGAGATATCCTTGCATAAATCTCCTAGCAATACTGCCATTTTTATTTTCTTCTGCAATAAGAAAAAAAAAGAACGAAATAAGTTGTCACTGGCATGAACAAATGAAAACACATGAAGTGACTGGTTTTTGTATTGGAACGTTGGTGCAAGTGCCAAGTATTACCTCGTTTGGGAAAGTTGGTGGCAACCTTGATGAAACAAACATCTCAGTTTGCGTCATGCCAGCAAACAACCCATCCCTAATAGTGGCACCAACACCTTCTTTCAGCTGAAAAATTTAAGAAAAATCAGTTTTAGAAAACTTTTGGCGTAGTTTCTAACACAAATAACACTGTTCTGCAACTTTGAAAAAAGGAAAAAGTGGACTGTGTTTCAGGTAAAGAAACATGAATGGTATATCATACCCTCGGCTTGCCAAACTCCCCATTTGGTTTCCTATCTTTCTGCATGACAGCTTGTATAAGCTGGTTTGTCCATGCTGCAGCGCGTATTGGGCAATCGCTTGCAGACTCGATAGGCTCGTCGACCTCAAGCGAATCCACGTAAAGGATCTGCGTGAGTTAAAAACACAAAGAACTAGCAGTTGTTAAAAACTGCAGGCATATAGATAGAAAAAGTAACACATTGCAAAACAACAAGTAAAAAAGATGCTAGATCATGAGTTGCTTACCACTAAATGGTATACGCAACAGCAAACAGAATTTTTCTTGGATCCCATGGTCTTCACTTCTGCGATGATTTGGTTAATGGCAAGCTGAGCAAAATTGGTACCCCTTGCTTCTTCTAGATTCCTTATCGCTCCGTAGCACCTTGGGCTGATGCTGCACCTTGTAGTTGGGCACATAAAACAGCTCATCACTCCAGCAAGATAAGCTCGGAGAAACTTCATGTCAGCAACCCCACCCATGTCCTCTATCTTCTTGCACCAATCTGCAAATGTGGGGGCTATGCCACTGACAACACCATACTCTTTGTTCATGAAAACTACGGCTTCAGGATCCATCTCATAACGAGCACGCCTGCCCTCATTGAGTAGTCCAAACACTCTCTGGAAGCTGGCACCATCCCAGTGGATGGTGCCCCTATCAGGGATGACGAGCTCGCTCCTCATTGGGTCGAAACAGCTGAGAACCCACATGCTGAGGTCGTGCGGCATTTCTGTTGCCTTCACCAGTAGCATGCCACCCCATCCCCAGTCTGTAATTAGAGTCTTCTGTTTATCTGACAACAGAGCATTCAGCTTGAAGAGCCTTGCTGGCGAGGAGCGATTCCTACCGAGCTGTCATGGTTGTCAGAAAAAGTTAGTGGAATCATAGTGTGTATGATGTGGCAACAGAAAAATTGAAGCAAGCAACAACAGAAAACTAACCGCTTGGACCTTCTTCCTTCTGTGAATTGGCTTCCGTATTTCTGTTGCAGGTTGTGGTTCTGCGTCCTGATTGCCAGCAACTAAAGTACTGGGGTTTGTGCCAGCAACTAAAGTACTGGGGTTTGTGCATGCATTCCTTTCAGGTTTTGTGACCGCAGCCTGTTGATATCATACAACATGCCACCGTGTAAATAGAGATAGGTACAAGAGATTAAATAGGATAAAAAAGGCAGAAATGAAATAGAACTGAATTGGAATACCTGCTGTTTAGTGTGCATGCTTGACTGAGCCTTATCCCCTGCCGCATCGACCGGTAAACGCAAGTTGCGTCTCGTCATATTTGTTGCCGTGTAAGAAAACCAACCACTGTGAAAGCAGAAAAACCCTAGTGAGAACAACTGCTGTCTGACTGCATATAAATCTGGTGAAAGTTAACCTACAGCTAAAATGAAACCTACATACTATGTGAAAAACTGGCCTGCAAGTTCTGATGTACAAAAATGCAATGTTCCTACAAAAAACCTACAAAGCCAAACTCTGCCACTTGTACCAAAAATCAGACATACTGCTCTTCTACTTAGTACTAAAAACTCTGCAGATGTGCTCTGCAACTTAGTAGTCAATTGCTGCTACTAAGACCTATCAGACCTGTTCATGCTCTGCAACTTAGCAAACACGATAGCAGTCTGCATATGTGCTCTACAACTTAGCAGTCAATTGCTACTACTAAAATCCTGTCAGACCTGTTCATGCTCTGCAACTTAGCAACTCAAAATGCTCTGCAACTCAAAATTCCTGTCGGACCTGTTTAGGTGCAAGTGGCTAAGTTGCACATGTTCATGCTCTGCCATTTTGTACCAAAACAAACAGCCCCTGATGCTCTTTCAACTTAGCAACTAGTAATCTGCACCTAAAAAATCACATACTAGCCATACTCTGCCACTTGCACCAAAAAAATCACATACTGCTCTCCCCCCTACTTAGTACTACAACTCTGCACATGTGCTCTGCAACTTCAACTTAAGTACTACCAATGTGGAACTTAGCAACCTAGTTCACAACAAAAAATGTTGCTGAAACTTACTGCAAAAAGTTGTTCATGTTCTACCACCCCCTGATTATTGCTGCTCTGCAACTTAGCATCTTCGTTCCTAGAAACTTACTGAAATAAGTTGTTCATACTACTGATTATTGCTACTCTGCAACTTAGCATCTTCGTTCCTTGGTGCAGGGGAGAGGAGCGAAAAAAATCGTACAAACCTGTAGTCTCGGCCCCGCGTGGATCTCGCCGGTCGACGAGCGGATTCGCCCTCCGGCGCGCAGGTCGCGAGCCCTCCTGCACGGATCCGCTCTCACCCCCGAGTTCGCCGACCTCGTGCAGGGATTCGGCCTCCGCCGCGCAAATATCGACCCCACGCACGCGGAATCAACCTTCGCTGCGCAGCTCGACGCCTCCTCTACCACGGATTTGCACCCCCCCCCCCGCCTCGAATGGGAGGATCTCAACGCCCACCGTCCGTCGCGAGGTTCGGTCTCCCCCGCTCCCCGGAGACGCCACGCTCGCCGCGGTCCTCCAGATAGAGGCCGAGCTCGACGCGGTCCTCCAGGTAGACGCCGAGCTCGCCGCGGTGCTCGTCGGCGACGGATTTGGCGAATCGTCGGAGAAGGAAACCCTAATCGCCGGTGAGGGGAATGGAGCCTCGGTCGGGAGAGAGGAGCTGTGTTCAAAACGAAAACTGCCGTTGCCACGTGCGTGCGGGGCCATGGCGCGCCCAGGTGCTTTTCGGTCGGGACGCATCGCGCGGGACGGATGCTCCGATCGCGATCGGACGGCGCGCGAGCGATTGCTCGGGAAGTCACGACAGCAGTCGTGCATTCTTTAGCATTTGGGAAAATATAATCCAGCATTTTTTAACACATAGTCTATCATATTCCGAGTGAGCCCCTCCGGACTCCCATTGCGCCAAAGTCGGCGACCGGTGCGTTCATAGGGTGGTCGAGCATTTGCTGCAATATCTTGAATAATTTCGTGCATTGTTTTTCAAAATTTGTTCAAATTTGAAAGTTTTTCAAATTTGAAAGTTTCAAATGTTGTTGAACTTTATACGATAGAAACATGGAAGTTTGAGTTATGTACAATGAAGTTACAATGGACCACATATGCATGAAGAAAAGAGAAGATAACAACATATTTATAACAAATGCATTATTAAGGATCTTTGAAAACGTCTGAAACCTTTTGCACGGAAACAACAAGCGGCTTCCCTGTCGCCTGAACCAGCAGGGGACACACGGATCTGAGCGCCGCCGCCCCTGGTCCCCCCCTGATCTAAGCGCCGCCGTGCCGGCGACAAAGGAGGAGGCCGGCCTCCAGTGCTCCCTCTGCCCCCATCTGGCGCCTCACTAGGCCAGCACCACTTCACCACAGTGCGGATGGTTCTTCTGATGAACTGAGGTAGAAGAGGAAGTACCAGGGGGTCGGTCGGTCCCAGCGCCGCGCCACGACGGTCGGGGAACCAACCCCGCGCCGGGACTAATGGCGCCCGCGCGGCGGCTATTGGTCATCTCTCTCCTGCTCACCGCCGCGGCGGCGTTATCTGCGGCGGCGGCGGCGCCGGAGGAGGAGGAGTTCACGGAGGAGCTGCTCCTGCGGCCGCTCCCGACCGCAAGGCGCTGGCCCACTTCCATTTCCGCTCCTCCACGCCCGCTCCCGGCCGGCACCACCACCTCTTCCCCAAGGCCATCTCCCACCTGGTACATCCTTCCCCTCCAACACACACATCCCTCGCTCGCCCTTAGGGTTCGTCTTCGAATTGCCCTGGGCTGGCTTGCGTTAATTGGCTGACAAGACTGCCTAACAATGACTCAAATTAAGCCATTACAAATCATCAGGCACTAGTCTGAACGTAATTTGAGGTCCAACAACTGCTTATTACTAGTAGCTTTTTTTACAGTTGATCCATTGGAGTAGACTAGTAGTTGAGACTTGAGAGAGACTAGATGGGGATCCTGACTGCTATAAGCACTATCTCACAAGCCATTTCCCTATCTTATTATTGTGGTCTAGCTTCCAGTAATATTCTGGTCCTGCTGAAGTATTAAGTATTAACATCATTCCCTGCTGTCCAAACCAGGTTAAAAAATTCCATATCAGCGAACTGGAGCTATCCTTCACGCAGGGGAGGTGGAACTACGAGACGTGGGGCAGACATGATCCGTTGTCAACAAGCACAAAGCCTCCCGGCGTCGAGCTATGGGCGGTTTTCGACCTCCCTTCCTCCGAGATCGATGCACGTGGAAGAACCTCACGCACGCGTTGTCAGGCCTCTTCTGCGCGTCCATCAACTTCTTGGAGTCTTCCACTGCCTTCTCCGCTCCTCGCTGGGGATTCAAATCGAATGAAGGCAACCTCCGATACGGCGCACTGCCTCGTGAAGCTGTCTGCACCGAGAACCTTACGCCTTGGCTGAAGCTTCTTCCGTGCCGTGACAAAACTGGCATCGCGGCTTTGTTGTACAGGCCGTCGATATATAAAGGGTACTACCATTCTCAGAAGCTGAAGCTAACATCGTCCCAGACTGGAGGTATTGTTCTTGATCAGTCACTGACAGTTGTGCTTCAGCCAGATACGTCTGGTGGTAAGCAGCTACATTCTACTGATGGGAAACTTCAGCCCAGCTGGTCCATTGAGCATTTGTTTAACAGGAAACTGTCGGGGAAATGTCTCGTTTCAAAGTCCAGCAGAATATTTGTAGAGATTGAGAAAGGTATACTTGCCAAATCTGGATCAGAGGTTTCCTGGAGTAACGAATTCTTTGAGCTTTCCACTGCCCCAGACAGGGTGCTCAGAGAACTGGATCATTTGGAAGTCCAGTTGTCGTCATTGTATGAATATGATCTTAGTAACTACAATGATGGTAAGCCTTTGGATGTGGGCATAACTTGGAAGCTTCCCCTCATATGGTCTTGCTCCCCTGCACCATATAATGCAAGGAGATTTCTTATGGGCAGCGGAAACGAAAGAGGGTCTATTGCTCTGTCATTTCTAGCCACTGATCTACATAAGCAGTTGGGTGGCAGCTCAAATGATTGTTCGATAAAGGCTGTAGTTCTCCAGGTCTTTCCATGGTATGTTAAGGTCTATTATCACAGCCTACAAATTTTCATTGATGGGAGCAGCAAGGATATATCAGAAGTACTTGACATGATCCATGTCACTCCTTCAGAAGACAAAATTTCGCCTGGAACTCTGGAGATGCTGCTAAGATTTCCTTGTGGCATGCAATCAGCTACCTTGATATTGGACTTTGATAAGGTCTGCTCTACTCCTTATTGCCTGAATATGCCATCCTTTTGGTTAGAAAATATAGTTTTTCCTGGCATTCTACTACTGCACACATCTTTTGTTTGATTTCTTACTTTTTTTGCATTCTCCATTTAATGATATATGCATGCAGAACTAAACATATCTGTAATTTATGGCAGGGATTCCTACACATAGATGAATATCCTCCTGATGCTAATCAAGGATTTGACATTCCATCAGCTTTGGTTAGCTTTCCTGAGTTCAATGCTAGCCGAAGATACCCTGAAACAGATCCAATGTTTGTGTCACCTTTGCTAGAAATTTTCAAGGTAAATATAGGAATTTTCCTTCCTTGTTTGTTCTAGATATTCTGCTTTGATTTTCTCATTGCAATATTGTTATGTTCTGCAGGAAGATAGTGTTGTGAAATCATACACTGAAGTGCTGCTTGTTCCCTTGACAACTCCTGATTTCAGCATGCCATATAATGTTATCACCTTCACTTGCACAGTCTTAGCTCTTTATTTTGGCTCACTGCTTAATGCTTTGAGACGAAGAATTGGTGAGGAAGAGAGCAAACTAAAAAAAGCAGGTAATTATGTACTTGGCTAATGTCTTTATTTTTTACGCATCCCTGAGCTTGTGTTACCAAGTAGCAAGTCACTTAACTTTGATCTTGACATGCTGAGGTAGTAGATGATTTCCCTTCATTTGAGCATGAAATGTGAAGCTAGTTGCTCTATTTAGGCAGTAGACATTATGGAGTGGTTAGTGATATGCATTTTTCCTTCAAAACTCGAACCTGATATTGGTAAATTACTATTATAATTCAAATGTGAAAATAGGCTTGAGCTTTTTTGCGCATTAGGCTCACTCATACTATTAACTGCAAAACAAATAATGTATATTCTTATGACAATCACATTCCTTGCTAGCAGTGCGGAGAGTCAGAGAACCCATTGATTTCCTCCTTTTACACGCTAACCTTGTATCTAAGTGAATAGGTTTTGTCCGTTGACATGAATCATAAGTAAGGTATACTTGAAAACTCCAGTGGGTTATAGTAAAAATTGTTAGTTCTACTTGCAAGCCAAATAGGGCCTCCATTTCAGTGCTAGAGTGCGTAATGGGGTATCCATTATCCTGAGTTAGAGTGGGTAATGTGGTTTCCATTTCAGCGCTACTTCTATGGTTTGTACTAAATCATGAAGCATAAGAAATAAGATATGTTGATGAATTGATCGACTGATGCTTTATGGACTGCCCAAATTGAGAATTCTTAGTTTGAGCAATTTATGTTTTGAATGTTTGGGAATGAGATGTTAGGTTGTCTGAATTTAATTCTGTAACATGGTGGCAAACAGTTATAAAGTACATCATCCTCTTATACTTGTCTTTTTTGTTCGACTGGTACATGGGATGTTAGAGCTGAGTTCAGTATAGCCTTGCACTACACAGAGCAAGGAACTTTTCAGTTGAATTTCATAGGATTTTTACATTACTAGAGTTGTAAGGCTTGGTTCGATTCACTATAAATGATTCATATTTTTCTATTCCATCTAATTGCAATTGTATTGGCTGGTCTCCACAGTTTCTTTTCTCCCTGAGTGGAACATGAACAAATTGCACCTACTTACAGTAGCTTATCTGCCCAATATTTGTAGTGTTTATGTGGTTATGCTGGCTACACTCAAACTCAGTTTTGCTGAAACAATAATGCCTCTGAAATACCGACCTTGCACATTTTGTATGCTCGAGCAACGTCATACTTTGATCTTTATTCTTGTAATCACATCTGAGCTGTTATTTCACCATTACAAGTTAGGATTAACTTCTCAAACTCAAAAAATCTTCTGACTAATCTCAATTTGTAACAGCTGTGAAGACTGCGCTTATTCCTCTCTTGCTAGCTAGGCTAAGGGGTCAGAAGGTCGACCCATCAAAGTCAGAATCCTCGCGTGCATATCCGGCAGGGTTGAAGCTACTACTCAAGGTCGCGTTCGTCGCGGTAGTAGCTGTTGTGTATCACTATCTGTCGGACAGCTGAGAACACTATTGAGCTAGTTATAGACACCACGGTAATATGTTTTGTTGATCTTTTGTAGCCCATGGTGTTACCTGTAGAGGTGCTTGCGTCCGGGTCATCTTTTTGTTCCATTCTGGATTCTTAACTTTCCTCTCATTGCAGCTTGTACATCTTTTTTTGTACAATAATGTGATCTTTATTACCTAGCAAAACATGCTTACATTACATCATTCGCCAAAAATTGGTGCCAGAATATTTGGAGGATCATCAAGCCAAGACCTAGCAGGTTGTGTCTCGCATGGTGATCACATCCAAGCAATCTGACTGATGAACGACCGGCCGATTGCACCTGATCGACAAGGCCCGCTGAATGGGCATATGCTGGATCAACAAATGTCCAACTTTTATCTGTTCTTAGGTAGCGGTTTTTTTAACGCGTCCTCATCTGTTTTTAATTAACTGTTATCTGCAAGCTTTGAGGCTCAGTTTTTCGCCTGAGTGTCTGAAAACGGGACTATTCCGTGACTATCAGTGTAACTAGGATTTTATCAGGCTGAACTGTGGATCTGTGTTAAAGCTGGTAGTGATAGTCAAACAGCAGCCTGGAAATGATCTGCTTGCACTCAGTTTGATCTTGCCAATACGTTCAACACAAAATTCTTAAGGTAAGGCACAGAGCACATCAGTGCTTATATAGCTAATGTTGGCAGCAACATTACACCGTCAGAATAGGTCACAGTTGGTGTTGTTACTCCGGACTGGTACATATATCTGCCATAAATTGCCATGGTCAGTTCTAAAAAGAGAGGGTGCAAAATGTGAAGTCATGTCCAATCTGAGCTCTTGTGCTAAATGGTGCAAGCATTTTTTTACGACTGGCCACCGGGGGATGAGATGAAGGAGCTCTCATTCTGTCAGTTTCTGGAGACATTCGAGCTTGTGAACTGCAGGTCTATGACTGATGCTAGGATGGATTTCATTATTCAGGCTCCTCACTTGAGTAATCTCACACTCTGCAAATGTAAGTGGGTGGGAGATAATGGAATGGCTGCGCTGGCGCGTTCAGGGAAGCTAGAGTCACTGAGCGTGATAGGGTGCCGTCGGACATCTCAGGAGGGCGTACAGGCTGCTGCCAAATCGGTTCACTACTCTGCAGACATTGAAAGCCACGACACTCTGGAAGGGAATGAAAGAACGGATGAATTCAGTATCGTAAGTAATCTCTGAGGCGTTAGAGATTCTAGCTTTTAGCTTACCTGGAATTCGTGGGAATTCTTATTACGTGCTGTCAGGCTTCAAATAGCCGTCGCCTTTTATACTGTCTTTTGTGGGGACTATTTTTTGTATAGCTGCGTGAGCGTTAAGATTTTGAAGGAATAACAGGTTTTTCCCCCTCTTTGAGTTGTTATTTCTGTTTCTTGTGAAACAGCGTTGTGCAGTGCTTCATAGTTCATACTATGTGTGCACATGTTCAGTTGTCTGTTGTCACTGAGCATCACGTTCGGGAGAAGTGTACATATGGTCGGCGTTTGTTTCACAGCCGTTTATGCTTCACGTAATAATTTTCTGAACATTTCGTCCTAACAAAATACATGCACCTCTCCTGCATGATCTGGGCAAATATCCGAACATTATCGCTGCAGAAATTAGACAGAAGCTCTTCCGGATAGTGTTTTTGGCTTTCGGGCTCCAATGATTCCTCTTATTTAACAAAATCTAAAATCATGTTTGTGTGTTAAAAAAATTCTAATAACAACGATATATACCACGATGTGTAGACAACGATATATACCACGATGTGCAACATTTCAATTTGAGATAATTTACATTTTGGGCTACACAAAAATAACAAATCTAATAAAACTTATAGATTTGAAAATATGCATACTTTAGATCCACATTTTTGTCATTTTTGTGTAGCTTAAAATACAACTTATTTGAAGTTGATATTTTGCACGTTCGTGGAATATATTATTGGCTACCTCCAGTTCTTTTTTCATATTTTTTTGAAACTTATGAATATGATTTTTTAATTTTTTCAAATAGGAGGACCTCGGGAGCCAAAAATCTCCACTGGAAGCTCTTCGTTGTAACTGATCCGTGACTACGTAACACATGCGCAGATGTGAAACCATATAATCACATTGCGCAGAGGGAGCTGCAAAATAAAGGACACAAGGTATCTGTGTTACACTCTGAAGGTACTTTTGTTAACAATAATTTCAAAAGTTTTGCTGTATCTCTGCAGCCACAACTTATTTTTTTCTCAACTTACATGTCCAACTACAGAATCCCAGACGCAAAAATGCGACAGGGAAATCAAAGACATCTATATTTGCAGGCGTGGACCATAGGGCGATCGCTGTTGCCCGTGGAAAAATTCAGGCGTTGAGGGCAACAGTACGAGAAGACCACAACATGTTGGCTTCAGGCTCTTGCTGAAAGATCCTCCCGGGATCGTTCTGATTCCCACGTGGAAGCTTAGTTGGCCTTGACCCTCGTTACGTCAGCAATCTTGCCTGTCAGAACATGGTGCTAGTTTTAGGGATTAGAAGGTTAGATTTGACTAAGAATAACACTACAATGTTAAAGATTTTTAAAAGACTACTGTTTCCAAAATAAGAAACCTTAGTTCAACTGCGGTGGCTTCATATGCTGCTCTCAAGAGTCAAGACCGAGTCGACTCAGACTCGTCTGCCATGCGGGAGTAGCGGTACAAGATAGCAGTCTGTCAGATAGCGTCTCCTCCCGACGACTCGCCGCGAGTCAAAGTCGTTCTATAACGCACAATTCTCCCGTACTATCGCTGCCACTGGATATTAATTCTGCACCACAATAATTAACAAGAGGGAGAGCACGCTTGCTGAGTGAGAACAGAGCAGCCGTCAATGGCGCCGTGGGAGTACAGCCTGCAGAGACTCGGCACCTGTTGACCTGCATCCTGACGACTAGCCGCTGAGTCCACTCGCTTTATTATAATGGTTGCCAGTCGCCATTGTCTTGCATCACAGTATGAGTAATCAAGAAGAGGAAGCAAGCACACTTGGGCTCTGCATGCAGCCGGCGGCGATGGAGATCAGCCAGCCGGCGCCTGGGCGTCCGGTAATGGCGTCCGGGCAGCAGCCGTGGGAGTACAGCCTGCGGAAGTACCTCCTGCTGCTGGCCACCATTGTGGCCACCGTAACGTACGCCGCCGGCTTCAACCCGCCTGGGGGCGTCTGGCAGGAGGGCGCCCGCGACGGCGGCCAAAGTCAGCTCGCCGGCGACCCCGTCATCCGCGACACCCACTACCACCTCTACCTCGCCTTCTTCTACTGCAACGCCATGGCGTTCGCCGCGTCGCTTGTTGTCATCGTCCTCATCCTCATCCTTGCCGTCCGGCACGACAAGGAGAAAGAGAAGAAAGGTGCCGTCTGGGTTCTAAAGGATGTCGTGCTGCTACGGGCCTTCATGTTGCTCGACCTGCTCAGCCTCATGGGCGCCTATGGCGCCGGCACATGCCGGGACAAGGTCTCCATTGTCTATTCCGCGGTGCTGGTGGCAGCCGTCTTCCTCTACATTTCGGTTCTGAAGTTGTGGGACTGGTGCTCTCCAGGCAACAACTCCGGCTCCAACTCTGGCGGCGTGATGCACACCACCAACCCCAGCCTCGACCCTGGCGGAATGCTCGTTCGCGACCCTGTTCTGTTTTCCTGACGCACACCAACAACGCCACTCCCGGCTCTGGCGCAATGCCCGGACCCGTCCCCAACTCTGACTCCGGCGGCGTGATGCCCAACACCAACGCCAGCCCCGGCTCTGGCGCAATACCCGAACCCGTCCCCAACTCTGACTCCGGCGGCATGATGCCAACCACCAACGCCAGCCCCGGGTCTGGCGTAATACCCGAATCTGTCCCCAACTCTGACTCCGGCGGTGAGGCCCTGAAGAATCTGAAAGCAGAAGAACGGCTCCGCAAGGTCCTGATGCTTCTAGCGACATTCGCGGTGAGTATCACGTACAACGCCGGGCTGAGCACGCCGGGCGGCTTTTGGGACAGAACCTGGGCACGCCACCGGCCGGGAGACGCGATTCTCAAGGACCGCCACAACCTGCGACTGACGGTGTTCTTACTCTGCAACACCACGTCGTTCGTGGCGTCTCTGCTCATCACCATGCTGCTCATCATCGACAGAAATCTCCGCAAGAAGACGGCCCGCTCTCTCGTGCTCTACGGATGCATTGTCGTCGCCCTGGTCGGCCTCATCGTCGCATACGTTGCCGGCAGCTGCAGAAAGATCGACACCACCATTTACGTGGGCAGCCTGGTTGGGTATGTTCTGGCATACATCCTACTCCATGTTCTGGCATTCTACACTTCGGCGTCAAACTCCAGATTGTGTTCTTGTCCTAGTATGTTTGCTTCTTTCTCCGCCTGGTTGGCGTCGTTCTGGAAGGCTGGTGATAATGCAAGGTACTGAGCACATACTACATATCCTCTGTTTCTTTCTCTGCAATGAATCGAACTCTGTTTCTTTCTCTTTAACTGAACCGAACTCTGTTTCTTTCTCTGCAATGAACGAATGCAGTGCTAGGGAGGCTCTGAACAAGGCTCGCTCTCTTGTTTTACTGCTCGCCACTCTTGCTGCCACCATCACCTACTCAGCAGGGTTGAACCCGCCAGGTGGCCTTTGGCAGGATAACAGCAACGGGCACATGGCCGGCAACCCGATCCTTCTCACGACGAACGCCAAGAGGTACAGAGCCTTCTTCTATTGCAACTCGGTTGCCTTCGTGGCCTCCTTGGTGGCCATCGTCCTGGTCCAGAAGGAGATTCTGGTCAAGCACCACGTGCTGGAGGCAGCCATGATACTCGACCTGTTTGGCCTCATCGGTGCATATGCCGCCGGGAGCTGCCGGGACGTGAACCACTCCATCTACGCCATGGCATTGGCAGGTGCCGTCCTGGTCTATGTCGTGATCCATGTTGTCTTCTTCACGCTTGACCACAAGGACAACAATAACGATAATGAAGATCGGTTGCTTGAGAAGAGGCGCAAACGGTTGCTCCTCTTTGCGATCTTGGCTGCGACCATCACCTACCAAGCTGGCCTTACCCCACCGGGTGGCTTCTTGCTCCAGAACGATGAGCTGGGACACCACGCCGGCGACCCGGTCCTCTTGTACAACTACCCGCGCCGCTACAATGCCTTCTTCTACTGCAACTCGGTGAGCTTCATGCTGTCCATCGCCCTGATCATCCTCCTGGTGAACCCCAATCTGTACAGGCCAGCCATACGAAGCAATGCACTATCTGTGTGTACGGCGGTGGGCTTGTTTTGTTTAATGGGGGCCTACGCCGCCGGAAGCACACAACACATCAAGACATCCATCTACATTTTCGTGTTGGTGGCTTTTGTCAGCTTTGTTGCAGCCGGGCTGCTACTAGTATTTTTGGTGAGGGAGCTGAAGAAGAAACAAGACAATTCGACAGTTGTGCGATCCACAGAGCAGGAGCCCCCTAAGGATGAAGAAGAAAGGAACAAGCACGCGAGGCGCAAGTACCTGATGGTGCTAGGCATCTTGGTGGCGAGCGTAGCCTACCAGGCCGGCCTACAACCGCCTGGTGGGACGTGGCAGAGCGGCGGCAATGGGTACGAGGCGGGCAACCCTGTGATGCACGACAACATGAGGCCCCGGTACCTCGCCTTCTTCTACAGCAACTCCATCTCCTTTGTCGCTTCCATCGTTGTCATCATCATGCTGCTACCACACTGGCTGCCAAAAAAGATGGAAGAAGAATGGGAAGAATGGTCGCTGAGGTTAATGAACCGGACAATCATACTAGATTTGGTGGCTCTTTTATTTGCCTATGCAGCCGGCTCCAGCAGGGGCTGGAAGACATCTTTGTATGTGGTCGCGCTCATCGGAGCTGTGCTGGGCTACTTTGCAATCCATATGATGTTGTCAAAATGTTCCGATCGTCGTCGTCAGAGCCATGAGGGACAGGGCAACCAAGGAAATCATCAGGTCTGATTCATAATCTGTGTGCCCCCTAGTATAGTGAGGGCAGTCCACAATGTAATCCGAAATGCAAGGGAAATTGCTCACCTGAGCTGTGACCTAATCTACTTCCTCTCTGATCAGCTTAGCTCTCTCCAATCTCTACCCTGCTCTAGCTAGCTCTCCCTCTTTTTAGTGATGTAATAGGGTTACTCACTGACATTGTCACTCGCTGGGCAGGCGTGTGTATCGTAATCCAATGAATACGGCGCGTGACGCTTTGTTGCACAGTTACCTGATTCTGTGTGCACTCTCTATCTCATAAGAACTTGTACGGGAAGTGCAAGTTGTATTTGTATTTAGGAAACTGAAGCATTGGTTACCACTACTGAACAATTGTGCAATCCTAAAGGTTGGCTTATTCCACAGCATAAGTGGAAAGAAACTACTATCGTACATAGCAGTAATCATTGATCGAGAGGGAACCTACCTTGATTCAGAGGCCCCGGACTCCATCGGCGACAGAGATCTCCCTACTGGGAAATTCGCCGAACACCTGCAGTGCGCGTCGACAGGAGAGGATTCCTCTGCCGTCCTCCACCGTGAGCAACCATGCATCTATACGCTAGCATCAGAGACTCATGTAGAGGTTGGCGCCATTTTGGTCGGAGAGAATTCCTCGATCGTGAGTCGCCTCCATCGGAGCAGTTGCTGAGGCGAGTGGATGGTGCGCTAAGGCAGGTGACGAGATTCAGAGTGCCCAAATAAGGTAGTTTAGCCGAACCACATGAGGGGAGTAAATTACAAGTATCTACCATAATTGGGCTCTGACAACGAGTCAGTACCATTTTTGGTGATTTTTTCAAAATAGTACCGACCGTGGGGCTAACGACAACAGATTACACAAATTCTTGTCTAACCGCTGTTTGACAGCATCCCTGACCAGTGGGGCCCATCCGTCAGGGCTGAGTTGGCAGCACAGTTGAAGGTGAAGCTGACGTGGACGTGGGGCCCACATGTCAGCCCCACATCTTATTTTTCTCCTCTCTCTCACACATCTCAACGGGCATGGAGCCACCGGGGAGTGCCGGCCGGCCACGGGCGCAGGCGAGCGCGGACACGTCGGCCGGCCACGGGCGGGTGAGTGCCGGCCGGCCACAGGCGCGGGCGAGCTCTGGCGCCGGCGAGCCCCGGCCAGGCACGGGCGAGCGCGGACGCACCGGCCGGCCACGGGCGCGGGCGCAGGAAAGCTCGGGCGCCGGCGAGCCCTGGCCAGGCACGAGCGCGGGCGCAGGCAAGCGCAGACGCGGGCAAGCACTGGCCGGCCACCGCGCGGGCGAGCTCGAGCCTGGCAAGACCAGGGCGGCGCGCGCGAGGAGGAGGCCCGGTGGCGGCGACGGCGCGCGCGAGAAGGTGCGCGGGGGACGGTGATGGGGGCGCACGGCGGCGGGGCTCGGGGGAGGCGGGGGAGAGGTAGGGGCGGCTCGGCGGAGGCGCGCGGGAGCCAGGCCGCCGGGGGAAGCGCGGTGGCCGGCCGGCTGCTGGCGTTGGGAAGAAGAAGGGGAAAATGAGGAAAGAAGGAAGAAGGGAAAAAGATGTGGGACTGACATGTGGCCCCACGTCCACGTCAGCTCCACATCCAACTGTGCTGCCAACTCAGTCCTGACGGATGGGCCCCACTGGTCAGGGCTACTATCAAACTGCGGTTAGAAAATAATTTGTGCAATCTGTTGTCGTTAGCCCCACGATCGGTAGTATTTTGAGAAAATCACTAAGAATGGTACTGACTCGTTGTCAGAGCTCCAATTGTGTAGATCCTTTTAATTTTCTCACATGAGGGACACGGAAAGCGCAAGTCCAAGCGCAGCGTCCCGCTCTAGTGATCACGTCCAAGCAACTAGCAACCTGACTGACCCACCAGCCAGTTGCACCTGATCGACAAAGCCAGCTGAACGAGGCCCTGTTGGAGCTACAAAATCCAAAACTATTATGTTTCTAGTAGTGAAGTTTTTCTTAGGTAGTCTGTTGGTACTGTCCCCTGATTTCCTTCAAAAGAGAATATTATGTATTTATCATGTTATCAGGCAGAACTGAGTTCAGTGTTAAAGCTGGTAGCGATAAAATCAAGCGAAAAGCTTGAACATGATCTGCTTGGACTCACTGATCATGCCAATGTGCCAGTTAATCCAAAATTTCTTAAAATGATACAGACAGAGCAGCAATTCTTTTACTTGAGAGAAAGAGAACAGAACTACAAATATCACTAACATTGGCAGAGCACTATTACATACACCGTCAGAACATGCATACCCAGTGGCAGTTGGCATTGTCATTCCGGACTGGGTTATATATGTGACAAACTGACACGGTCAGTTCTAAACATAGAGGGGGATGTACAGTCCATCCACACTACGGCTAAATAATAACATGACACTTCCCTTTTACGGGCGGGGAAAACAACAGGCTGCAACCATACAACAAACATGATTCTACTCCGCAAAAACACATGCTACCAAACATGATCACACATGTTACTGGGTGTCAGCTAAGGTCGTCGCATCTTCACGTTCAGGGGTATCTCCTTGTAAGAGACGGCCTTCGCTGCTCCCCGCATGGAAGACCTCCTACCAGTCACCTCCACCGACGACCTCCTTCCTGTCGCCTGCTCTTCGGAAGGTTTCGCCGTTTCACTCTGCTCGATGAAGATTTTTGAACTGGAAGGGGGTAAAGGGGCAACACTATCCTCCTGTGCGGACTCGAGGGTGCCCTCTGTGACCTCACAGGATCCTGGGTTCACTCTCAAGGATTTTCGCCTTAGAGGTTTTCTGCAGATGTTTAAGCCAACCATGGTTGTCATGTTCCGGTCAGAGAGAACGTGCATTGGTCAAAGCACATAGAGGTGATCAGGCAGAGATTTTACCTCGTCTCTTCAGGATGCAGTGGTTCACTGGAAGTTGAGTGAAGTTTGGCAGTAATGTCCTCCTCTATGTTTGAGTCCTTCTGAGCTTCGCATGATTCCAGCTTCCGCTTACTGCAGGCAACCCTACACACAGATAGTCTGGTCAACTCAATATTGCGTTATGTACTATTGAGCGCATCTCAAATATCTCTATGATGATGGGGCATACCTCTTGGTTGCTCTCTTCTGGGGTGGCTCAGGATGAGATGCTGAAAAGGAATTGCAATTACACTAAGATTAATTTCTTCTTTCAATAAAAGGATTGAGAATACAAAAAAAAGATACAGATAGCAATTAGTTCGTCCACTGTTCCTGGGTTTGAAATGCTAACTTATTTCACAACAAAGTATCCATGTGAGCATCGACAAACAAATGTACTTTCTATTTAAACTTTCCTGCATACTACAAAATTATTTCAGTAAATGTAAAATTTTGAATGAGCATGCTACACTTGAATCCTTGATAAAATTTAACTAAGAACCTTAAATGTGGGATCGAAATAACCACGCGTCCAAGATGAGTGCAATATAGCAGTAAATTCCTTGAAGGGTGGACAAAGAGAGGTGATTTACACTGAGTCTCCGTTAAATGGTTTGGGTTGGTATCCATGATCTTATCATCAATTTGATGTGCCTTAAGGCCCCCGACTGCAGCAACCCTGGACTCTGCTTCTTGTATCTCCTCCTAGTAATATGTAGGCAGCAAGTAACCTTGTCATAAGGATTAAGACTCCTACATGAGTAGATAGGTTGATCAAATATAGAAAATTTGTTCTGCCTACCTCCACATTCACTTCTTGTTCCGGTTGAGTATTCATGTCATCGTCCTGACACAGTCAAACACTGAGGATGTCAGACGTTAAAACTCAACCTACGACATAATTAACTCTAAGCTGAATCTAACACTGGAATCAATTTACATTGAGTGCTGAAGTCTTTACTTTATGCCCTGCTGTCTTGCCTTGTCTTGCCTTCTGCTGCACATCATATCAAAAAATATAGCACGAATGAGAACCACAGCCACCATGTTGAATCTTAACTGTTGGAACACAAAACAGAAACAATATCTCACCAGGTCCTTTTCACTATTTGGTTCATGGATTTCTGGGACACTAAAACTAGAAGATGAAGGAACAACAGTGGCCACATGCAAGGTCTCAGAAGAGACTTCTGACATTTCACAAGATCCTGGGTTCAGTCTAGAAGACCTTCTGCGTAGCGTGTTTCTGATCACATATGCCAGTCAGTGATCAACCTTCAATCAGATAGTGAGAATGAGCACATTTTGTAAGCGAATACTACCTCTGATCCTCATGATGTGATGATCCAGGGGGCTGCATATCAGGTTCATAGCTTGGTTGGACTGCATTGGCGTCTTTTGTACCTTCGCATGATTCAGACTTTCGTTTACTTGTGCGCCTAGTCACCGATGTCCTGAATCAATAGAAATTCGTTTGTGTAAATAAGGCTATCAGTTGACATTGCTTCTAACGATAACTAAGCAGACAACAATACCTCTTATTTGTTTTAGCTGGTAGTGCTTCTTCAAGGACAGTATTACATGGTACAGAGTCTGAAGAAATTAACAGAAGAATGACATTAGAGATTATACAAGTGGCCAACTTAGGTTAAATTAAAAATTAATAATATTATATGTTAACTAGGACAATTCAGATCCATAAATGCAATTGCTGAAATGATTGCCACATGTAGTATAAAAATATAGGAAAGTAAGAAGAGTGAGCTTTACGTTGTGTCTCAATGGAGCAAGTTCAGAAGCTGCGGCGTTTATCTCCTCCTAAATTCAATAAGAGACAAACAATTTTAGAATTATGGATGAGAATGGTCAATGGTGAACCCTTTTATTTGAGAATTGTGCCAACAACCTGTGAAGCTACTTCTTTCTGCAGTTGGTTATCAGCAGTGGCACTCTTTCGCTGCCATTAGTGCACAATGGAAAGAAAATAATCAAGTTGTCTGTAACAAGAGGAAACACAGTTAAGCATGGTCTTACTTTACCTCGAGTCCTGAACCCTTTAGTTTAAGCACTGATGTCGCACATGCAAGCTCATGCTGCAATACCTTTAGCTGCATTTTACATCCACAAATAATTCCCCAAATCAGTAACCTGCCTACATACTGAGTATATACAGTTGAAAATCAGATAAGGAAAAGAAGCAGCGACAGCTTACTCGATCTTTTCCCTGATTTAGTTCCTGCAGAGAAGCACAAAACCCACAGATAGATCAGACAGTGGCCACACCAACACAAAAAAAAGTGGCTAATGTGATACTTTCTTTCGTAAATACAAAATTACGATGCCCATTATTTTCTCGACCCTCTCTCTTCAAACTTAGCTCAATTCAACGCATATAGAACAACCAACCAACATCATTTCTCTCTGATTCTCACTCACAGGTACAATTCAAAATGCAAGCACGCCACTAGTTGGGTTGGCAACTCAGCTAGTTGTTCCACTGAAACTTTTCACAGAAACAACTAAAACAATCTATGCAGGAACGGAGATGGAGAAAAGACGAACCGCGGTGATCTGAGAGTTGGCCTGCGCAAGGCTCAGATTCTGCTGGCGCATGGTGTGCAACGCATATCGGAGCTTGTTAATCTCCATGCTGTTGAGCTCAAGGATCTTGCTGCGGACAAGACATTGAAATTAAAAACTAGGTTACTAGTAGTTGAGAAATATCAATCGGCCGCTTTCCATGGGAAGTGGGAAGGAACAAAGGAGTGGGGATGCACACATACGTTTTCTGGGCGAGCAGCTGGCCCAGCTTGGCGTTCTCCTGCAAGCAAGCGGGAAAATCCACAGGCATCAGCACGGATCAACAATTGCGAAGCCGAGCTAGTACCTAGCTCTTGCGGTTTGTTTGTTTGTGTGGGTGGGTGGGGGGCGAGATTACCTTGAGGACATCGCCGACGCTGAAGGATCTGGGAGGGTTGGGCCTCCCTGTGTTGGTGATGTCGGCCAGCGCGGCGGGCGACCGGAGGCCGGGGCGAGTGGCGCTAGGGTTCGGCCTCTGCTGCTTCGGGTTAGGGCCACCGACACCGAGCGCCGCTCCTGGTCAGGTAGGGCTTAGATGGTGCGGCGAGGTAGGTGATTGATACGGAATTTAGGCAGTTGCGAGTGAGAGGGGAGCTTTACCGGCAGCGGCGGCCGCGGCGGCCATGGAGGAGGGTGACCAGCGCTGGACCTAGAAGCTAGGCGCGGGCGGGGAGGAGCGGGGAGCGTGCCGCCGGCGAGGATGCGAGGAGATCAGGCGGCGGATGCGGCCGCGCGGGCCAGGGGGCGGCGCGCCGGAGTAGGATTTGGGGGGAGCGGAGCGGACGGGGACGAGGAGAGAAATTCGAATTTTGCGAATGGTGGTGCTAAACTGCTAATGTTTTTTCTTCACCGAATACTGTGGGGCCGAGCCTGAGGGAGCCGAGAGAGCGTGACATGAAATGGAAGTGAAACTACATGGGCTTGTATGGGCCGGGCAGGTTTCATGTCGGACCAATGTTAACGCCAAGTGTTTTTTTCCTAGGAAAAAGTATAGAATCCACCCTGAAATGTACCAATTGGAAGCAAATTCACCCTGAACTTCAAAACCAGATAAATCACACCCTGAAATGTGACAAACCGGAGAAATCACACCCTGGAGTGGTTTTGCACTGATTTGGGGTGGTTTTGAGTCAATTTTGACTTTTCTTGGGATGACGTGGCGCTGATGTGGCGCTGACGTGGCGCAAACAAAAAAAAAGAAAAAACCCCGAGCACGCCGGAGCACGCCCACCTGTCATCCTCTCCTCTGCGTTGACCTTCAGATCCGGCCAGCCCATCCGCCTCCGCCGGCGAGGCTGCTGCTGGTCGAGGGACGCCGGCGCATCCCCACCCGCGTTCGCACGAGGAGCACCGCACTCCGCGCCCGTGACGCCGAGGCGCGCGCTCCGGAGCCTACTGTCGCGTCCGTCGAGGCCAGCTATGTTCCCTTTTGTGCGGCAGGCTGAGGCCGCGGAGGATGCTCTGCTCGCGGCAGAGCTCGTCAGGCCGGTCGGCGCCCATGGACTTCACCGCGAGCACGTAGCCGGTCCTTTGGTCGACCACGAGCGAGACGGTGGCTGAGGAGCCCCTGCCGATTGTCGGTCCCCGCGTCCAGCCCCCGACGCCCATTCTTCCAGCCGCCGGCGCCGCATGAATGGGTGAGGCGCGGTGGCTTGTGCTCTGCTTCTTGTTTCCGAGTAGTGGAGGCAATTGGAATTTGGGACAAGAAGCAGCAGCACTTTGTTTGATGGCTCGATCGAATTGTCCTAAGTTTCTATACTACTCCTCCTCCGAGGTCCGAGCTGGGCACTGGAACTACAAGGCTAGTAGAGAGGTGATGATGGATGGATGCTTTGGAAGGGGGAGATGGTTAATTGTGGGCTATCCAAAGCGTTCCGAGCTGGCAGGAGGCTTGGGCTAGACGGCGCCGGCCGCGTCCAATAGACTGCACGGCGAGGTCGCCGTGTTCGTCACCGCGCGCTCTGAGCCTCTGACCACTACGTGCTTGACGACCTGATGAGCGAGTTTGTGCCGTGCGGCGAGATGCGCGACTTGTTCGTGCCCCCTGCGCCGGCGCCGAACCCGTCGTGCGTCCTGCTGCTGGGTCCCCGCCGAGGCTGAGCTAGACGCGAGCGAGCTACTGTCGCGTCCGCACGGCGACGGCGTGGCGGGGATTCGCGCCGCCTCGCGGGGACGCCGGCTCGGTCGCTCCTCCCCCTGAGCGCGAATTCTATAATCGTCGCCGCCGCCTCGACCAGCAGCAGCAGCAGCCCCACCGGCGGCCAGCAGCAGCCTCGCCGGCGGCGGCGGATGGGCTGGCCGGATCTTAAGGTCAACGCAGAGGAGAGGATGACAGGTGGGCGTGCTCCGGCGAGCTCTCCGACGAGCTTGGGGTTTTTTCTTTTTTTGTTTGCGCCACGTCAGCGCCACATCAGCGCCACGTCATCCCAAGAAAAGTCAAAATTGACTCAAAACCACCCCAAATCAGTGCAAAACCACTCCAGGGTGTGATTTCTCCGGTTTGTCACATTTCAGGGTGTGATTTATCTGGTTTTGAAGTTCAAGGTGAATTTGCTTCCAATTGGTACATTTCAGGGTGGATTCTATACTTTTTCCTTTTCCCTATGTTGCGCATAGCACACTAGCCTAGAGTGAATTCTGAGCGTAATAATTACTCTATCAAAATACTCCGTATAAGACTTGGTGCATGTTGGATCCAAATACATCTAGACATGTTTTAGTGCAAGATTCAACGTGAATTTTGCAATAAAACATGTCTAGATCCATTTGGGCTCAACATGCACAAAGTCTTATATTTTAATACTGAGGGAGTATATACACAAACAAATGACACAAGGTCGTGAACACACAAGTTTCACTATGAACAATTTGAATTTGGGTAAACTCACCAAGTTTGGAGCTAATAGAAATAAGAAAGAAACTCACCAAGTTTGGAGATAATTCAAACATGTTTGACCCTCCAAAACAACAGGGTTGAATACAGACATTTTAGGAATTATCTATGTAGACAGAAATCACATCTCTTACTTCCTATCTTCTCACTAGGTTGTGATGTTCTTTTGTGTTCTCTTTCCCTGTCACAACGACAGTCGCTTTGTGTCCTTGTTTTTTTTTTTGAACGGAGCTGCAGGAGCTCTGCCTTTGCATTATAGAAGAAAAGAGAGACGACATTGATTACATCTAATCAGCCAACAAACTAGCTGAAAAGAGACTAAAAAACAGGAGCAATGCCCTATAACATTCTCAACCGACGGAGCACTAGTCGCATCCAATTTTTAACTCCAAATTTGTTGTATTTTGGCCTGCACAAAAAAGAAAAATGAGAGGATATGAATGGTGAACAATACACAATTTGAAAATTTTAAATTTTCCCTGATTAATCTTTTTACAGCCTAAAATACAAAATTTTGCATGCTTGTAGATCTCGATACTATCTAAATCTATAATTTTTTGGCGATTTTTGGAAAATCAATAAATGTCATTTTTTATTTTTTTTCAGAAAAACGGGATCCATGTAGCCCTGGTTTCAAAAACCCACTCTCGCATGATTGAGCTTGTACACTTCTCGATTATTCTATATACGTAGGACATCCATTTTCTTTTCTTCCAAATAGAATCACATTTCCTTTTTTTCTTTTCTTGCAGTTCAAAAATATCTTTGTTGCATGCCTTCTTTCTTGTGGAAGATGAGATGGTGGGAATGTGGGATGAATGACCGCCACGAACTCACCTTTAATAGAATTGAGAATATCATACATATGTGCATATTTTGGTACAAATTTTCATGTCAAATTTCCAAGCTCTAAAACCTTTTTTGCATGTAAAATTCCTAAATATTTTGATTGAAAATAACATCAATATTGTGCTACTTATATGTTTTAGTAAACTAGCTAAGCAAATGTTGGAGATAATAATTAGGATATATCAATTCAACGTAACGTCAAAGTAAATGGTGACAACACCAGTAGTAATAACAAAATAAGTAACAATCACTCATTGCAACAACACACATAACGATCTTCATAATCCATACAAAATACTTATTAACTGGAACAATAGCCATAGCAATCATCAACTTGATGACCGGTCTCGTATAATGTCCCATCCTCTGGGTGCTTCAGTTCTTCATGACAAGCATAGCAACATTGGGTGTCGACACGAATTTCCTTGCCATAATAGCCATCATTACCTTTAATGTCCCGAACCCCACCTATGAAAATAACATTAAAATGGTTGGGGTTCAAAATAAAGGAAAGTGACATAAACTCTATTAGAACTTACCAGATCTTTGATTCCCTTCCAAAGAAACTATGCATGTAGGTATATATATACCACGATCACGATCATAATATAGCTCTGCAAAGAAGAACTCCTCCTTTGAATTCTCCAAAGTGTTTTTGGCTATGAAGTTTACATGGCCATAAAAGCCCCTTACATCCATGATTGCAGAGCTAGTGATGGCTTTGATGAGCTCATACTTGATCTAGTGTATTTCAAAGTGAGATCTTAAAACAAGATTAAATAAATAACATATACATATGTGTGTGTGGGTGGGTGTATTCTTTCACAATAGAAAAAAGGTAAAATTATAATAAGTACAATTAAGTAGAGAAGCATGGTACAATGAGTGAAAAGATGTAAGTAAGAAGCATGGTACAATGAGTGAAAAGATGTAAGTAACATCTACCATGATAAGATCACACCAAAGCATATCGTGTTACATGGATTTCATATTCAACGATCGTGGATAAAGTCCATTGCTAAATGCTATCCTTGACTAGGACACGTTGTTAATACACCTGGACAAATTGTATTGGCTGTGATTAACTCAACTACTACAAAGAACCATCGGCCAAAGTTCTATTTTAATTCGTACGTATTTACGTTTAAACTAAGCAGCGGAGAAAAAATAGACATTAAGATATGAATCAGGGACGGAGCCAGCAGGGGGCGAGCTGGGGCCATGGCTCCCCCCATGCGGAAATAATTTACGAGACCCCCCCCCCCCAGATATTATGTGGAGTAGAGCTAACAATCCATCTCTGTGGCCCCCTCTATAGTTTTACATGTATACTAAGCATACTAAGCTAGACAAATATGAGCACAGAAGATCAGTTGTATTCCCAATGAGGCAATGGAGCAGAACTTTTTGACTTTGGTGTCCATGACCATGTGCTCTCATCGTACCATCTCTTCACTCTCCATCCCCAAAAGCCAAAAGGCATACGAGCTCCTTCTTGCTTCTTCTCACCTTTTTCTTTTCCCCTCTCTCATCAGATCATGAAGTTGGGAATGGACTGAGAAATTACAGATCTTTCAAGATCCGAATCCCCTCCTCCTGCAGTTCGGCTTGCCTAGGTAAAATTTCAATATCTTCAATTCTTCTTGTCTTTGTATTCTGGCTGCAAGATTTTCGAGATTAGCTACAAACTCAGACAATCTGTATTTTTCCTCTAGGATAGTCATGGTTAAACGGAAGACAATAACAATTGATTCCTTTTTCACAAAAAAAGACCAAGCTTTTGCTGTTGATGCATCTCAGCTGATTGTGGTGACTCCAGTGTCTATTTCTCAAGATGAACCGGAATTTGCAAACCCAATTCCTACTGCTCCTGTAGAAAATACAATCGAAATTGAAGATGCATCAATTGTTTCTACTGTCAAGGATTTTGTAAAAGGCGATCCATCTTTACGGCGTCAAATTTGGGCTTGTCCTGCTGATAAGCAAGATGAAATTAGAAAAGCTTACATGCAGCTTGGACCATATCAGCCAAAAAAAGATGTATATCCTTCTTCTGGACAAGAGGGCCACAAGCGCAGGTTTCAGCATCATTGGTTTGGGGCTTTTTCATGGCTAGAATATTCACCTATAAAGGCTGCAGGTTCTGTCAAACTAATGATGTCATTTGATTTTGTGTTTATTCTCCATGTCATGAAAGAGCTCATGGGAATAACTGATTTGCTTTGCAAGAAGTTACAACAGAAGTCACAAGATATTGTGAATGCTATGCATGACGTTGCCACTACAAAAGAATTGATTCAAAAATTAAGGGATGATGGTTGGACTAATCTCTTATGTGATGTGCGGTTGTTTTGCGAGAAGCATGGTATTTCAGTTCCAGATATGGATGGTTTCTATGTTGATTTTATTCGGTCTCGTAAAGCGGATGAGACTTCAGCTAAACATCATTATAAATATGATGTCTTCACCGTTGCAGTTAATCAGCAATTACAGGAGTTAAATAGTAGGTTCAGCGAACAGGCAACAGAGCTCCTTGTTTTGTGTACCTCTCTAGATCCAAGGAACTCATTTAGATCATTCAGCATTGAAAATATCTGTCTTCTAGCTACAAAGTTTTACCCTTCTGATTTTTCAGAACAGGAAAGGGATAACTTGAGGTGTCAGCTGCGACATTATGAGCTTGATGTGCTAAGGAATCCGGATTTTCAGAACTTGTCCACTATTGCTGAACTTTGCCAAAAACTTTTTCAGACTGAGAAATTGACAGACTATCACTTGATTGACAGGTTAATTCGACTTGTTCTAACTTTGCCGGTCTCAACTGCAACATCAGAGCGAGCTTTTTCTGCCATGAAAGTTGTGAAGACGAGACTTAGAAATAAAATGGAGGATGAGTTTCTAAGAGATTGTCTGATAATCTACATTGAGAGGGAGATTGCTTTGGAGTTCACGACTGACAAACTTATAGATGATTTTGATGCAAGGAAAAAACGTCGAGTAGACTTCAACTAAACTCCACTCATTTTAGTTATTCTGATGATCTGATCCTCGTATGTATTTTGTCTTTCTAATGTAAGCAGTATACTTCTGAGCAATATCATGCTATTTTGGCATATTTTAATGTGGAAACTGATGGTCTTTATGACATATATCTTTTCTGAAATTGTGTTACGATCACTTGGCCCCCCTTGAATAAATTTCCTGGCTCCGTCCCCTGGATATGATGGTATACCTGGTTCTCTTCTCGATTGTTGTAGTGGTCGAGCGCGGCTATTACATATTGGTTAGTCTGCCGTTCAAGATCTTCTTGGGAGAAAGTGTTATCATCATCATCATTATATAATGAATCAAAGTCGGGGTGGATGCCGTATGTAGGAATGTTGTGATCATCCTCGTCACAGAAGTTGGTGTTCAGATCGCGCTCATCGGGAATGTAATCAGCCATGGTCATCTCATCCCTAAGTTGATGTTATTGATGAAAAATGTTAGGCAGGCGTACGTGGATAACAATTAGCTACTACTCTACTAGCTATCTGCAGCTTCTGTTTAAACAATTAAGAGACATCGCGTATGAGGAGCTTACTCTGGGCATTCATATGATGGTGAGGTAGGAGAACGCGGATATGGATCTTCTGGTTTCGGAGGAGGAGGGATCCTTTTGTACAGTACGCCAGACATGTATGCCCGATACTGCTAGTCAAGCTCACGGGTGGGGTAATCAAGCTCAACTTGATTAGCTTGGTGGCGGTGGCTGAACTGGTCGATTACTTTGCGATCGCGATCCTAGCCTGCAAGGCTGCAAGACATGCATATGAGAGTAGTAGAACGAATCAACGGCGACTCCTACGTACATATGCATGAACAAGATCTGAATTTGGTGTACGACTGAAGAAATCGATTCGCGATTAATATGCTTAATAGGGTTTCACAGTCATAGGACGTACCTTTCTTCTAAAAAAATTGGGCGATCTCGCGAGCTAAAGCTGCTCTGTTCTGCGGGGCGGTGATCTGATCAAGCAGGTGGTGTAGATATAGACGGACGGGCGGATCCCGAATCGGAATCGATATCAGATGAACACAGTGTTCGATCGACTCCTACTCTAAATTCGGGTTCCTCTTCCTTTTTTTTTTTGAGGGGTACAGTCCGCCGTTAACTAGGCCTCGATATGAGGCGGGATACAAAGATTTTCCGGCGGATTAACCAGCCACACTTGGCGGCCGGGAGCATCTAGCACTACGCTTCTTGCTAGATTGTGAGCTTCCGTGTTGTGGATGCGGCGCTCATGACGAAACGACAGCGCCTCCATCGTCCGTCGCGCCGCTGCAATCTCCCGCACAATGTGTGCGTAAACTCCCATGGAGCCTTCCTCCATGCTCTGAACTGCATTCCGGCAGTCACTCGCCACCATGATCTTGCGGGCGTTGATATCGCATGCTAGCGCGATCGCCTCCCTACAAGCCAACGCCTCCAAAGTTTCAGGGTCCGTCTTCCCTGGATATATCATCGCCGGAGCTCCCATGTACACTCCGGTGTCCGATCTTGCCACAGCCGCAACTGAGCCGCGCCCCGTGACCTTCCCCACCGCCGCGTCGACGTTGATTTTCGCCAACCCACTCGGCGGAGCAAGCCAGCCTCCAGTGTTAGGTCGTGCCTGGGTAGCCTGCTGCATCTTCTTGCCCTTGTCAGTGCTCTCCCCAGGTCCTCAATGAAACGCTCGACAAAAAGATGTGTCGATTGTGGACTCTGATAGACATCCTCATGAATCGCCTTGCGGCGTGCGTGCCAGATAGCCCAGAGAGTGACGAAGACCCTAATCTGGTCATCATGCTTCAGGGACTCCATCATATTCGCTAGCCATTGCCTCGCATCCCCTTCACCCGAAGCACTCATGTGCTCGATAATTCCCTCATCCACCAATGCCCACACACAACGCGACATCGTGCAGTCAAGAAAGGCATGTCGTCATGAGTCCGTTGCCCCGCATAGCTTGCAGCTGTCATCGTCCGCCATATGCCGATGTTTCCTCAGTGAGTTTGTTGGCAGCGATTGCTTAGCAAGCCTCCACAGAAACACCCTTACCTTCGACGGTACTTTAACCCGCCAAAGCGAGGTCCATTCCCCTTCTCTTTCTTTGCTGTTCGAGCTCGCTGCCCTGTTCTCTAGCCATGCCTCTCGTTTTTCCCTCGTGGTAACCAGCATCTTGTACGCTGACCTCACAGAGAACATCCCTTTCCTATCATAGTGCCAGGCCCAAAAGTCCTCCTGCTTCCGATGGCTAAGTGGTATCGAAGTGATCAAATCCACGTCCATCGGCAGGAAACATTGACGCAATTTCTCTTCCTTCCATGTCGCTATCGTAGCTTCGATGAAATCCGCTACTCTGGCTGGTGGCTCTTTCGTGGTGCATGCAATGGGCCGCAGCATGCCATCCCTAGGGATCCACTGATCGTTCCATGGATCTGTGCTCTCGCCGGTACCGATCCGCCGAATTAAGCCCTGCTTTAGTATTTGTATTCCTTCAAAAATTCCCCGCCAGACTTGTGACGGCGCCGGACTCAATCTAGCTTCAAGGAGGCTCGTCTCCGGGAAATATACCGACTTCAAAACCCTCGCACTCAGCGTGTCAGGGTGTTGCAACATTCTCCATCCTTGTCTTGCAAGTAGCGCGAGGTTAAAGAGGCCAATGTCCCTAAACCCCAGGCCCCCCATAGATTTGGGTTTGCACATGTCCTTCCAGGACACCCAACAAGTCTTCCTCTCACCATCCTTGCTTCCCCACCAGAATTTCCGCAGCAAAGAATTAATATGTTCGCACAGCCCCTCAGGTAACTTGAAGCAAGCCATAGAGAAGATCGGTATTGCCTGTGCGACCGATTTAATCAGTATATCCTTGCCACCTGCGGACAGTAACCGCTCCATCCATCCTTGGATCCTGCTCCAGATGCGATCCTTGATATATTTGAATGCGCTCCTCTGGCTCGCCCCACATCCGACGGCATACCCAAGTACTTATCATTTAGAGTCTCGGACTGCACATCAAGGGCAGCTTTCACTCCCTCCTTGATTCCACTCGGGCATCTCTTGCTGAAGAAGATCGAAGATTTATCCCGATTAATCCTTTGGCCTGACGCCAAACAATATTTGTCCAAAATTTCCTGTACTTTCTCCGCACTCGCCGTCTCCGCCTTGAAAAGCAACAGGCTGTCATCTGCAAAGAGAAGGTGACTCACCGCCGGGGCCGACAGTGCCACCTTTAAACCCTGGAGCTCTGATGAAACACTGTGGTGTTTTAGAAGCACGAGAGGCCCTCTGCTGCTATCAAGAAAAGATACGGTGAAATTGGATCACCCTGCCGCACCCCTCGGGAGGGGTTAAACTGTCTCAGCTTCCCTCCATTAAACAGAACCTGGAAGGACACCGTGGTGACGAGACGCATCACCATCTTCACCCACAGCCGATGAAACCCCAGCTTGATCATGGCTGCCTCGAGATAACGCCATTCAAGCCGGTCATATGCCTTCCTCATATCCAATTTGAGTGCACAAAACGGTTCCTTTTAGCTCGGTTCCGCTTCATAAAATGGAGGCACTCGTAGGCGGTGATGATATTGTCTGTAATCAGCCTCCCGGAACAAACGCCGACTGTTCTTCCGAAATAATTTTCGGGAGACAAACCTTCAACCTATTTGCCAAAACCTTCGACGCAATCTTGTAAATCACGTTGCACAAACTGATTGGTCTAAATTGGCCCAGCCTTCGGGCTCGCCACCTTCGGGATGAGGACAATGAAAGTTTGATTGATTTCTCCCACACTGTCCTCCCCCTTAAGCATCCGGATCACTGCCGTCGTCACCTCCTCGCCACATAGATCCAATGGGTTTGGAAGAAATGTGCAGGGAAGCCGTCCGTCCCCGGCGCCTTCGTCGGAAACATCTGAAAAAGGGCCTCCTTTACCTCCTGCTCCTTGAACGGCTTTAGCAGGCCATTATTCATCTGTTCCGTGATCTTCACAGGGATCACGTCAATGACTTCATGCATATTGTTACCCCTTCCGAGTTGTACAGATCTTCATAGAAATTGCTCGTCAGGTCAGCCATCTCCCGATCATCTTCAGTGAACTCTCCATCGGGCTTCTTAAGCTTGCTTATGCGGTTTCTCTTTTTCCTCTGGCTTGCTCTTAGGTGGAAAAAGCGAGTATTCTTATCCCCCTCCGCTAGCCACTTCACTCTCGATCTTTGGCGCCACATCACCTCCTCCCGTGCGTATAGATCAACAAGTCTTTGACAAACTTTTGTTTCCTCATACGACGGGCCTTGCCTCGTGGTGTCTGCTCGCAGAGTAGTGAGGCGTTCAGTGAGCTGTCGTATCTCCCTCCTGACATTCCTGAACGTGCCCTTCCCCACTCGTCAAGAGAGCCCGACACACGATTCAGCTTCTCTTGTAGCTCATGCATTGAAGCTGCCCTTCCCTGTTCTTGCCATACTTCATCAAGGTGCGGCTTGAACGCTCGTGTGACTCCCACATGATCTCGTATCGGAAAATACGCTCCTCGGTGAGCCTTCGTTGGCGCGGTGATTCTCGCCAACTGAGGAGTATCGGACAGTGGTCCGACGCCTCCCCCGTTAAGTGTCTCACGGTGGCTAACGGGAACCGTGCATTCCATGCTGATGTCGCAAGAACCCTATCCAAGCGAACTCGACAGAACGTCCCTCCCGCCACTCGCCGCTCGAACGTCCAGCTATTGCCTTCGTAGCCCAAGTCCACCAGCTCACAAACATCTACTGCTTCCCGAAAACCTGCTATGTGAGCCAGGTTTCGGTCTACTACACCCTCGTGCTCATGTTGGTGTAGAACTTCGTTGAAATCGCCGATGCACATCCACGGCAGATCACACGATGATTTTACATACTTGAGCATGTCCCATGTCTTGTACCTCTCCGATGCTCTAGCCTCGCCATAGACGCACGTAAACCTCTAGGGGTCACCACCCCTCTCAGTTATAATCGCATCCAGATGATACTGAGAAAACGGCAAAATTTCCATTTTTATTTCATTATTCCAGAAAATTCCTAAACCGCCACTGCGGCCCGTACTGCTTACAGCAAAACTCCTGTCATAACCCAGCCTCCTAGCCAGTCCTTCAACCCGATCTTTATGTAGTTGAGTCTCTAACACACAAAGAACGGTAGGTTTAAAACGCTTAGCAAGATCGCTAAGCTCTCTAACTGTCGCGTCGCCCCCAGCCCCGCGACAGTTATAACTTAGAGCACTCATTGCTCCTGGCGGCGCTCCTGGTCGGAGCCCGCCTCGACATTGTCTTCTCCCGTCTTCCTTTGCTTCTTCGGAACCGGAGACTTCACAGGTGAGACTGTCGCCACCGTCCCTTCTCCCTCTTTCTGCATCACATCATCCAGACTCCTCCTAGCAGTGGGAGCCGTCCCATCTTCGCGCCCGTTAGTGAGCTGCGGCAAGTTCGGGTTAGCGGCAGACGCCGCTTTGTGCTTTCCATCTTTTGGTGGGGCACCCCCAGCGGGCGCTTGTGTGAGTCATAGCTTTGCCGCCCACCTCCATGGCCATTAGAGGTTCCTTCCCCTGTTTTGGTGTCGCCTGCACGCCCGAAGTCTGCGGGTGCCAATCCTCCACTGGGGCTATCATCCACTTGCCGTATTGCTTAGCACTGTCCTCATGATCACCATCTCCACACTCCTGATAAGTGTGGCCAAGTAAACCACACACATCGCAGAACTTTGGGAGCTTCTCGTACAGAACCTGAAAGGACACCCTCGGCTGGCCCTCAGGGTGCAGACCAACCACCCTTGTCAGTGGTTTGTTCACATCCAGCTTCACCCGCACGCGAACAAAGCTGGTGCCGCTGGCTCCAAGGGCGTACAGGTCCACGCTCCTCACTTCCCCGATGCGTGCCGCCATGTCCCGCATGATCGCATCCCTCCAAAACAGCGGAGGAACTCCAAGCACTTGCACCCATGCGTAGATACGATCCATCACCACGGATTTAGGGTCCGAGATCCCGTCATATGGCTCGAGCATAACTCCCATCTGGCGGAAAATCCATGGACCTTCAAACATCGCCCTGTTCCAATCCCCCAAGCATGAAACTTGCAAGATGAACAGGTTCTCCTCGATCGGGCGGATCGTCCACTTCTTGGCGAAGCCCCACGCGACATCCATCTTCTGAAAGAACGGCTGGTTTCCGAAGTGCTTCGATGCATGCACCTTAACCACCGCCATCCACCGCGCCTCCTCGCGCAGATTGACGAACTCCTCCCTTGGGAGGACGACGTCGTCCAGTTCCTCATCCTTCAGGACAAGCTTCTTCAGCAGCTCTTGCAGATCAGCAGGAGGCACAGGGGTAGAAGAGCCCCCCTCCTTCGGGATCTTGGCCGCCATGGTTCTAAGGTTTCACAAAACAACCGGGCCGCAGCCTACACCGATGCCTCTCTTTCCTCTACCACCAAGGCCGGACAGACGTGCAAGGACGTCCCCTCAGTCAGCCCGAGCGGATCAAGGCGAGAGAGACGAGCACGGGGAAGGAACGGAGCCGGGTACAGCCTCTCGCCGCCGGAATCGCCGCCGAGAGTCAAAACCCTAGAAAAACTAGGTTTACTGTACTTGTTGCGATACATTCGGGTTCCTCTTCCTTCTGTCCTTCCTTGGACTCGTGGTCTGTTTTGATTCTTCCCCGATATCCCCTCATGGGCTGGGGTGGGCCGGGCTGGCTCAGAAGACAATTGAAGGATAATCCTAGTTCCGCTGATCCACCAAATGCGCAAGCTGACAATACTGTTCCGCTCCGCCACCTTTCAGTGTCAGAGCAACCCTAGCTGATCGCGCAAAACAGACCAAGAGCAAAATGATTGTGTTTTTTTGCAGCTCAAGGCGGGAAAGTGTCCATTTTATGTATGTACACCCGCATGACCCTTATATTTTTAGTGTAAACTTCAAATTTGGTCCCATGTTTCTCATATCACCGGTGCGAGGCACACAATTTAGAGTTCACGCAAAGAGAAGAAGTATGGCGCGAGAGAAATTCTAGGACGAGGCAACACGTCAACGCCTCCGTAGATTCGACTTGTCCATAGCACTGCCACGCCATCGAGAGGGTCCCTGATACCCGTCACGCCATCCCCACTTCGTTTGGAGCCCATGGGGCATCTTTTCATCCCCCTTAGTATTTCTGAGCTCTGCGGTTGTCCCCGGTAGGCGACGCAGTGGCGATAACCCAAACAGATGCCTCCTTGACCTCCTCTCCCGCCCCCATCCACCGACAGAAGCCGTCGGACAAAGCCCAGAAGTCGTCGGACAAAGCCCTGGAGGTGCCGGCGGCAGCGACCGTCTCCTATTTGCGATCGTGGTCTCGTGGAGCTCTATGCGAGGGAGCGTAGGCTGATGATGGTTTACTGAAAATGGTTGGTGAGGGCCAGGGGATAGTCTAACACTCTAGCATGCACTTGGCGGTGGCAGTGGCTAGGAACGAGGGTCGTTGTGGCAAGGATGGAGGTGCAGGATCTCGGCCCTTCCAACCCTGGTCCATGCAATCCTCGGACTCGTACTTTGTCGCCCAACGGCTGCATGGTGTCGGGCTCCTGGTGCGTATAGCGGAGGTATTGGGTGTCATGGACTTGCAGGCGGATGGCAACGACGCACATGGCATTGTAGTGTGGCGGTATGACTAGTCAGACAAACCTAACCTACCTATTGCGCATTGTCGGCGATCGTTTATGGCGGTGGCTCGCGGGCCGAGATCTGTCTAACGATGGTTGTGGCGTGTGACCCACGGGTGGCACTGTGCCGCCTTCCTACTGGACTTGTTCCGATCACACGAGTTTGTTCTGTCGCCGGATTACCCTATCCGACCTAGCTATCGGTATCGCGGTGACCTTCCAATTAAACCCTGGTCCCGAGCTCGTGAATGTTGAGGAGCAGTGTATATCAATTCAACGTAACATCCAATAAATGATGACAACCCAACTAGAAATAACCAAATAAATAGCAATACCTCATTGCAACAATACTCTTAAGAATCTTAATAATTCTATACAAAACACTTATTAACTTCAATAATAGCCATAACAACCATCCACATGATGACCAGTCTCATATAATGTTCCATCCTCTGGGTGCATCAGTTCTTCTTCACATGCATAGCAATGTCGAGTGTCAACACGAATTTCCTCGCCATAATATCCGTCATTGCCTTTGATGCCTCGAACCCCGCCTATAAAAATAACATTAAAACGTCGGGTATAAAATAAATTAAAATGACAAAGATTCTGATTAGTACTGACCAATTCTTTCTTTTTCTCCCAAAGAAACTATACATGTAGGTATATATTTATCGTGATCGGGATCACCACATAGCTCTGCAAAGAAGAACTCCTCCTTTGAATTCTCCAAGGAGCTTTTGGCTGTGAAGTTTACATGACCATAAAGGCCCCTTATATCCAGGATTGCGGTGCTAGTGATGGCTTATACTTGATCTAGCATATTTCAAAGGAAATAATTTTTTAAATAAATAGCATATATTCTCGCATAATAATTTTAATGGTAAAGGAAAAATAGAGAACCAAGGTGCAGTGAATTAAAGATGTACTAAGTAACATGTACCATGATAAGATCACACGAAACCATATAGCGTTATGTGGCATTTATTCAGAGTGCTACCCTTGACAACCCGTTTAAAACACGGATAAACTGTATAGATTGTGACTAATTAACTAAGCTACTATAAGATAACCATTAACCAAAGTTCTATTTTAATTTCTAGTGACATTTGAGCGGGAAAATCGAGGCTAAGGTACAATGGTATACCTTGTTTTTGTCTTGACTGTTGTAGTGGTCGAGTATGTCAGTCACACATTTTGTAGTGTTACGCTCATGATCTTCTTTGGAGAATGTGTTAGCATAATTTAACGGTGGATCAAAGTCGTACGCAGTGCAATCATCATCATCCGAGAAGTGTGTGTTCAGACCGCGCTCATCATTGTCATCCGAGAAGGTGTTCAGACCACCCTCATCATCGGGATGTAACCAGCCGTGGTCTGAAACCTAAGTTGATTTGATTGATGAAAAAATGTTAGGCAGGAGTACTTGGATAACAACTAGCTATCGGCAGCTCTATTAAACATTTAAGTAACATAGCGTATGAGGATCTTACTCTGGGTATTTATAAGATGGCGAGGTAGGAGAACGCGGATATGGATCATCTTCTGGTTCCGGAGGAGGAGGGATCCTCTTGTACAGTACGCGAGACATGTATGGCCGATGCTGCTAGTCAAGCTCACGGGTAACTAATCAAGCTTCGTGGCGGTGGTTGAGCTGGTCGATTACTTTGGCGATGGATGGATCCTAGCCTGATTAGTACACATGATAGTAGTAGTAGAACGAATTAGCGGCGGCTCCTCACATCCGAATTTGGAGTATGATGGAAGAAATTGAACCGCAATTAAGCTTGATAGGGTTTCATTGTTGTAGTAACTAGTACGTACCTTAGTTCTTACAAATATGACGATCCGATCGATCTAAATCTGCTCTGATCTGCGGGGCGGGCAAGCTAAGAATCTGATTAATCAGGTGCTGAATCAATCAACCAGGTGCTGTATATATAGACGGACGGGCGGACGGATACTGAATCGGAATCGAGATCAGATGATCAGAGAGGTTGACTCCTTTTTTTTTTTTGAGAATAGAGAGGTTGACTCCTACTCTTGGTCCGTTTGGTTCTTTATTCATCTCTCTTTATGGGCTTTGTTAGGCCCAGTGCCCAGTTTTTTTTTTATCGACAGTCAGCCTTTGATATAGCCTGGAGTGGACAGGCCGTGTTTTTTTTTTTTGAAACAAGGCAAAAGTTTTGCCTTTTATATTTTACACGCCGTGT
Source organism: Poa pratensis (assembly GCA_947311845.1). NCBI lineage: Eukaryota > Viridiplantae > Streptophyta > Magnoliopsida > Poales > Poaceae > Poa > Poa pratensis. The sequence continues at coordinate 87,982,119 of CAMZMU010000034.1, forward strand.
GTGACTGTGAGACAGTGCCGCGACATTCCAGGGGACGAGATGGGCGCGGTGCCTGATCGACCGAACGCGAAACCTGACGACACTGCAATGCACGGCCGGGTTAGTGGTTACACTGTTTGTTTAGCACATGCACTGGCTTCATCAGGCATTAGCAACTAATCCAGGAAAGGGACAAGCAGCTTAATTAAACACGATCCAACTTTCGTGCAGACATCCGGCCATAAAGGTAACAGGAACGCCATTAACAAGGTCATCTTGCATGGATGGGTACGGGTTAGCGACAGTGATGCGTAGACATTTGCAAAGCAGAAGCAGTTTTTAAGTTTAAAAAATCATTGTCTTGTACGTACGTAGATAACCCACTCTCATGCAGGTAGACATGAGTGCAGCGAACACTGGGACGGGTTGTAAAGCCACACATGACACATGTATATATACCCATCAGCTGATGTCGACTACTTCACAAGACTTAAGCCTACCCTACTATAGCTCCTCCTCTGTCCACTGCCATCAGCCCGTCGGAGCTGAAGAATTATAGGTTCTTTCTTACTCGCATCTCACTGACAAATGAGGAGCTCGAGATGCTTGTCATTGGGAGGTGCTGTGATCTTGGTGTTGGTACTGTCGACGGCCATGGAGGCTGAAGCCATCCGGCTGGACGCAGAGACAAGCGCATCAGTCAGCAGCACCAGCCAAATGGCCATCGATGTAAGTGCTTCTGAATCTCTAGCTGGTTATCTGAAATCCTGAATTGTGTGTTTCTGCAGATGCTAACGTGCTTTTGTGTTTCTTCAATATATGCAGAAACCAAACGAGGCTGTGGTCAAGGGTACTAGTAGTGCTAGCTCAGTAAGCGAGACGAAGAGGAGCGTCGTCGACGTTGCCGCGAAAGAAGTCAGAGCGGTGGCGCACAAGCTGCCGGAGTTCCACGAGGACTACTACGGTCCAAGTGATCACGGCCCTAGGCATCACTGATCGAGACACATTTCTTTTCTGTTTGTTTTGTTTCTCTGGATGATCGATGTTGAGAACTGACTAGCTAGGCTAGGTAGGTAGGTCGTCGCGGCGGCTGCAGGCTTCTATAAGCTCAAGCAGTGGGCGCATGGTGATAGCGCTGATGTACTAACTTTCTTGGCAATACGATCAAGTTTCAAACTTCAAGCGATAATAGGCGGCAGATGTTGTTATGCATGCATCGTATGGAACTGTTCACGTGTGAGGGCTTGCACGGTTCAAATTTTCAAAGATATTAACTACTCTACGATAGCACACATTGAATGTAACTTCATACATCTTTTGTTGACACGAAGAGCAGATAATATAGTTGCAAAACTCTCTTGGCTCGCACGAGCATCTTGTCTCATTATGGTAAGTGCATTTTAACAAACATTTTAAATGTCAAAAAATACTGAAATAAAATTTCGGTGTAACTCTCCAAACATTTTATGTTGGCACACAAGTTTCACGTAAAAATTATGTTTTTATGTTTTGCATAGAAAAGAAAAATTCGGTACTCAAAGATAACTTTCTACTAGACTTCTATTTATTTTTATACACAAGGCACAAAAATGTCTTCTTTGACAAAAATTTGTGTGCCTAAATAAAATGTCCGTATATACACCCGATTTTGTTTCTGGAGACTATTAACATTGTGAAATAATTTTTTTCATAATAGCAGCATCTAGTTCGTAAGGCAAAATGGATTTCTCATTTGAGAGTTCATTCATAGACAGAGAGTTGTGGGTGAATACCACCAATTAGCTGGCCAGCACTACGTACACTGCCGGTGGTTAATCTGTGGCCGGTACGAACCACAACAGTGGGGTGTTGCCGGATATGCTGCAGTGGTGTTCGCCAGGTACTCCTGTGATTAGGTACTTTATGTCTGGGCTGGACCGGTGTACTAAAGTATTTTAATTCCATGCATGCACAACCACTATTTTTTACATGCTTAATGATAACGGGATGATTGCCCCTGATTGAGCTAGCCACCTTTTGGAAGGCACGGATAAGTGGTGTAGCTAAAGAATGTGGTTAGATCACGTACTCAAGATAGGCCAAAAAAAAACTTGTAGATAAAAGGCAAGAAAGTGGTTCGACATAAACGGAAAAAAAGATTGGTTGCCTTGTTATTGAAAAGAGAGGGAAAACTTGGTCTCTGTGATCGGTTGATGCACAGAGCACACAACCATTTTTATTACGAAATTTAGACCCAAAGTTTTATAAGGTAAAAATAATGGACACATGACTCACTTATGAAATACAAATCATGTAGCTTGATTAGTTGATTGTCATCATCCTTTGGCCAAATATATCTGTTCTTTGATCGTTTTGATGCGACTTTTGAGTTAATAAGCTCCCTTCATCGAAAAAAAATCTCAAAATCACTGCACTCAGGGTCCAACAACACCTTCGCGGCTTCGCCTCCACATGGTGAAGAAAGGAACACATATATATCTAGTGGATAGCCTCGTGAATGACCTAGAAATATGGAAAATCTCATCTGATTAAAAACAAAACCATTATAATAATGCCAAAAGCCCAGCATAAAGCACACACTACTTTTCGGTTTTTAGCGTTAAGTGGTGCATTTACCCTTTTTAACTAGTTCCCGAGCATATTTGTTTTATTAGTTCATGGGGTCTATTAATACCACATGCAGTGTCCACAACACAAGGTGGACAAGAGGGCACGGGAGGAAGATACTTGTTTCATTCTCATCACCAAAACTACATTTCTTATTCACATTCCAATTATGTTTTCCTAGGCTATCCTTCGTCAAACCTCGTCTGTAAAAACCACACAAAGATTTTTATTTTCAAAAAAAAATTAGCACTCAGACACAGATTTGGACAGGTTTGGGCCCCGGGATAAGTCATCTGGTAAAGACCCTACTCTTGTTTCTAGTTGAATGTATTCCTTACTTAGGTGTGAAATCGAGAGGGTTCTCGGGTGCGCTATGGTGGTGGTAGATGATAATCTGCTGAATAAGTACGACTTGGCAGGTCCCTCCCTCCATATATACATGGACGAAATCTAGGGTTACAAGGCGACGAGTCGGTTGCGCACAACAAGATAAATCTATATCCTATTACAATGCTATTCCAGATATTCCGAGAAAGTACTCCTAAGTTGTCTTGCACTCCAAATTGATGCGGCATCCGGTCTTTCATGTACACCAAAGTCCTAGCTAATATTAAAAATAAAAAATTCTAAAATATCAAAAACAAAAGTCTCAATGGTAATTTAAATAAAAATTAAGCATTAAAGATTAGATCAACTAAAAATATGAATAAATTAAAAAATAAAATTAATATTAGAGTAAATTTAAACATATTCCAAATTATTGAAGTTTTTACCTTTTGTACCTTTAAACCATCGGTGTATGAATTATTATCGTGTGCATATATATATAGTATGTTTTATCCTTTAGTAAGGCTAGGGTTCCACGAGTCGATCGACTGGGGCAAAATTTGAGTCGTGAGGAGTAACACACGGGCATATATACTAGTGCAATATAAAAAACAGAGAATAGCCGCCAGCGATCAAGAAAAAGTTCCACTTTAAATTTATTTTGACCCCGAGCGCATCTCCATGGTTACTTGCTCGCCGTAAATGGAGAGACTACCAATATTTATATAATATTGTGCAACACAAACATGTTTTTGTTTCGCAAACATTGGGTTTAGATGTACCCTAATTGGCACTGAGTAGGACATGCATGACTCCACTTATGTGAACGATTGATGATGGTACATTTATCAGATGTGAGTCAGGTAGATTTGCTTCGAAACTAACCGATTCTGGGATGTCTTCTGTATGTAAGATGACCTAATAAATGGCATACAATGTTTCCTCGTGAATATCTCTGAAAGCTAAAATCCATCTAGTTAATTGGTAGAATTTTTTTATTGACTAGTGATAATCTGGCTAAGAGTAAACAATGTATTTTTTTTTTACTCGGAGGAGACCATTGAGCATTTGTTTCTCTCATATCTTTTTTGTAGGATCATATTATTTATTGTCCAATTTATTTTTAATTTAGTTCCACCAAACAATATTGTTATGAATATATTTGTTAGTTGGTTAAATGGAATTGAGAAACAAACTAAAGCTATATTCCATATAGGGGTTTCGGTTTTATGTTAGTCTTTATGGAGTTGCAAAATCAAATTGGTTTTTAATAATACTAGAGCTTCGAATTTTTGCGGGTGTTTCATATGGCCACTCATTGGATTATGATGTGGGTCTAGGTCTACCTTCTCCTGTTCGATCAGCGAGAATTTATGGATGATGGATACACACAGCTTCTGATGGCCAGTCATAATTCCTTTAGCCGGGGTAGCATACTACCAGACTTCAAGATGTATAGCTTTTTTGTGTCTGCTTTTTTCAGATGGTTGATTCACGTAATCAATCTTATGTTGAGTTTTTATTGTAATGTTACTCAACTATAAACTTGGCTTTGTGTATCAATTAATTGATGCAGGATAAAGCCCGTCCTCCACACATTTATTTTGACCCCTACATAGCATCTCCATGTATGGTCACTTGCTCGCCGTAAGAGGCGGGATGCTTTGCTCGTTTCTGAAGTAGTCGTCGAGATCCACCTTGGCCTTGGCCATCGCCAGCCTCTTGAAGTTACCCTTGTAGTCAACGGCGGAGGCAGGAAAATTGTTTGGGGGGGGGGGCCGAACAAAGAAGAAGACTCACAAATTACAGAAAAAAGCCAAAAAGTGGGACGAGTCATCGCTTGTTCCTTTCTTCCCAAAATAAGAATCATGGGCGGAGCCCTCCCATCCTGCTAGAACATAGGTGAACCGAAGGTCAAAGTCGACAACCGCTAGCACATTTTGGGAGGGGTACGACTTTCGGCCCCTAAATTTGTCCACCATGTGGGCAGGAACACAAGCCTTGACATGAGTGCCATCTAGTGCCCCTATAAATGAGATCACGTGCTAACTCCCCGATTGCACGAAGGACAATATTGAAATATCTGCTCACTGTTTCACAAGATCGCCAAAACCAGAATCCAACAGATGAATTTGTGTGATGTTGACCCACCATGTATAAGAACATTGCAACTTGTTCCTCAACCGAAACATGAAATGTGTCAATTAACAACTTCTTCAGCCTTAGCCTATCACATAGCTTTCTTGCAGGAGGCAACTAACAAGGATTTGATAAGCAATAGATCAGATCTAGCAAGTAGCACCTACGTGCAGCATATCTCAAACTAAGAGGTCAAGGATTGAAGTAAATCGGCCATAGAAAATAGGGATTGGGGTGGGGTTCGATTTGGATTTGAGCACTGACCTTCTTGGTGTGAGTTGATTGAGAGAGTGGGCCGAGAGCTGCAGCAACGCCGGCGGCCGGCGGAGCAGCTCGTATTGACGGGAACGCCGGTCGGAACGCTGCAGGAGCAGTCTGTCGACCATGGATTGAACTTGGAGGCAGCGGCGGCACGGAGCAGAAATTGGGGAACGGGGAAACCAGGAAGAGGAATTGGTGCCTGGTGGTTGAGGCGTGTCGCATGGAGCAGTGGCGGCGACGAGCAGGGCAGCAGGGGATGGAGCTGAATTTGGGGCGGACGCCTGGGCGGGAGGAAGAGGAAGGCGAGGCAGAGGCGTGCGCAGCGCAGCCGCAGAGGAGGCGACGAGCACTCAAGCAGGGCCCCAGGGGACGCACGGAACTGCGACTCCTGTCTCTGTGCCTCGGACTGGGAAGGATTCCTCACTTTTCCTTCTGTTTTCTCTTTTACGAGGAAGAGGAATAGAGAAAGGAGACCACGGGAAGGTAAGAAGTCAACAATTCCTAAGGGTATAAAAACAATTGCTTGCATGTTGGGGGGGGGGGGGGGGGCCCGGGCCCCTGCTGGTCCCCCCTGCCTCCGCCGGTGCTTGTAGTACTTCTCGCCCCAAATCTTACCGGCCTGGTAGCCGGTGACGTTGCCGACGACGACATTCCGGCCTAGGTCAAGGTCCCTGTAGTTGACGTACGCCTCTTCTGGCTCACGTATGGCCCCATAAAGGCGTGGAAGTCTTTTAGCCACTTGGTATGGGCGGATCCGTCCGTGGCGGCGGACCAGAAGTTCATGTACTGGATGCTGTAGAGCACGCCACCACGGTGAGGGAAGGGCGTGGCCGACTCCGGAAGCTGCTGATCTTCCCGCCGTAGGGGTCCATGATGATGAGCCCGGCGTCCGGCATGGCGAGCCAGGCGAAGATCTTCACCCACGCGTCCTTTGTGATGGCCTGGCGAACGTAGTCGGACGTGGCCTTGCTGAAGGTGTTTGTGGATTTCGTCCTGTCCAGGAGGTCCTCCACGGTGGCGGCGCTGCCCAGGTAGATGTAGGGCACGGACTGGATCCAGGTCATCTCCTCGCAGTGCGTCCGGTTCACGCCGAGCTCCGGGAAGCGGGTGCTCATCAGTGGCAGGAGGTCGTCGCACGTGCCCAGGTACATGGACTGGAACTTGGCCACCTGTTTGTGGACGCGCACAGTTATGAACAGGTCTTCGGGAAGAGCTGGGGCGACTTCCTGCCACGTTGTGAGGATGTCCATGGCGCCCTCGTTGACGGACTTGGGGACGCTGAACATTGTCACCGTCGGCGGGACGGGCACGAGCTTCACCTTCCACGCCAGCACGATGCCGAAGCTCTGGCCGCCGCCACCCCGGATGGCCCAGAACACGTCCGTCCCCATCGCCTGCTTATCCAGGAGCCTCCCCTGGGCGTCGACCAGCGTAGCGTCCAGGACGTTGTCGGCGGCGACGCCGTACTTGCGAAGCAGCATGCCGAACCCTCCGCCGCTAAAATGGCCGCCAACGCCGACCGTCGGGCACAAACCGGCAGGAAAAGCCAGCTGGTCGCTCGCCTTGGAGATTGCGTAGTAGAGCTCTCCGAGCGTCGCGCCGGAGTCCACCCACGCGGTAGCCGCCTCCTTGTCGACGCTCACGGAGCGGAGCTTTGCCAGGTCGACGACAGCGAACACCTCGGGGCGCTCGGACCGGTAGGAGAGGCCCTCGTAGTCGTGCCCGCCGCTACGGACGCGGATGCGCACGTCGTGCCGGCGGCCGCAGACGACGGTAGCCTGGACGTGGGAGGCACTCGCCGGCGTGACGATGCAGAGCGGCCTCACCGTGCTAGGCGTGAAGAACTTGCGGTTCCAGACGGAGGACACGAGGAGCGACGTGAACGACGGCGAGCCCTGCGTGTACAAGAGCTGCTCTGGCATCGCTGCCGAGAGGCATTGGATGAAGCCGTCGGAGGTAGCTAAGGATGGGACGACGCACGAGAGGAGGCTGAAGAGGACCGCTAGCGCTAAGCTCCGAGACGAGGCCATGTTTGTTATTTCGTGCAAGGGTACAGCAGTCAGCAGCCTTACGGTGCAGTGATCACTGCTCAGTGCTGTTGCTAGTAGTACTTAATTTGCATGCATGGTATCAAACTCTAGATATAGCCTACTTGACGATCGGGTCGGTCTCCAGCCGGCAACTCTCAAGTACGGAGTACAAATCAAAGTCATGCATGGTCCACTATCAAGATAATGGCTGACGTGGTGAAGATTGATTGGCGCGACAATCTCCACTGTATTCTCAGCGGTTAGTCCGTATCTGTCACGTCCAGTGGTGAACGGAATAGACCACGGAGGCATCTCTTATGTGCTGTTAGAGTATCTCCATCGGCGTCACCTAAATGTGTTTGTCATGCTCGAAATATTGTCCCTTTTTGGAGTGTTTGGGCACTTGTCCGCTTAGGGGACGCCTGCCTCCAGCGAAGTCCTCAAACCGTCCGTCCTATTTATTTTGTGTTCTATTTTCACATTGATATATTCATATTTCTATCTAAATGGGATGCAACTATATTACATACTCCCTCCGATCCGTTATAATGTTCGGGAGAAAACAACTTAACCAACACAAACCGTACGTAGACCATGCGACTCTTTTTTCAGACCGGAGGTAGTACTAAATTATAAGTTTTTAACACATAAAATTTAGGAACAATTTAAACATTGAAATAATAGTATTAATACAGCAATAAAAATTAAAATATAATTCGTCTAGTGTTGATCAAACAACATGACACAAGAACTATTTGTTTATTTTGAGAGTCCACAAGTTTTCCACTAATCATCTTCTTGTTGGTGGTGAGTAACTCAGTAAACTCACCCGGAACACCCTGATGGGCCTCGGCAAAGAGGGCCATGTTAGTCAAACTGCTGATCAAACACAAGGCTAGCATCGTGCTCACTGTCCATGATCATTTTTGTGCATGGTAGCACAAGCATCCATGACCACATGTAATCTAGCGACCATTTATTAGCAGGGGTGCCATACAATAACCACCAAAAAATTTTAGATAAAGAATGTATATTAATATCGCGGAGATACAAATTACACCCAGCCTCTGCAACAACGCAATAACCAACTACTACGGATGCACACAGCCGAAAGACAATAAGAAGAAGAAATAAAAAAGAAAAGTCCCGCTACAGAGTTACAGTCCTTGCGGCAGCCGCACAACCACCACCAAGACAACCCCTGATGTCCAAATCTTCAAAAGCAACGCCTTCAAGAAGAACAGTGCCAGGCACAACCAATTAAGGCCAGACCTTGGGTTTTCACCCTGAAGATAGTCCCCGCTCTCAAAACAATGTCTTCAGCAAGATCATTGCCAGACACAACCAACTAAGGCCAGATCTTGGATTTTCACCCTGAAAGGTAGGACTTTGAACTTCATCTGTGTTGTCGCCCCCGCTTACATACTGCTGCCACGATTCCTGAAACTCTGAGCCAGTTCCTCATCAACGCAAAGACTCTGAACACCATTGCCAGTCCTTCGATCACAGCTTCCATGACATTCTCCCTCTGGCTTCACCATGGATTTGCCCATGATAGCATCAGAGCAGAGCTTCGCACCGCTACCTCCGGCATGACCGAATACCACCCGATCTAGCAGTCTCTAGGCATTAGCCAGTTCGAGATCGCCAGCGGAACCTTCCGGAACCCGACACTCTGGCCAGATCAAAGATGACCGGCGACAAGCAGATCTTCATCCTTGTGTGAATTGAAACTCTAGGACCGCATCCTTATTCGAGCACACCAGCAGCCCCACGCCGCCGGACGGAGCAGCCAAGGGGGAGGTCACCGCAGCAGTGCATCCAACCACACTCCATGGCAGGACATGGCGTCACGCAGACCAGACGTCAAGACGCCGCTGTCCTGTGTCGCCGGCGTCTAGGAACAACATGCCTCGAGCAGCAAGCAAGACGCATGCACTCGGGCCGCTGGGCGTGTGCACACACAAGATCTGCTCACGGCCGCCGGCCGGATTAGATCAGAGGCGTGGGGATCGTTGCAGATGGCACAATGGCACTAGATGCAATCGATCTGACCCATGCACGCCCAGGTCCCAGCTCGCCGGACGTGATCTGCCACCAGCCGCCGCCCAAATTGGCGACCATCGCCGCCGCCGGAGATGCGCCGGAGCACCGCGCCGATCTCCGCCCTCCACGCCGCTCCGGCATCAAGGCTCCGGCCGAACGGCCGTGCCTCCAAGTGCCGTCTGCTACGCCCCGCCGCCACCCTCGAGACGCAGCCTCGATCGACACCCTCTCCTCCCCTCCACAACTGCTGAGAGGGGGGCCGGTCACCGCCGCCGGCGGCCGGCGACGGCGCCGGCCAATATCGATCGAGAAGGGGAAGGTCTGGCGGCGGCTCGGAGCGCCTCCGGAGTCGCCCGGGTGGGGGGCGGCTCGGGAGGTTAGGTTTTTTTTGCCCCGCACTGACTTTTCTCTTACGATTGGAAGTTTTAACCACCGAAATTAAAGCACGCCAAATATCCACCCCACATTCTTCCTACAACTCTCTTGTGTAGTAAAGTAAGATTTTTAGTTACCTACCAGGTTAATGATTGTATTGACAAATGTTGACGAATGAGAATAAATGTCATCGGCTAGGTAGTACCCTTGGTGTAATACTGACCATTGATCTGAAAATTGCATTCGGACCTTGACCTTTAGCAGGTTTCGTAAATACCGGAGAGCATTGCAGCATTTCGATATCATTATTAGATCCTGTCATACCAAAAAGAGAGCCAAATCCACATGTCATAATCTGCCACAACTTCAAATATGACGAAATCTTTCATTCATGCTCCAACATGACATTTATACAACCCTTGCCAACTTAATGTACAATTCTTTCACTCATGCAATTGATTCTTTCAAACATCACGAAATCTTCTCGCTACACCTTGTGACATGAGCCAGTGTCTGTGGCATCTGGTGCTCTCAAATAGCTGTTATAAACGATAGGACACAAAACGATGAAGAAAAGCAAGATCAACACAGGGGACACGAAAATTTTAACGTGGAAAACCCTTCCAACAAGGAAGAGAAAAAACCACGGGCGCCAGTCAGCAAATCTTCACTATGATCGGGTGAGGTTACAAACGTCGGGGATTTACAACGTATGACCTATCCCAACCGCTTCGCTTCGGTCCAAGCCTACCCAGCGACGAGCCTCGCTTTGCTCCGTCCGAACTTAGTATTATCTCTATATCTTCATATGAATTTGGATCACAACAAAAATAACAATAGCTAGGTAGGTACAAGCACCTTCACTGCAGTGCATCTGAACACGACCATACGAAGGTATTCGTCTTGTGTATATGCAACAACTCCATATGCAGGACACCACATAGCAGCAGTGCACTTCGAAATATATTATAACTCCATCAGTTATGTGAAATATTGATTCAGTTGGAAGTAATCATTATATTCCCTCACACATACAGAATGTGCATGAACACACCCTTCTTCATATAAAAGCGGCGTTGATATTAAACCAGACCATGTGTTGGGTTGTCAGAAAATGGTCATTGTATAAAATCATGACTCATAACACTTTGACGATTATTATTGGCTCGCCGCTCACGCTTCGACCTCCTCGTCGCATAGGGGCAATTAACTGAGCATGCACATCTATAAGATAAGTGAGAATCCTCTAGTGCTCATCAACATCAGATCCGAAATTGGGGTCCTCTTCATTCATTTGGTAGAATATGAACTCATTTTCGCACGCCATAGTGTATGAATCAAAAATGAAGCAATCAAACTGCAAAAAATTCTATCAAATACTCTAAACAAACAATTTAGAAAAAAAACTACATATTCAAGCAAATGACCGAACCTTACATGCAACGAGGGAGCTAGGTAGTCCCAGCGGCCGGTTGATGAGCTGTCAATATAGGCGGGTCGGAAGCAAGAGCGCAAACCTCGGTGGGAGTGGCGTTCGGCCGGTCTGCGTGGTCGCTTGGGACTTTTGAGGGATAAAATACTTTTTGTGCAAAGACTGAAACGATTCCGCTTGTGGGTATTAGTGTGACATGCAGTCTCACCGGTGCAATTTCGGTTAGGCTCAATGAACCTCTTCAGTATCAATGTGCATGCAAAATTAGGCTGCCAGTAATGTTGTATTACAATTATTTTTTGTACTATGAGTAGAAGCAACTAATACAACTAAAAAACCATGTTAAAATGATCAATATTTTTTTAGCAATTTGTGTTATTCGAATGTGAAACATTCTCTACTTTGGTTAAATATCATGGAATTCTCGTTCATCCTAATAGTTTTGAAAGTAAACAAATGAGGATGGTTGTAAAAATGGACATTCCTAACTTTAAGGTAATTAGAAGAAAAAAATGCAAATGTCCTAGAATCATATATGTTGATTCATGTACCGTATAGTGAATATTGAGGAGTATTGTAAATAGATAGGATTTATTTAGGTTCTGGAATTATTGTTAAGTCATGAGTTCACGTGTCTTTAAATCCAAACAAACATAACAACTCACATTGTAATTTCTTTTTTTCAACTTCACAAAAAACATACAAAAATAACGATATTCAAAAGTTTGGGGCGAGGGAAAATTTATCCAACAACTGATGTCTCTTTGTGTCCTACTGAAGGAAACACATCAAGAGAAAGAATTGTATACTTGCAATAATAACTTGACAAAGGTAAAGGTATGGTCCATGTATATTTTTCCTGATAGGTCACTACATGTCTTATATTCCCTAGATTAATCGGCACCTTAATTTCAGTCCTTTGGACGTCACATTTTTTCTATGGCGTGAGATGAGAACACACATTCAAGGAGAAACACACCGAGAATTTGGGTGAACCATAAAGTGAAGACTTAAATTTACCTCTATCATCTTGATGTGGATGTTCTGGATAAAAGATTGTTATATGATATTGTATCATAGAATCATACTCACTTTGTTCCAGTGAACAAGGCGCACATCTGTGGTCAGAAGTCAACCTATTCTATTTTAATAAATTTTATAGATAAAAGTATGAATATTACAAAATTAAATTAATATACTTAGATCCAACATAATATATTTTCATATTATATTTACTCAATGGTGCATGTGTTTATATTTTCTATATATTTGGTCAAAATTAGTAATTATTTTAATATAGACCGAATTTGTAGGCATTATTTTTTGGAACAGAGGTTGTAAGATTTAAAAACCTGGGAAGTATGTACATAATTTGTGACATGGTATTCAAGTTGAAATTTTCTTTACGGAGGTTGTGCAATCATTTTTAATTGGCTAACTACCAACAATGACAATGCATTTTGTGACCATTATTTTTTATAATAATTTTTACTTGCCTATGGACAACAATTATGAACGTTAGTCTCCTCAAAATAAATTACTGGCAATTGCCAATTGGATAGCACAAGCAGCTTGCGCAATCGCACATATTTTTCTCAACGAAAAATGATGCAAACCATAATACAAACTACTCCTTCAATAACGCGCTACATCCAAATTAACCCTCGACAAAACCCAACTTAATCGTCAGGTTGTTCTCTTACCCTGTAGACACTTACTGAAGATGCACTTAACCTCTGCCTGCGCACCTACGCCAAGCAGAGCTAGACAGACCGGCACCCAATTTTCCAGGGCCGGGCAATGCGTTGCGTGCGGCACCTGTAAGACCAAACACAAAAACCTGGCGTTCCTTGTGTTTGGCAGTTGCTGAGTCCTGCATTTTAGCAAGTCTTATAACTAATTAACAATTCAGTGGCTTAAACAATCGATCATGGCCCAACTTTTGTGCAAGCATCCTCCCTTTTAGGGCGGCCCGTGTAGAAGGCCGTACTCCATAAACTAAGGCCTGGTCCTGCATAATTGCATGCATGCATGGGTACTAGTTAATTAGCGACAGTGATCCGGAGGCATTGCACTTAGAAGTAGTTGTTTAATTTCTGTATGCTGTAGATAACCCACTCCCCACAGACATCAGTGCAGCAGACACCGGGACGGGTTGCAAAGCAGGATGTATATATAACATCTCTCATGAGGTTAAATGCTTCAGTTCAGACAACGACTAAATTAGCCTAGCATCCCCTCTCTGCAGTCTCCTCCGAGCTGAAGAGTGAAGACAGAAGTGCTCAGTTACAGACATCGATCTTTGACAGGATGAGGAGGAGTCCCAGTTACTTGTTACTGGCTGAAGCTGTGATCTTTCTTCTGGTATTGAGAGCGGCCACGGAGACTGAAGCCATTCGACTAGACGCAGAGACCAGGGCATCAGTCAGCGTCAGCAGCAGCAACAACCCGATTGTCAATGTAAGTAGTGATTCGAAAGATCTTCTGATTTTTGTCTGAATCTTAAGTTGGTTAGACCCAGCATACTGTGGAATCATCATTTGCACATGCTAACTCAATTTTATTCATGAATGCAGAAACCAAGCCATGATGTGGTCAAGGGTTCTACGACAAGCTCAGTAAACGATGCGACGAGAAGCACTGTTGCTGCGGGCGAAGTTAAGGCAGTGGCACACAGTTTGCCAGAGTTCCATGAAGACTACTATGTTCCAAATGTTCACGGTCCAAGGCACCACTGACCGGTCTTTATTCAAGTTCCTCTCTCGATCGCTGATCTCTCTGCCTAGAACAGTCTAGAGCTAGTTTAGTCAGTCGCAGCTGCTGCAGGCTGCGATCCATAGTAGCTAAAACTCCATCTAAGCTCAGGTAGTGAGCACATGCATGGGTGATAGCAACAACAGCCACATCAAGCTTAAATTAACTTCTGCATATCCGAAAGCTAGAGAAGGACAGCTTTGATGTACACTAAGTCCTTGACGGATGACAATTCTAGAAGGATTCAAATTATTTCACGATGTGCTCTCGTTTGTGTGCATAATTAGTGCAAATGTTCAAAAGCTTCTGCAGTTGCAAATTCGCAACTAAGGAAACATACCTCATGCCCAGTAGAGCTTTTCTTCTTTTGTCTTCTCTTAAGGAACTAAGAAACATACAGTCAAAAAAAAAAAACTAAGGAAACATAGATCTGAAGTTCAGTAACCTGACGAGAACGACCATGCACCTCCACGGGATAGCTAATATTTTTATATGCAGAAAGAGCGAGCTAAATCCTATAATGAACAAGTGATGTGCGTAGTGAACTGCCCCTGACACCTCGATCGCAAGCAGAGTTTTGGATAACCCAGCACTGAAAGCACGGCCGGATATGCTGCAGTGTTGTTCGCCAAAGTACTGCTCTACTTTACGCCCGGTCGTACGGCTGCCATAAAAGTATTCTACATCTACCACCTGCATTTTCCGCACATGCTTAATCATAATTAGATGATTGATTGAGCTCGCCACATTTCAGAATTGGAAGCCACGGATGAGTGGTGTAAACTGTAAAGAATGTGATGCATGACGTTTTCAGGACAGACACAACAAAGCCGTGTATATATAGAGAACGCAAGTCTTCATCGGCGCGAGTCTTTCCCATCTCCCCTTTGGTGCTCATTCTTAAAATCGGAGCTGCTAGTTCTCTACGCGAAGGGCTAACTGTTTGCCATAGGCTTCGGGCGGTCGTTCTTTGGTGAAATCGGAGTCGCTTGCTCGTGGAGAAGTGATGGCGATGAGCCGTTGACACGGTAGGCAATCTTGGCGGCGACACTCTTTTCGACGGTGTGTGCGCGGCTTATGTGTTCGTGTGTGCATTCAAGACGGTCGTGTTACATGACAGTTGCCGGAAGTGTTTGTATCGGTTTTAACCCGGTTTTTCACTAATTAGCCGGCCAATTCTCTTATTAATTAATGAGACGAGTCAAAGAAAATTGCCTCCGTTGTGAAAAATATATATGAAAATGGTGAGGTAGCATGGTGCCAAACTGTTCAAGATATCGGCCGATATTCCGATAAACCAGCCGATTTACCGCTTATCGGTGTTTGACCGATAAGATAAATCGACCGATAAACCGGCCGATATGACGATAAACCGGCCAATTAACCTCTTATTTTGGGTCGATCGATAATTTCCTGATAAGCGATATCCCCAACATTGACCAAAAGTATGACAAAAATAACGTGTAGGGAACTAGCAGAGTTCCGGGCGCTGATCGTCGTGGCCCGAACTAACGGCGTGTGCAGCATGTGTCAAAACCAGGGCCGAAGAAACCTAGACCCAGGTCTAAACACTGCAGCCTTGGTGCTATGAAAAAAATAGGACTCGAACGACCGAACGAGTCTAGGGTAGGGTTGACCCCTCCACCGCCCCTACGAGGGTCCCATGGAGGCGCTGCGAGGAGAATGGGTTCAAGGAGGGTTCGCACGCCCTAAGATGCCTCTACGAGATGGGGAGAGAAGGGAATTGAAGACGGGTGTGAACGTGCGTTCAGTAATGGAACGACGGGATGGAGCGACCAAGAAGAAGATTCCAGGGCCAGTTCGCACGTGGCGTGTGCTCCACCGATATCGCCGTCGACGCCTCCTAGGACTGGAGCTCGCACCGGATGTGATGTGCTGCCATTTATACACCGCGCGCGGAGTGCCGCGGATGAAGAGCGAAGTGGGAAAAATGTTGCGAATTATGGGAAAGTAAAGTTTGCAATTAGTTGCGCCCGCACCCCATTCCGGATGTCGCACTTCTAAGTTTTCAAAAAATGTGAAATAAATCGTGGACATTGCTTATGTTGTTTCTCGTGCATCCACAAATTTTCACCCAAAAATTTGATAATATGTGACCTGCACAAAAAAGACAAATGAGTGTGAATAGTACACGATACTATTCACTTGTGTCTTCTCTTTTTTGCACAGAACACATATGGTCATATTTTGGGATGAAAATTTATGTATGACCGAGAAACAACATAACCAAAGTCCATGATTTATTTCATATTTTTTGAAAACTCGAAAATAGGACATTCAATAATGGGTTGCGGGTGCAACTAGTTGCGGAATATTCGCTCTCGCGAATTATTAACCCTTTGAAGCACTCTTTTTTGAAGCACTCTTTTGCAAGTTTGCGGTTTAAAATGCAACTGAAGGCTCATTAGTAAGTGACCACAAGAAACAAAAGCACTAATATCAAACTGGTCTATAATAAACTTTCTTACGCAACATTAGCAAAGTGGCTCAACTAGTGTGCCCTTAATTCTATACAGTGACATAGGGGCGGTCACCGATCAACACATAGTCCTAGTGTGTAATTTTTCCAAAGTATGGCAAGTTGACAACCGATAAACACATGCATCTTCTGTTGCCGTGTTTCACTTCAGAAGCATCTAGACGCTACTACATCGGGCGAGGGCTAGCTTTCGCGCGCGCGAAGCCTCGCGCGGTTTCCGACCGCGCCGCATGTGCGGTTCCAAAAGCTACACGACAAGGACGCCGAGAGGAGAAAGACGAGCGCCCCCGGCGGCCGAACCGCCTGCCCCCGCCACCCGTGGCCGGCGGCGCTACCGCGCCCGCCTCGCCGCCCCGCCCTGCTCAAATCCCCACCTCCGCCGGTCCGCCACCGCCCCCGACCATCCCTCTAAAAGCCCCCGCACACCGAAGCTCGTCGCCGGCGAGCACCCCACCCCCACCCCCCTCGTTAAGTCCATCCTCGACGGCCGCCTTCTCCGCCGCAGCTCCCTCCGGTCGCAGCGGCGTCGTCGGTCGCCGTCTCGTCGCCGGGAAAGGTCAGGGAGAAAGAAATTGGGGGAGAATCGGAGAGCAACGCTGGGGAATTGGGGATCGAAAGGAAGGAAGAAAGGAGAACGGGAGGAAGAAGGAAGAGGATGGACACGTCGGTGGGACCCACCCACGCGCTGTGATGTGTCACGCGTCCGCGCTGACCACGCAACGCATCGCGCGCTCGATCTATACTTGTTTAGTGTCTAGATACATCCGTATTTGGACAAACCCAATTCAAGTAATTCGCAACGGAGGAAGTACATCCGAATTAACACAACTTAATCGTCAGTCTGTTCTTTTCTCCCTGCAGGCACTTTCTGAAGACACCTACGCTAAGTTGAGCTAGACAGACCGGCACCCAACTTTTCAGGGCCGGGCACCTGCAAGACCAGACACAGAAACCTGACGCTTCCTGTGTTTAGCAGTTAAGCGCTAATTAACAATTCGTCCAGTGTCTTAAAACAACTGATCATGGCCCAACCAATTTGCATACATGCATCCTCCCATTTAGGCCGTGTGGCATATGTGCAAGGACGTACTCTATGTCTATAGAATGTAAGAGTCTAAGAGAGTACCTGAAGTTCAGTCTGAACCGATATTTTTTTTCCATTGTCTGAACTCCGAAGCATCTGAGGTTCAGTAACCTGACAAGAACCATGGTGCACCTTCGCAGAGCAGCTAATTCTTGACTCTCCTAAATCCTGGAATTAACAAGAACAAGTAGTGTACGTAGCCCTGACACCTCTAACGCAAGAAGAGTTTTGGATAGAGACTTTGGTTAACTACCTGTGTCGTCTAGACTCAAGAGGACCACCACGCCCCTGGTGGTTGATTTTGCGGACATTATTCCAAGTTCGTAGCCGATACGTACCAACCCCAGCACTGGAAGCATTGCCGGATATGCTGCAGCGTTGTTCGCCAAGTATTGCTGTACTTTACGCCGGGCCCTACGGCTGCCCTACAATTATTCCAACTGCTATTTTTCACACACGCTTAACATAATTAGATGATTGATTGAGATAATGAGCTGCCACCCTTTAGAAGGCACGGATGAGTGGTGTAAAGTATAGAGTGTGATGCATGACGTTCTCAAGACAGGCAAAAGAAAGCCATGTCGAGAACAAAAAGGAAATGAAAATGACATGGCACCACGGTTTCAAAAATACGACTTAAGGTGGGAATGGGCCAGGTCAGCCCAGACGGTAACTAGCCCAACCCACAAACACAAGGCTAATGGGTCATTCAGGTCGGCCTCTATGGCCTCGAAATAAAATTGGGTCAGAGAAATCAGTACCTGTTGACCCGATGGGTAAGTTAGGCCCACGCAACCCAAAGAAAAGAATTATGGATAATCGTTGTTGATGGTCAGAGCATCTCCAACCTAACCGTACATCCACGTCCCTGTACGTCCGGGCGGGCAGTCCCAACACAAACTGGACAGAAAATCGACACCTAACCGGATCCTCCATTTCTAAACTAAATGTTCGGCCTGTCTGACACCCTCGTAATCCAACCCAACAATGTGGAGCGGAGCTGGGGCTGCCCGTGGTCGGGTCCAAGGTCTGGCTGTCGGCATGTAGGGCGTTACGTAGTAAGCAGTGTCTGCCTGCCTATTGCATCTCTGCTACTCTCCAGCTACATGGGTCCGAGCCAGGCGGGCTTGGATCTGACGCTAACATATCTCATTTGCTTCTCCAGTCCAGCGTGTGTTGTTTCTTTTGCCACGGGTTCATGTTCGCGGATGCCGGGACAACGGCCCTGGTGGTGGGAGCCATGGAGCTCGTTGGCAGAGCTCATTGCTCGGGTGCGGGCCAGTTGCCATGGATGTGCGGACGACGTGGTGGCTGGTGTTCGGCAGGTGGGCGTCATAGGGCATGGCCACACCCTGGAAGGTGGAGAGTGTTTGTCGGGGTGAAAATCTTGTCTGGCTCTAGCTAGGCCGACGACGGCGCCGCCCGTGGGCGTCGTTTCCTTCGTGAAGGCGTCATCGTGGTTATCCTCCATCCTTCGTGGCACTCCGGGGTGAAGTGAAGACCCCGATCCTTTGGATCATGCGGTGGCGGCACTCTGGTGTCGTCCCTTGCTGAAGGCGCCGTCTTGGAATCCATCGTTCGCAACGTCGTCTCCTAACAATGTTGGGTGGCGTAGCTGTTCTTTTGCACCTTTGTATCTTGGCTTAGGCGTGCGTTGTGGTGTCGGGGTTGTATGCTGGTGTTGTATGGTCGTTCCTTTACCTAAAAAAGCGGGGCGATAACCTATTTCGAAATAGCCATCGGGTCCAAGCACAAAAATTACTATGGTGTTTGTATCAGCTGAGTTGTGAGTATTACGGGTGAAGTCTCGCCGTATTTTTGGGATTTGTTTTACGGGTGAGCTAGCCGTTGCGGCGGCGTTCGGGAACGCCCTCGCTGGCACCACCCAAGGCACACCGAGTATCCACTCATTCCACGTGACGCTTCTTTACCACACCTGCTAGCTTATCCCTGTGAATTTAGTAAAGCAGGCACGTGCCGACAGGTGTCAGACAAAGGGGCCGGTTCGAGTTTGACCGAGCAAAGAAAAGCAAATCAAGAAAAAGAAAGGCAATACGCCGAGCAGCGCCACATGGCCCGCTTTTGTAGCTTCTCGACCACGAGCTGGCAATTCCTTTTGGGCTAGCTGTCCGCCGGTTGCTAGATCATGCAGCTTTGCTAGGTCGAGCCAGCTTGCGTTCATCTTTTGCATGCCCATCCTCGGAGTAGTTAATCGGTCTGATTAAAGCACATCTCAAGCTCCTCATTTCGCCCATGCCCCTGCGTATATAGTTAGTACAAGAAAAAAATGATGATTATATTACACATCAGTGGAGGCCGGGAGGGAGACCGACGACATACTTTGCTTACTTCCCAAGGATTCCTAGTTTAAGCCGTATCGCCCAACTGATACAGGACAGCGATATTTTTTTTTTTGAAAGGGAGCCGTGTACAAGATCATCCAGATGAAGAACACACACACGAACCCAAGCACAGGCCACACCAAACCCGGCGACCATGGCACCACCACGCACACCACGCACCGAAGCAGGAAGCTCAGCCAACCTTGTTGTAAAGCCGCAGAAGCCAACCGACGCAAGCGCCGGAATCTTGACGCTGAACGAACATCGGCGTAGAGCCGCCGCCAGACCACCATCGCCGCCTCACGCCGGAGACGAAGATGACGGCTCCATCCATCTTCCGCAAAGCCCACCAAGAACGCCGACGAAGGAGAGCACTGCACCTGCAAACTCCCAGCGGATTTAAACAAAAGCACCGCCTCGCACGCCGGCGAGGGAAGAAGGACCCCTAGAGCCAGAGCCGCGACCGCCACCACGGACGCCGGCTCGAGGGGAGGCACTCCGCGGCTCCGTAGAGCAGCAGACGCGCCAGAGACGGTAGATCTGCCCGGATCCTCCGCCGGAGCACCGAGGGCAGAGGAGAGGACCGCCGTCTCCAAAAGCTTCTCCGACCGCGCCTCCACCTCCAACGCGCCGCCGGCAAGCAACCCACGCACACCTAAGCTATGTACACGCCGGGATCCGTCGATTCCCCGTCCTCCCGCCGCCGGAGCGGCCGCGGAGGGCGAGGGATCGAGCGGATTGCCGGCGGCGAGCTTGACCGCGCGGGTTTCGCCCAAAAATCGCCTTGTTCACTGTAGAGGTGGGGAACGAGGGAGGGGTCCGGGTGTTTGCTTAACCTACGGGACAGCGATATTATGCATTGCTGCTGCAAAGAGAGTATCGAGGATTTTTTTCCCTTTCTTTTCCTAATGATAATCTTATCATCGTTAATCATGCATGGCGACTAGCCGTGTTTTAGCGGAGAAGCACGGCACAGCGGCGTTCCTTTCTCGCGGGCGACATGCACGAAAAAACAATGGCGAAACATACAGGAGGAAGAAAACCTGATTCGGGCCATTTGATACGTGACAACGATATTATGCCTTTTTTTTTGAGATAACACCGCACTTTATTGATCACAAAACATCAATACAAAGAGTCTCCCGGATACTATCCGGAGCAAAATCAGAAATAAAGCCAATGCTAGAAGGATCACACGTCCTAGCTTCGTTGAGAGAGCATCCCACATGTCGAAAGGAAGCCGACGTAAACAGTTCATCATCAAGATTGTTGTTGCAGCCATGCCCCGAGCCGTGGATCTACCCCTGGCTGAAACTCATGTCTAACCCATGTATAACTAGGAAATTTCATTTGCAACTGATGTACAACCCACCTGTAATTGGGAAAATCTCATTTGCAAACTATGTGCCACTCATATGCAATTGTCAAAAATCTGACTTACAACCCTTGTACAACACACAAACTGCACAAATCACGACGTGACCTTACCCGTTCTAGAGATGAGTTAGCTCTAAATTAATTCTCACTAGAAAATCATATTTTGTTTGCTAATTATAATCGCTCTAGCTACATACGTGGTGCCACCAGGCTCCTCTAATTATAATCTTATTTTCGTTAATCATGCATGGCGACTAGTCGTATTTTGGCCGTCGGTTCGAGACGGACAGGGGGAGACGCGTTCCTTCCTCCTTGCCCACATCAAAATTCAAAAATAATGGCGAAGCCTACAAGAGGAAGCAACTAGATTCGGGCGTCCTGATTATCTATTGACCTAATTAGTCTCTTCAAATTCGTTTCAGTTAGTGCCGTGAGACAAATAATGGAAGGGCAATCAGGATAATCCCAGTTGGTTAACTTTAGTTAAAAGCAATCACGGGGGCCAATTCATTTTTGCTCCTTTGTTCCGATATTGCCCATGGGTTGCTCAAGCGTTCATGTCACCATGTGTCACGGTAGTGGGTTATACTCCCGTAGCAGTTTTCAAATCTATACTTCTTATAAAGTAAAACCCCACTAAGTATAATTAATATTTTTCTATCTTCACATGCAAGCTATCCACATCATCCACTTTCTTAGCCAATCAACTGTCCATGTCATCTCAATTAATTTTATTAATCTTTACATGAAAACTCCACTTTATCCATTTCTTTAAACATCTAATTATCCACATTAATAATTTATAATACACACTCATTTCATGTCGATTAAATTTAGTATCTCAACTATGAAAAGTTGAATTTTGCATATTACTTAGAAAACTTATTATACCGTACCTATTATGCATTTTTGTTTACACAATATAATTCATAAAGGGATTTCCGTTGCAACGCGTGGGGTATCTTTCTAGTTAATGAAAAAGCAAAAGTCTTCCCTCTTAAAAAAATTCAGTATCCATTGTTTAACAACTTCCCAAAAATTGAAACTCTCGAACACACGACCAATCTTTATAACCACAAAAAACTTATATGGTTCGAAAAGTTCATAGGGTAGCAAGTTAACATATATCGCTAGACAATTTCATCATTAGGGGTTCGAACCATTGACGATCGTAATTTGTAATGTTATTTGATGCCGTAAAATTTATGAAACGCCTATTTCTTTCTAGATATTCACTGGTCCAAAAAACGAGTATTAAGGAATTTCCGGGAGCCCGTTTGATACTCAGATGATGTCACCCTATTTTAATTAGTTGTAACTCTCATGTGTAATTGAAAAAAATTCAGTTACGAATCACGTATAAGTACAACCCAACTACCTACAAATTTCAGTTGCAACCAGTGGTGGATCTAGAATTTCACTACGCCCCGGGCCACCTTCGTTAACTGTAACTACATAGAGAATACTGTCTAATACAGTTCATCATGAAAATTATGCGTTGCCGCCATGCCCGAGCCGTGGATCCACCCCTGGTTGCAACTCATGTCTAACCCATGTATAATTGGGAAATTTCATTCGCAACTGATGTACAACCCACTTGTAACCGGGTAAATCTCATTTACAAACTATGTACTATGTGCCACTCATATGCAATTGTCAAAAATCTGAGTTACAACCCTTTACAACACACAAACTGCACAAATAACGAGATGACTCTACGCGTTCTAGAGATGAGTTAGCTCTAAATTAATTCTCAATAGAAAAATCATTTTTTTGCTAGTGATAATCGCTCTAGCTACATACGTGGTGCCACCATGCTCCTCTAATTATAATCTTATTTTCGTCAATCATGCATGGGAAGAGACGGACAGGTAGACGCGTTACTTCCTCCTTGCCCACATCAAAATTCAAAAATAATGACGAAACCTACGAGAGGAAGCAACTAGATTCGGGCGTCCTGATTATCTATCTTCAAATTCGTTTCAGTTAGCATTGTGAAACAAATAATGGTAGGGCAATCAGGATAGACAAATCCAAGTTGATTAACTTCGTTAAAGCAATCACGGTGGGCAAATCATTTTTGCTCCTTTGTTCCGATATTGCCCATGGGTTGCTCAAGCGTTCATGTCACCATGTGTCACGGTAGTGGGTTATACTCCCGTAGGCGTAGCAGTTTTCAAATGAATGAAAAAGCAAAAGTCTTGCCTCGTAAAAAAAATCAGTATCATTGTTAACAACTTCCCAAAAATTGAAACTCTCGAACATACGACAATTCTATATAACCACATAAAACTTATACGGTTAGAAAAGTTCATAGGGTAACAATTTAACACATATCGCTAGACAATTTCACCATTCGGGGTTCGAACCAATGACGATCGTAATTAAGTTGTAATGTATTTGATGCCGTAAAATTTATGAAACACCTATTTATTTCTAGATATTCAACGGTCCAAAAAAAAATGTTTGCAAGGAGTTTATCTGAAAAAACAAGTCGTTTATGACAACATTGACGGTAATCTGCGACTCAATTCTTCGGCATGTCAGCGGGCATGAGGGTTTGATGGATGGTGTTGAAGCTTTACAAAGGTAAGTCTGCTGCTCAGAAACAACAGAAATGATTCTGATGCTGATATAGAAGAAGATCCCTCGCTAAATGCTCGATAATCTTAGTCATGAGTAGGTGTCTAGGGCTTGCTATATCTTCCGCCCGCTTCTGTCGCAACAGGTGGTTTGGCTATCATTGGCAGTTTGTTTTGTTTGTTTGCTTCGATCCCAGCTAAACTTCGGGATCTTATTTACTTTCTTCTCACTTGGATATTTTTAACTTACCAATTTTGTTCCTCTATTATTATGATAGTGAAACCCGACCTTTGTTTCCGGTGCGGAAAAACTCTTCGACGAGTAATGTCTAAGGTATGTGTATGTTTGCGCGTACATTGTAGCCTTTTCCCATATACTTCCTCCGTCCAAAATTAAGTGTCTCAAGTTTAGCAAAAAGTGGATGTATCTATACATGAAACATGTCTAGATACCTCCACTTTTGAGCAAATTTGAGACACTTATTTTTGGACGGAGGGAGTACATTTTAGTTGGTGTTCTACAAAAATATTGTAAACGTGTCAAACTGTCAATCACTAGTACCACCGTGTTAACTTCTTAATAAAAACTCTGAATTAACGAGGGGACAATGTTACCCAAGGGGCAAGATGGTAACTACTTAGTTCCCTGGCTGTTGGGTAGTTTGGGAAGAACACAAAAACAGAGACACCAGTGACAGACACCGAGCCCTCCCCAACACATACGCGGCGTCCCTCGGTCTCTGTCACAAAAGCCTAATCTCCATCTCGCGAGACGAAAATCAAAATCCAGTTCAATCCCAAGAGGCGAAGACGAACAATCCCGTCCCGCTTTGCATCCCCCGCCCCTCTCTTGTTCCATCTTCCAGCCGAAGCTTTTCTTTTTCCTTGTTCTTATCTTCTTCTCCGGCGGGACGAAACGCTGGGCGGAGGGAGAGGTGCTCGGCGGCCATGGCATTGCCTGCCCGCCTCGTCCGCGTCGCGCTGCTGCTCCTCGTCGCGCTGTCTTTCTGCGCCGCCGGCACGCATCACGCTCCCCGCGACTTCCGCAAGGCGCTCGGCTCGGGTTCAGGTTCTTGCCCTTTCTCCATGTCTCTTGTGTTGTTTTCATTGCCTGATTTGTTACGGGAATTGCTCGCTGTCTGTAAAAAATCTGACATTTTTCTGGATATTATTCGACGAACTCGGACTGTTGATGCGGGAATACTCTCCCGATTTTTTTTAGTGCTCTGTGGTCCTCAGGTTATTTTCCGAGAACCTTGGTCACCTCAGGTTTTCGCGCATCTGGTTCTTGTCCTCTTCTTTTCTTTCTGAATTTTTATCCCAAAAAATAGCATGCGTGCGTGCTAGCTACTACCATTTAGATTTTTTTCCTGGATTTGGAGTATTGTTCTCGATGAATCTGCGTCTCTTTTGTAAATAAATAACAGGGAACAAACATCCGACTTTTGCTATTATTATGTCATGCCTGTTCACGGCCTGGAAAATTTCAAGATGATAGTGGCATCCTGGCTTCCTCAAGAAGTTCTGTCTCCTTTGGGTACTTGTGACAGCGCACCAATTATTTCACCCTCTTTTTGGCGATACACTTTTTCCGGGTTTCTGTAGCTGGCTCTCAACAATGCCGTTTCTCAAATTCTTTCTGTACCCCGAAATGGATTTCTCATTTCTGGTCCAGTCTTCTGTCACTTTCGATGTGTGATTTTCTCCGAGTTCCCCATCTTACTCTATCAACAAGTGGTTTTCAGTAGGTTTCCCTTGTGCTCCTTTAAGCATCCAAGTGTTGTACTGTTCTTGCAGTTGTAGTTGCTTTCCTGACCATTTCGTGTAGTAGACCAAAATTTACAGCTTCGATTTATGAGTGTCAAGTTTGTTTGGTAATTCTGAAGATTTACACC
This sequence comes from Poa pratensis, assembly GCA_947311845.1. Taxonomy (NCBI): domain Eukaryota; kingdom Viridiplantae; phylum Streptophyta; class Magnoliopsida; order Poales; family Poaceae; genus Poa; species Poa pratensis. Next base: position 88,007,849 of record CAMZMU010000034.1, read on the forward strand.
AACATTTTTTTGGGTTCAAGTTATAAATTAGCATGTGCATGTCACAACAAGGTGGATTGTAGAGTATCTTAACAGTATGCCCATGTGTCTGAATATTAATTTATATGCCCATGTATCATGACACTAACAGTACTCTCATTGAAAAGATGCAGATAAGTATGGCTTGGTGGTGAGAAGATCAGTTGCTGAAGCTCCCGCTGACATAAATGTGACCACCAACAGCTCCTTTGTCTTGGCGGAACATCGAACATTTAGGAAGGACCCCTTGAATGGCTTCAATAGATATACAGGCGGTTGGAATATCAGCGAAGTGCACTATTGGGCTGTAAGACTGTCTGGAAACTTAGCTTGCATCTCCATTATCTGATTATATCTGTTGCTCCGGTAGTAACTCAGTATTGGCCCTGATTCTTTTGTTTCAGTCCGTCGGATACACAGCGTACCCATTGTTCGTCGTTGCCTTGCTGTGGTTTGTGCTGTTCTTTCTTCTTATGATTGGGATTACCTGCCATCATTGCTGCTGCCCGCACCACAGTTACAACTACTCTAAAATAGCATATGCCCTTTCACTGGCACTCCTCATATTATTCACTTGTGCTGCAATGTAAGTACTCACATTTGTAGAGCTGGGTTTATCCATGTTTGTTAGTTCTTTGCATCGGCATATTTTGAGTTGTGTTTGCTAAACTGGTTCCATTATTGCTTCTACCAGTGCTGGAAGTGTTGTATTGTATGATGGCCAGGAAAAGTTCCATTCTAGCGCAATGACCACCTTGGATTTCGTTGTCAGCCAGGCAGATTTTACTGTTGACAACCTTAATAACCTCTCGGATAGTCTATCAGCTGCAAAAAAAGTTGACATTGGACAGTTCTTACTTCCTCCAAATACGTTGGGCCAGATAAATGAAATTCAAGGAAAATTGAACTCATCAGCTACTGATCTTGCTACTAGAACAGATGATAATTCTGAGAAGATCAAAAAATTGCTGAATCGTGTGTAAGTTTCATCTTCCTTATCATCAGAATTTACTCTTAATGATGCAATTCAATAGGGAATGGTTGTTATGCACATGAGTGACAAACTTTATTTCAGGCGGGTAGCTTTGATTGTCGTTGCAGCAGTAATGCTTCTTCTGGCGTTTATTGGCTTCGGTAAGTGAATGTTTGTTGCATTGGTTAAAATGAATGTACTCTGTGTGCATTACTGGCAAACACCAAGTTAATTATAGGCTAACATGGTGATGCTTTGATTTTACCAGTGCTATCCATCTTTGGGCTGAAATTCATTGTCAACATGTAAGTTGATACCTTTGTTTATGCTAACATGCTTGGCTAACCCTTTTCTATAATTCAACAAACTGTGGGTTTTGCTAATTCCCCTAAATTTTTGCAGTTTGGTGGTTGTTGGATGGATACTAGTCACTGGAACATTTATCTTATGTGGTGTATTCCTTCTTCTGCATAAGTATGTACTCTACCGTTCTGAATCATCACACTCATCATAAGTTCCCTACTGTTAATCTATGTACACATAACGGTTTTTTGAGGTGTTTTTTAATGTATCCGTGAGCTACATCCATGTCCAACTATTATTCTTAATCAAGCCATAGATGACCAGCTTATATAACTATATTGTGAAGTTAAGAGTCTTTCAAAGATTAGTGCGCATGATGTAGTGCCTGCATTGAGCCATGATCATACTATCTACTCCCTCCGATCCGTAAAGATTGGCGTGAGCAGTGTAGAAATTTGTTTCCACGACAATCATTTCAGACCGGAGGTAGTATCTACCCTAGTATTGTTTCCATGACAATCATTTCAGACCGGAGGTAGTATCTTACAAGTATATGCTAAACGGATTCACGCCTTTGAGTCTTGCTGCATTGTGAATGTATATCCATTGGCATCCTGGATGTTCATGGTTACATCCTGGTTACTGTTGGATAATTTGTTTCAGAACCCCCAACCACCGATTACATCCTTAACTGTTCTGTCTTGTTCCTTCATATCCATGCTTTCAGTTCTCACCACTTTGAAGTACAGATCATGATTACCTGGTGTCTGTTGTCATCATTTCAGTTTTTTATGGTAGCTGAAATGCAAGGAGGGGCGTAGGTCAAATACAAAATTGCAGCCATTTCATGATAATAGTCATATTGACTTTTGGTTATTTGAGTATGTTAATACTCTTTTTTGCTTGGATGGTGCATGTTGAGTTATGTACAAGTACAATGCCTGATCTTCGACAATCATAATACACATTATGGCCTCTATGACATTTCTAGCATCGAAACATATATCTGTGAACATTTTTATAGGTTTAGTAAGTTCCTCTTCGTTGCAAACTTGTACTGAATGACGTATTAACATGTAAGAGCAACACGAAAGAAATGTGGCTCTTGGAATAGATCGATATGTTTGGTACAAGATTTTGTCTTTTCTGTACTGCTTTCTAGTCACTACTCCGTGCCATGTTTGTCCTGATCCAGTTTTTTGTACCATAGTCCCTACCTTCTAAGAGCAACACGGATGATGAATGAGTTCACTTATCATATCAACATCTCATAATCGCTTTTATCATAACAGCGTTGTTGGTGACACTTGTGTTTCAATGGACGAGTGGGTTGCTCATCCAACAGAGCACACCGCTCTGGATGACATCATCCCCTGTGTCGACCCGACTACAGCGAATGAGACCCTGACAAGAACCAGGGAAGTCACATCCCAGCTAGTGAACCTGGTGAACCAGGTGATCACCAACGTGTCAAACAGGAACTTCCCTGCGTCGGCGACTCCTTTCTACTACAACCAGTCAGGGCCACTAATGCCTACACTCTGCAACCCGTTCACAGCTGATCTGAGCAACCGCACCTGCACCCGTGGAGAGGTCAGCTTGGACAACGCGACCCAGGTAAATATCTATGGTTCACGGCTGCATTGGTCGGTTATGCTTTTGTTTTCACAGCAGCATTTGGTGAAACTCGTTTTAAAACATTGGTTGGTCTGCCTGCACCAATGCAGGTTTTCAGGAGCTTCGAGTGTCAAACCAAGACTGTATCGGGAGCGGAGATCTGCACCACGGTGGGGCGCCTCACCCCAAGGATCTTCGGGCAGATGGCGGCGGGCGTGAACGTGAGCCTGGGGCTGTACCAGTACGGCCCGTTCCTGGTCCAGCTGCAGGACTGCACCTTCGTGCGCGACACCTTCACCAACATCAGCGACAACTACTGCCCGGGGCTGGAGCTGCACAGCAAGTGGGTGTACATCGGGCTGGTGCTGGTCTCCACAGCGGTGATGCTGTCCCTGATATTCTGGGTGATCTACGCCAGGGAGCGGCGCCACAGGGTGTACAACAAACAGCACAAGCCGGGCCCGTCGGGCGGGAACGCCTGATCATCCATGACGACGGCCATTTCGTTCGTTCCTTCGGCCGAACATCATGAGTGTAGAGAGAGTTAGCGGATCGCTGTGCGTCTGACTTGACTGTCGCCTGTTGATTGATTCTTTTTTCGGTTTGTGTGAATTTGATGCACGCTATCTGTTTGTGTTACTGCTTCGTTGATGTACAGGTGTGGTTTAGTAGGAAGGATTGCCTGTTGATTGCCGTGCTTCTGTTTTCATGTCATCTCACATTCTCACAGCAGGGAGCCTGATGTGAGCTGCGTTGTCATCGTGCACTGTTTGGCCTGTCCGATTATGGCCTGACACATGCTGTTAATTCACCGTGATTGATAGTTGTGGTCAAATAAAAAAAATCAAATTTGTGGCTTTCTGGAATTTTCATCACCATATTCTACGGCTCAAGCCTCCGGCGACGGGCCTCCGCTTCGCTCCGAAGTTAGCCTCTCACTTTATATCTTCATATGAATTTGGAACACATCAAAATAACACTCCACCTTGAGACAAATTCCATCTTGTAACATGAACGAGAACTTCACCCTGAAACAACAAAGAAAAACACCTTCGGCGTCAAATAGCCTCTTGGGCTAGACAGTGATACCAACTAAGCCCGAGCAAAGCTCGAACTTAGTAACAGGAACTGGCATTGTCATCATATCAGCAGGATTATCATGAGTATTTATCTTGCATACCTTCAGTTTACCTTTTGCAACAACATCACGCACATAATGATATTTGACGTCAATGTGCTTTGTTCTCTCATGGAACATCTGATCCTTAGTAAGGTAAATAGCACTCTGACTATCACAAAACAGGTTAATGCAAGTATCATCTCCACAAAGCTCAGCAAACAAACCTTTCAGCCAAACCGATTCTTTACATGCTTCAGCAATAGCCATGTACTCTGCTTCAGTGGTAGACTGGGCAACAACAGATTGCAACGTTGCCCTCCAACTCACGGCACAACCACCAAGCGTGAACACATAACCTGTGAGGGATCTCCTCTTATCCAAATCGGCAGCAAAATCTGAATCCACATAGCCTACGAGTCCCTCATCAGTCTTGCCAAACTTCAGACAAGCATTGGATGTGCCGCGAAGGTACCTGAAAATCCACTGAACAGCCTTCCAATGTTCTTACCAGGATTAGCCATATATCTACTAACCAAACTCATAGCATATGATAAATCTAGACGTGAGCAAACCATGGCATACATTAAAGAACCAACATCACTAGAATAGGGAACTCTAGACATGTACTCAAAATCCTCATCCGTACTAGGACATTGTTCAGCTGACAATTTAAAATGAGGAGCAATAGGAGTACTAACAGACTTTGCATCATGCATATTAAAACGATGAAGAACTTTCTTAATGTAATTTTGCTGACTAAGAAACAACAAACCAGAATTTCTGTCACGGGTAATCTCCATACCTAGAATTTTCTTAGCAGCACCAAGATCCTTCATCTCAAACTCGCTACTCAACTGTGACTTGAGAGCAGCGATATCTTTCTTGCTCTTGGCAGCAATCAACATATCATCAACATAGAATAACAGGTATATAGGTGATCCATTAACAAACTTAATGTACACACAGCTATCAAATTCAGACCTCTTAAAGCCATGTGACAACATAAAAGAATCAAACCTTTTATACCACTGTCGAGGAGATTGTTTTAAACCGTACAAGGACCTTTTCAACTTACACACAAGATCCTCCTTACCCGGCACTATGAACCCTTCTGGCTGGTCCATGTATATCTCCTCCTCCAACTCTCCGTGCAGAAACGCAGTCTTTACATCTAACTGCTCAAGCTCAAGATCACGCATAGCAACAATACCGAAAAATGTACGAATTGAACTATGCTTAACAACCGGAGAGAAAACATCATTATAATCCACACCTGGAATTTGACTGAAACCTTTTGCAACTAACCTTGCCTCCGGCGACGGGCCTCCGCTTCGCTCCGAAGTTAGCCTCTCACTTTATATCTTCATATGAATTTGGAACACATCAAAATAACAAGTGTGGCTCGATTGGGATATTAGATGAAACTGCTAATTCCACACCTCTTGGGCACTCATTGACCATGAGTATGCATCGTGTTGGATTTAGTTTTCCGGGAGAAGGTTGAACCATTTGGTTTGGTTAGCTGGGCAAATGGAAGTGGTCTGTTTGCTCTGATTCTGAAGACATGATGCCTTCAGAATTTCGTACAATTGTATGTGATTGATTTTCATTTGACCGATTCGTTATAGGAAGATACTCCCTCGTACTACATGGAATAACTTGCAAGTTTGAAGGTAGAGAGAAGATTTAATTGGCATAGTTGGCCAGGCAAGAAGTGTCAAGACAATCTTAACTGGATAATTGGTGCAACGTTTTGTCTTGTTAAACCTCCTGGAGGAAACAAATACGCATCGACTCTGTGGATATCACCACGCTAGGCTTACCTGACCTATGTTCACGTTTGGGGAGCATCATTCCACGAGAGCAACACATTTTCAGGATACAGTAAGATATAATCTAGATCCTCTTGGGAAAATCTCGGATCACCAAATATGGGAGGTAAGATTTCTAATGTATGTACAACAGAAAATTCAGCGTCTTATCAAATTCGGATCTCCCCAGATTTACGGGCATGTCAAACAACAAGTTACTGTTCTGGCATATGCGTACATCTGAAAAGGAATCACTAAATTGGTTGCTTTATACTATATTCTATTATTCTGCAGGTTCTTGGCAAATGCCAACTTCTTGAAGTTATGGAGGAAAATGAGCAGATTCACTTGGTAGGAACCTCAGTATAGAATTCAGAAATAGGGGTCAGAAAATACATGCGCCACTCAATTTATCAAACCGCTAGTAGTCCTTCGCAATTTGCTAGCTGGACATAAGGAATTGTCTTCTTCATAGAGCTAATCACCATCTTGCATTACAGTTGCGAAAGAGGAGTCAACAGGAGCATGGGCCAAAGGCAGGTCTTTTTTTAGGTTGCACACGTATAAAGATGACTACTAGCTAGTAGCATGTGGGGTTATAGACACGGCACTAATCACTGGACCCACGTGATTGACTATCGGTATCGTCACCTCTCGCTCACCATCTCATACCGCCGCTGTGATCGGCGACGTTGACTACTTCCGGGATGAGAAGAACCACCGTCTCTCCTATGTTGTCTACGCCGAAGGAATCGAGCTGGAAACCACCACCACTGCCAACTTCTTCCTCTCCGGCCAAAGATCTTCTCTGGCTAAATTTGCCGCCCTCCGTCCACTCGTGTCCATCGTCTCCCGCCATGGCCGTCCCTGAGCTCAATCTTGCGCTCCCGTCCGTGTCGAGCATACACCACACACACAAAAGCATACCACGCACCCCACAAACATCGTTATGCCGTTGGTTTCACAAATAGTTACCAGTGGTGTGCAAATTCGAGGGCACGCCACCAGCTAGTAATTTGCGGCGTGACCATTTAAGAACATGGATACTGGGTGCAGCTGAAAACGGTGGCACGAGATTTATACAATCAGTGTGGCTAGTGGTTTCATAATAGGCTATCACATTAAGGCAGCCACGCTTCATACATTTAGCCTTTGTGACATGTTTGACCCATGTGTCAAACTTATGTGTTCCATGAGATATAGATCTTGTATGCATTTCCGATTAATGCAATAAAAATGGCTATCTGCGTTAATTGATGCAGAGGCGAGGCTATCATCATTTCGAAAAAACACTATTTAGAAATGGACAAAGCCTACAAGAAGCAACTTCTACCATTATCCTTTTATATGCACTAGCTGAATACCCGTGCGTTGCTACGGAATAACAGAAAAATACACAGGCACATTGATCGAACAATATTTGTAAGGTAAAATTGTGTGTTGATCAAATACCGACTCTCTCTTGCTTCTTTTAGCCGTTCTCATCATTTCAAACTTCGTCATCTCGCCTTACCATCGATTTGCCACATTTCTTAGGCCCTCTTTGATTTGTAGGATTTTTACAGGATTTTCGTAGGATTGGGACCCTTTGGATTTTTTCCTTCCAAACCCGTTTTATTCAAGTGAACTATTCCTGTAAGACTATTCCTATAGGAATTCTCTAGTGTGTTTTCACATGAAAAAAATACATGAAGTCAGAGCTGATGGAAAAATCCTGCGTGAAGACAACGTTTCCTTCATTGCATTCAAACAGCTATTTATGAGAGTTCCTTTGTTCATAGGATTCAACTTGGCAAGGCATCCCAATCCTACACATTTCCTATCCCTTTACTTTTTCTACCACATGAATCAAATGAGGCCTTAAACTTAATCTATGATGACAGTGTATTGTATGTTCGGTTTACAAATGGAACCATCTACACGTATAGGGGCAGAGGATGTGGTATTAAATGTCTTATTTACAAATCAAGATGCACGTGCTGCAATGAGAATATTTATCTCTGCTTAGTCCTCACTGGCAACAATGTAACACATTTGTGACCCCGGAAAACATAAAAAGAATATTGTGTATAATCACAGTTCAAGATATCTTCTGATATTCTGATTAATCGGCTGATTTATCGCTTACTGGTGTCGGACCGATAAGATAAATTGGCCATATGCTGATAAATCGGCCGATATACTGATAAACCGGCCGATTTACCCCGTATCTTTGGTCGACCGATAAGTTCCCGATAAGCGATATCCCTAACTGTGTATAATTGAGAAAATCAAATAAAAAAAGAACCGATAACCTAAAATTCCCCCCATCCCCCCTTCCTCACACTTCTCCTATATCCTTGAGCTATGCACATAGTTGCACTATCATTTTTCTTGTACAAATTTAATTTTTGCACCCTTAATAGAACAGTTAACACGCATTTTCGCCACTGTTTGGCCAGTGGTAAGCTGTGGCGGCCATAACATTCTTGGATCCGAACTCTTCGATGCTTGCCAATCACACGACCTACATAAGCATAAATGAGATCTTTTTTTTTGAAACGGAGGCAAAAGTTTTGTCTCAATATATTAATTAAAAAGAAGAGAGTTGCCAAGTTAATTCATGGAAAACCGGGCATAAACCGATGCAACAACACCGCAACCATTGAAATCCTTGCAACACCCAGATGAGGATCGTGGCGGCACCGACACACACAATGACAAGTGGCCCATGAGCTCAGCCCAACTCGGTCATCAGAAGACAAGGCTTGACGGATGGGGAGAGACTTCGCTGGCAAGAAGCACGAGCGACCGGAGAGCAAGCGCGAGCGGCCCGAGAGCGATCGCAAGCAAGAATTTGTATGATGACTCACTAAGCTAAGAATTTGTATGACTCAGTAATCTAACAAGAAAATATATCAATCTACAATATATACAATTTTGTTGTAGTTTTTGTCCATGTTGTATGACACACTAAGCTAATTATTCTCAGCAATTGTAACCTAAAGCACAAAAAAGTCTAAATTTGCTCGTACAAATCAATGGGTACCACATAACCATAATTGGCCTACATTTTTTTAGAAAATAGGGATCCCCCGTTCCATTTCTCAAAATGAAACAGTGCCCAGGGCGCACAGGTTCGTTACATGTGCATCCTGGTTCAGGACGAGTTCAAGAACCAGGCTAGTCCTGTAGGTTTTCTTCGCACGATCGAATAAAAACTTACAACGCCTCAGCACAGCCTCTAGTCTAGATTTACAGAAACATCACGGCGAGATCGCCCAGTTGGTATGCAGCTGGGGGTTGCGGCGCCTTTCTTCATCAGTCAGCGAGGAGGAGAGGAGCTCTGGATCCAAGCGATTCGCAGCACCTCCCCAAGAGTTCTCTCCAGCAAACAAACGCCTCTGTCGAGCAAGGTAGGCTTATTGCAGAATGGCCGCCACAGCGTCACGTACTTGATCATCATGGTCCATACCTGCTTGATGCTCGACCAGCGCACACCCTGAAAACACTTGGCATTCCGAAGATTCCATAAACTCCAGAGCAGAGCAGATGAAAGGATATTCACAATCTCATGATCGTTTGTTAGCCAGAGTTTACAGATTGAAGCAAGATCGCTACCCAAATCAATTTGACATATATCAGAAATAGTTTGCCAGCAAATACGTGAAACAGCACATTCGAAAAACAAGTGTGAGGAGGTTTCATTCTCTGCACAGAAAGGACAGGTAGGATCTGGGACAGAACGTCGTTTCAGGAGATTATCTCGGGTAAGGATCTTGTTGTGAACCAACAAAACGTCGCTGGCCTACATATTCTCATGGATCTTATTTCAGTGATAGCTTATTTCTGAACAAAATAATTGTAGCATCAAAACGGCCAGCTCCTTGATGTGCTAAATAGCGTACAGTTGGACAACTACCGCCGTAATCAGCAATGGATGTCAACCTGTAACCAAACCAACTTCATGATTAAAAAAATAAGTAAATGATTATACTTTGCATCAAATGTGGTGGACTTTTATTCAGGAGAAATTATGTGACAAAATAAAAATCATCCGAGTCCTATCCGTTGACAAATAAAAGTTTGCAACAACATATCGGCAGAGCCAAAATCCGGTTATTTACAAGATCACTATGTGACAAAACAAATCAGTCAACAAACATTATACCAGTCCATATGATTCCTCGTCAGTTTATAATGTTTACTGTAACTCAAATGTCTACCTGTTTCCACTTTCCACATTACCAGAACCTAATTACACCATCTGCCATAAATAGAATAGGAAACTGACCATATTTTGTGTATATTGTGATAACATTGGACCATGCTCATAAAGTAAGCTTAAGCATGAACATAACCTAATCGTGTCTGTGCAGGTCCTCCAAATTAACACATGGAGGCTGTAGTGTACTGGCCCAGGCAGTCCGCTTCCGCTAGGCCATCGGTTTGGAGAAACCTTCAGCCCATGAGGTTGAAGGCAGAGCTGGTTGCAGAGTTCCATGTAGGTGGAGTAGAGGTGTTGCCTGCAGGCTAGGAGATGGTCTTCGGGGCGTCGCAACGGTGGCACTGCACCCCACCCTCGACGGTGGTGATGCCCAGGGAAGAGAGGTGTGAGATGGGGTGGTGGATCTCCATGCGGTTGGAAAGAAGCAACTCCGTAGCGATGGAGACTGCGCCGGCCACAGGATCGAGTGCTTGAGCGTTGAGGTTCATGGTGTAGCAGCCACCGCGGAGTACCGCGGCACCAGCAGCGCTTGCGCGATGGTTATGCAGAGCAGAACTCACCATCCATGGACGACATGTACGTTACGGCAGCATGCCGCCGTAAATGGAGCTGAGGGATAGGCGCTAGTGCTCTCCATCTTCTGCCCCGACGAGGAACCGTTGCCGCACAACGATTTACTGGGGCGACACATGCAAATCGGGAAAGGAGGGTTTTTATACAGCTTGGGGGAGTACGTACGTAGTCGGCAGATGTTGAGGAACGACCGAGCAACATGGGACGCAGTGTTTGAAAACGACGATAAAATATTGTGGATCAGTTTGTTTACATAGGGTATATCACTTTGTTAGTTGAGAAAAGATGGGGAAACATGATAGGGCGATTTTTGGGGGCAGGGGGCTTGATTCAGAAAAAATAAGCAGGGAGGAGCCCACGAGAATAACCAACGTTCCATCATGTTCTGGGTTGTTGAGAAAAAAAAGGAGTAAACGTTAGTTTGGATAAGAGGAAATAAGGCATGCAGAACTGAACTTTTTTTTGAAGATGCGGAACTGAACTCGAGCGATTTGGACGGGCGGTAACGATGTGTACTTCATTGCGCGCTGGTTGTTAGTGGCAGCCCCGGTTGTTAATCGCTGGAGTCTACGGGATAAGGAAGCGGGATGGCATTTGTCCTGTAATTCGGTGGATGTGTGACACCAGGCATTCACCACGGGCTGAGCTTTAATAGTAAAGATATGTGACTATAATACAAATGTTTTCTACACACATCTAATGATAGAAATAGTATTCTACACAAATTATTTTATACATTTCTAGCATTAAGAGGGGCTTAGTTTAGACATCTACCTACACGAAATGCTTTTCTACACAAATCTAAGTATTTCTTTCGGTAGAAATGTCTAAAATAAGCCCTCTTAATGATACTATAGGTTACGAAAACGAAAATAATGTGGTTTCATTTGCACTCAGCTATGGATTGAGAAGGTGGAATCTCCACGTGTAGTCGAACCACTCCCAACACTCGTGCTCGCTCGACCACTCGATGTCCACGGCACCGCCGGCAACGACATGAGATGCTGGAACGGGTTCGGCGGACGAGGAATGTCCATCCCCCCTCCAGCATCTTCACCACGGTGCCCATCGTCGGCCTGGCCTCCGGCAGCTGCTGCACGCACCAGAACGCCACCTCGCACATTCTGTTCGCCGTTTCCTTGTCCTGCTCGCCCACGCTGTTAGCATCACAGCTGTCGATGACGTCCATAAGCTCGCCGCTCTCGTATTTGGTCCACGCCAGCTTCGGGAACCAACCGCGGCTCTCCGGCGCCGCCTCGTCGAAGTTCCTCCTCCTGCCGAGGATCTCGAACAGGAGGATGCCGAAGCTGTACACATCGCATTTCTCGGAGGTGCCGGCCCCGGCCTGCATCCACATCTCCGGCGCCGCGTACCCAGGGGTACCGCGCATCCCAGAGACGCTCCTGTGCGTGTCCGCCGGGTTCAGCAGCTGCGCGTGGCCGAAGTCCGCAACCTTCGGGACGAGGTCGCCGTCGAGGAGGACGTTGCCCGGCTTGATGTCATAGTGCACGATCTTCTGTTGGCACTCCTCGTGGAGGTACCGGAGGCCCCTCGCGAAGCCGAGGGCGATGTCGCGCAGCGTCACGAAGGCAATGCCGGCTGCTCTTCGCCGGTCGAAGAGGTAGGGGTCGAGCGCGCCGTTCTCCATGTACTCGTACACCAGCGCGCGCACGTCGGCGTCGAAGCAGAAGCCGAAGAGCCTGACGAGATTGATGTGGTGGGTCCTCCCGATGGTGCCCACCTCCGCCATGAACTGCTCCTGGGAGGTCCTGTCGTCGTGGCCGGCGTGGAGGCGCTTCACGGCGACCGCGAGCCCGTTGGGGAGATAGCCCCTGTAGACGACGCCGAAACCCCCGGCGCCGAGCCGGGCCGAGTAGTTGTTGGTGAAACCGGAGAGCTGCTGCGGGGTGAACCGGATGGGCTTCTCGCCTGCGATCTCCTCGAGGAACCTCTCCACCGTTACGTCCGGTATCTGGGAGTCCGGCACCACCGCGTAAAGCGCCGTGGAACTCCCCGTGGTGATGGTGATGGCGGGGAGGCCGTGCTTCTTAAAGTACCGGTACACGAAGTAGGCTATGGCGACCGATGCTCCGATGCTCAATACCCCTAAAACTGCAACAACACCATAGAGCGGTATTAGCAAAATTACGAACGCATGTTGAATTCTTGATGGAACAAACGTCGGTCCACAACATTTAGGTTTGCGCACGCACCGATGATCATGGTCATGTAGTTCTTGAAGGAATGGGCGGCTTCGTTCTCCCCATTATCGTCGGGCATACCTGCAGAAGAAGACATATTAATTTGATCAAGTGGTATTGGGATCGAAACAGAGGTTGAGTGGTATGCTTTACATGGTTCTGATGGATCGTTCGTGCACATCGTACCAAATCGGACAGAGTGCGTCGTATGCACAGCAGCTCTCTATTGGGAGTGAATGAACGAGGAAGAAGTAGTATGTGAAGCGGACACGGCACGGAAGGGAGAGAGCGTCGACAGGGTAAAATGTCGTGTGGCCTCTGAGAAGCACGGAGGAATACGCTTGCCTCTCCACCTTTGGCTCCATATCGGAACGAGACAGTAGAGTCCCCCTCCCACGCAAGCTGGCTTCCTGCGAAAGGCTGCATGGGCTGGCCCCACGAGGCCCAAGTGACTCCTGACTCCTGAGCGGCAGGAGACACAGCTCCACTTTCTAGCCCAGCCCCACGAACGTTTTTTTCATCATCTCACAAAGCTTATATTATTTAAAAAGGAGTGTTACAATCAGTGCCCAGACAATCCATGAGAGACACTGGAATGTAGTTGATCCAAATGCATGTTTGTCTAGAATCAGAAGCTTGCCTTAGCACATCTATGTTCCACACTTCCACCTCATTTGCCTCCCTACCAACAAAAACTAGCGAAAAAGTGTAAATTTTTCACTAATCTCTACAATCTCCTAACATATATAGGAGAAATGGCTGAACATGTGAAGCTTGTTGTGTTAAACATTTGAACAACCTCATGTGCATCACTTTCAGTGATCACCGATTGGGTTGGGTGCATGGAAAACAAAAATTTCGCCACAACTACGCAACAATCTCCAAGATCTACTATGAAGATACAAGTAACAACACATGCATATTGATCTAACTGTAAATTCGTTACCGACACCGTGAAGCGGAAGAGATGTCAATGACGACGTTGATGAAGCTTGTGGGAGAACTCCCTCGGCTAGGCCTAGCCGAGAGAACATCGTAGACTCCTCGCGTCTCGCCTTGATCCAACAGAGTGAGATAGAGTCAACCGTTTCTCAACGGATCACCCCTCTGAGTTTCGCACACATACATCGGATCTAGTCCAGCAGGGCTTCGCCGTCCATGCTTGAAGCACTCGCCGCTGGTGTATATGAAGGTGGAGATCTCAACACATGAGAAGGAGGGAGAGAGAGATTAGATATTAGATCTAATTGGAGAGAGGAACCCTCTAATCCAACTAGAAGAGATCTAACTTGTGTCACCAAAGGAGAGGGGGTGGGGTTTATATAGGAGGCCAAGGGGTAGAGGGACTTGGGGAAGGGGAAAGCTTTCCCCTAGTCCAAGTCGGCTTGGGGAAGGGGAAAACCTTCCCATTGCCCAATTCGGTTGGGGGGAGGAGTCTGAAAGGACACGGATGTCGCCTAGAGGGAGGGGGGGGGGGGGTGAATAGGCGATTTAAAATTCTTTATGGTTTAGGCTTGAATAAATGCGGAATAAAACTAGCGTTTAATTTATCAAGCACAAAACCTAAACAAGTTAGGTTTGCCTATGTGCACCAACAACTTATGCTAAACAAGAAATACAACTATGTGATAGCTAGATCTATTACTTCAAGCTCGATGGCTATCACAGAGTAAATTGCATAAGTAAGAAGCTCGGGTATAGAAATACCGAGGCACTTGGAGACGATGATTTATCCCGAAGTTCACTTCTCAATGGAAGCTACGTCTCCGTTGGAGCGGTGCGGAGTCGCAAAGTGATCCCCGAATAGCCGTCAAATGGCACACCGTAATCTCCTTCGTGACTCTACCAATGTAGAGAACCACGAACCACTATGGGACACTTGAGGGTGGTCACCGAACCCGTACAAGGATGAGGCACACTCCACAACTTAATTGGAAGCTCTCACCGAATTCCCGCGGCTCCCAAAGCCACAAGAATCACAAGGTTGGGGCACGTCTCCACAACTTAATTGGAGGCTCCCAACTATCCCGCGAGCCACCAAAATTTCGAGATCAACAAGGACCGTCTAGGGCACTCCAAGTACCCAAGAGGACAAGCTCTAGGGCACCCCAAGTACCCAAGAGTAACAAGCTTCTCAACTTCGATTTCCACGTATCACCGTGGAGAACTCAAACCGATGCAACGGGCAAGAACACAAGAAGTGCTCAAAATCCTTCACTCTCAAATCCCACCAAAGCAACTAATGCTATTGGGGGAGAAGAGAGGAAGAACAAAGAGGAACACCAAATCCCTCCAAGATCTAGATCCAAAGGCTTCCCCTCACTTAGAGGAGAGATTGATTGGTGGAATGGTAGATCTAGATCTCCTCTCTCTTTTCCCTCTAATTGTAGGCAAGAATCATGGAGGGATAGAGATATAGCCAAGCTCAAGAAGGTCAACAATGGAGGCCAAATTCGTGCTGGGCAGAGCTGGCTGGCTGGAGGTAGGTGGAGGGGTATTTATACCCCTCTCAGAAAAAGAGCCGTTGCAGACAGAAACATCGGATATTCCGACATAAGTCACGATCGGATAATCCGACTGGATCGGATAGTCCGAAACACAAAGTATCGGATAATCCGGCATAGCCGGATAATCCGGGTAGACCTATATCGGATATTCCGAAAAACTCCAGTACGCAACAAAACAGGCTGCAAGAAGTCTTTAGCCGATTTCGAGAGAAAACTTGAGAATCGGATATTCCGAATCAGCCTTGATCGGATATTCCAAAAAACTCCAATATGCATTGTTTTTAAAGTCCTTAGTCGAATTCGAGCAATCTTGAGAATCGGATAATCCGAGTCGGCTAGGACCGGATAATCCGATTCCCCTGCTTGAGCAAATCTTGACAGAAACAGCAAAACTGCAAACTCAATAACTTTCTCGTTTGAACTCCAAATTAGGTGAAACCAATTTTGTTGGAAAGGTAACTACAAGGAGAAGGCCTACAAAAAGGGGAAATATTAAGAACCATAAATAGAGTTAAGTTGACACACATGGGAAGGTGTGAAACTTTCCTCACGGATAAACCGATAATATTTCCAACCCGAAAACGCAACAAGTTTTCCATACGAAATCCGTTTTCGGAGAACTTGGGCTTGTCATGAAGATCACAACAAGCACCAAAACCCAACTAGGAGAAAAACCAAATAAGAACCAAGAAAGATGATGATGCCAAGTATGCAAAGGTTTGAGCTCTCTCCAACTGATACGCTTAAGGTTTAGTCGAGAACCCCTCTTGATAGTACGGTGTCTATCCAATAACCCGGTCTCCTGACTAAACATGAGACCGGTAAAATAGAAACCCTATCAAGATCATACCTTTACCTTGCGCATTCCACTTGACTAGATGATGGCGATCTTGATCTTCTCAAGTGGACCATCTTTCTTGATTGCGCTTCGCTTGGTGAAGATCCACATATTTCTCCCCCATACTCCACTATGGGAGAGCCTCTCATCGGCACATTTTCACTTGACCATTATCTCCAAATGGGTGGCAAGCTTCAAACATATAATATCTTCGAGATACTTCTCTTGAACTTGCACAACTCAAGTTTGATGACGATCACCACTTGACGTCGTCCTTCATGGGCTATATGAAATCTTCATTTGATGCAAGCCCATGGAAAGATACCTAACCATACATATAAATGCCACACACATATCATGGGTTAGTTCACAAAACTATATGGACAATTGCTTACCATACCAAGAGATACGAGATCCCACTTGGTACATCTTTTAGCTTTGTGAGTTGATCAAAATCTTGATCAACCTTGTATCTTTTCTTCTCTTTTCAATATATGATGTCTTGAAGATAACCATGAATGATCACTAATCCTTTTCTTCAAGACATACTTGCAATATGCTCAACTCACATATGACCAATCATCGGATAACTCCTCGAATAATAACTTGGTCATCACATACTCTTCTTCTTGATCATATCAAGTATATATCCATACACCTCGATGATCTTGATGCCAAATACTTCATTATATCAATATATTCATGGCATCAACCTTGAATCCAACATATGGAGTTCAAGCATGGTCTATGGACAAACACTACAAGTACAACTCAATGCAACCATTAGTCCATAGGGATTGTCATTAATTATCAAAACCACACATGAGGGCGCCATTCCCTTTCAGAGTCCTTGTCCAACAAGGCTACCCCCAAACCGCCTCCCCCCATGGGCCTTTCGGCCCATCTAGGGTTTCGGCCATGGGAGGGAACTTCCCCCCCAGGCGCCTTGGCCCACCCGCCCCATGTGGGGTGTGGCTGCCCAGTGGGCCCACTTGGCAGCCCTTCTTGGTGGCTCCAATTTATTTAATATTTTTCCAATAATTATTAAATAAATAAATTTTTAATTAAATACTATTTTGTCTAATTAATTATTATTTGAATATTTCCTTTTACAGAATATTCCCCGAATTAATTACTTATCATATAAAACACTTTTACATGATCCGGGACACCCAGTGTCCGCAGACAAAATACTCCGGATAAATATTTCCCTCTTATATAAACCTTCGGAATAAATCCGACTAGTAATAGAAACTATTTTTATTACTCCGAGACACCTAGTGTCTGCATAATCCAATCTCTCTGATAAAGGTATTATCTACCCCACAGAAACAATTCCAGTGATACTCTCTCGGTATCCAGACCAACCATATACACAACAAACTAGAACTGACTTAAGCGTGTTATCCTACAGGTTCGATAACGTGTAGCTATAATTAGATGTTTCCATCTAATCACCAGCCAGGGTCAGATACATGGGCTACCTGAATAACTGCTACCGTTATGCGAATAACACTCTATTGAACCTGCTGATTATTAATTCATCATTCCCATTACTCACGATACTGAAATTACCCGAGATAAAGTATTCCCGATATTTCCATGAATCAATCCCTGATTCACTATATCTCTGTCTATCTCGTTACCGGTAAGTTTCCTTTTCTCGTTTCCGTAATCCGATATCCCACATGATATAACTTCATCATGCATTGTCTGCAGAACATATTGGATATCATACATACCGAGTGGACCCTGGAAGTATCTCTCTTTTGACAGAGGAGTAATTTCCCATCTTGGAACATCAGTATATATGCACACCTTGGTAATCACCCAGTGACCGCCGTTTTGCCACCCAGTTACGGCCATGGCGTTGACAGTACCAAAGTAATTCTTCCAGTATGCATAACCCCAATAACCTCATGGTCTAAGGACATATCATATAATAACCATTTGCGATATTGCACTAAGGACAAAAAGACACATTGGAATCTTCTTAGCATATCAACGATTTGGGTCTACCCAGCCATATTGTTTCCACCAACAATATGCTACTCATTGATGCTGACATAAAAAATGTCCTAGACCAGGAAAACGTGGTCTTAAACAATCAATGAATTAGTCTAAAAGGCAAGACTAGGGTATACTTTATTCTGTTCATATCTCTACACGTGCGAGTGAGTTTTCCTCTGAATCATATATTCAGGAGTCACCGTAGTTATATCATAGAATCATGAAGCATAATTATGAATTAGATGTTAAACTTTATTGCCTATTGGGCATACATCCAACAAAGCTTGCACTGAATTATGTGGTGGATAGATGATGGACGACGATGCACTGCTTAAGGAATAGGGCCTCCTCTTTCTGGCGTCATTGTACTTGTTTTTTGCATCTAGTTTACATTTGTTTTCATCTTGTTCTAATAAGCATGTTGCCTTCCAACCACCATGGTTGAGTTTGGGACACAAAATAATTTCTTATTATTTTGTATGTATTGCTTGAGAGAAAGAAGCAAACTTCTAGATCCATGTGTTCGATAATCAAGCTCATGTCACCTATGCGGGGAAGAGACACTTGTTGCATCACTCTGCGCTTGGAATTTTAAAAAGGTGGTATACAAATAATTAAGATTATTGCCATCACCTAGACACATGGCAGCACTCTGACATGGAGATACGCCTGAAGATAAGAAGAATCTAGAATACACAAGAACTAGTACCATATATTCAATATCCCCGATAGAAGGTACGATGTAACATTCAAGAGAAGGAAGCCAACTTATGCATAGGACCAAGACAACGTCGGCTCCGACCGATGATAAGGTGATTTCTACCATGACTCGACCAAGAGTTCAACTCTATACAAAGGCTAGTTCAAGTCAGACATTTGGATATAGATGCAACACGAAGATTGATGTTGTCACGCCCCAAGCCATGGCCTGGGCGAGATAGCAACTACGCACCTATAGACCGGGAGGTCCATACACACGCAAGGCGCATAAAAGCTGGCATAAACCAGCACAGTGGATCTCATACATCTCATACGAATATTTTTACAAATGTTATTTACATTTAGATTAATAAATACATTCTCTAGTCATGTTCCACCCAAGGCAAGCGGGTGGAGTGTTTCCATCTCTTTTGAGTACTGTAGATTTTCCAAAAGGTTAATTTTGAAACATTGAACATACCCAATAACTCAATATTATTACATTTATTTCCATTAATTAATGGTGGATAAGGTGACCCATCTCGGTCGGTAGACATGGTGAAATAGTATGAAGACAAAGGGGCTAGGGACACAGTATCGTTATTTAAAAAATAGAAACCCATGTTTAAAAGTTTAAATGAAAAAATTTACGCATATGGGAAGATGATTTATATGAATGTGCAAAATTTTGATGAATATGTTTTTTTGTTGGGGCTACACCACAATAAAAACTATCTTTGTACGAGGGCACTGAAAATTGAATTTGGTCTTGAAAATTGTTTTGTGTACGTCAAAAATGAAAACATAATTCAGCAAAACTTTGCATCTTTCATACTAGAGACCCATATTTACTTGCACATTTTTAGAACTTTTTAACTGAAATTTTTGATTTTCGACTCAAAAAAGGCTCCCTAGGCTCATCCTGTTTTTGGAGTTTGGAAGGTTTCAACTCCAAATTATGTGTGTACGAATACATGCATATATATACAAAGACTATCAAATGTAAAACAACCCCTTTGTTACATTAAAGAAGTGTCCTAACAAAAGGAGTAGGAAAGATCTGAATGGTCTAAAGCAAGCACCCCGTCCATGGAACATGAAACTTGATCGAACAATGATATCACTTGGGTTTGAAAGATGCCCACGTGGGCATGCGATGTATAAGCGAGGAAAAGGAACACACCGTCTATTACTTGGCGTCTATGTTCATGGTTTGTTGATTATAGGTGTCGATGAAGGTGAAGTTGCAAAACTCAAGCTATAGATGAAAGGACCTTTTTTTTTTTACGGGTGAAAGGACCTTTCAAGATGAGTGATTTTGGACTTCTCAGCTATTATCTTGGCATAGAAGTGCAACAAAATTTGGTGTCATTACATTTTGTTGTACTTCTGGGCCGGAACATAGTCTAGCTGTAACATGGGCTGGGCCTCTTACTAGGCATCGTCAAGCCCAAAGCCCAGGGCCATCAGCTCCAGCTCCCGTCCATGGCGTCCTCCACTCTGCTCCGCGCCACCCTCCGCCGCCGTGCCCGCCTCGCCGCCCCACTCCCGGCCATCTCCCAGCTCACTGTCAGGGTACCCACCGTAGCGGTACCTGACCAGCAAGCACAAGTCGAAGCAGAGGACGAGTCGATGGTTAACAAGCAAAGGCCAACCCGGACCGTGAAGCCCAATCCCAAGTACCACGGCCCGGCTTGGCAGCGCTGACTACTAAAGACACGAGCCCAGCAACAAGGAAGACATCCAGTTGGATCACGACGGCGGCTCTCCTCTCGATCCCCTTCTCTCTCGCCCCTGTTCCCTTGCTTCTTCTTCCTCGAACCTCCTTCTGCTACCAACCTGAACTCGCTGCTCGCGATTTGTATCCAATCAATGGTTGTAATCGAGTAAACCCTAGTAGATACCTTACACCTGGTATCAGAGCCGCAGCACCACCCTTCCCCAAAATTTTTTGCCATCCTTTCCACCCCGAGATCTGGAGTCAATCATAGAAACTCGTCGACAAAAGCAAGTGAGGGAGAAGCGAGAAGCGACCATGGGGGCGGAGGACATGACCAAACAGGACCTCTTCAACCAGCTCAAGGGCCTCATCATCGCCACCGAGGATCGATTGGCGGCCCGCACGGACGAGACCGACGCGAGGCTGGACGGAATCGCCAGCGATTTCAACGCTTGGCGACCGCGGCTCGAGGGGCGCGTCGATACCCTGCAGTCTGCCGTCGCCGCGCTGCAGCGGCTAGCGGCGACCAACGTACCACCCTCCGAGGTGCCTACACGAGCGAACCCTACCGATGAGGTTCCCGCGCCAGCGATCTCCGACTCCGACGCCAAGCTCGTCACCATCGACGTTGGTGGCCCCGCAGCACCCGCCCCAACAACGGCGCCCACGGAGCACATAACCACCGTCGACATCGTTCCCGTGCTTGCTGCACCTGCAGCAACCGACGGCACCCTCCACGGTCACGCCATCAGTGGCGTTCTATTGACGCCCGCCACCTGTTTGATGGTTTGCCTGGCCCGAGACCCAGTGGCATCGCCCGTACTGGTTGCGTCCTCGGTACTGGCTCCGCCCGAGTGCGTCCACGGTACCAACACCATCCTTGTTGCAGCGTTCCCCCTGGCCACAATGGGCGAGTTCCCAGCAGTTCTGGCGCCTACGGACTCCACACCTACGGTTCAGTTGCAGCAACTCTACAACGACAGTGAGTTCTTCATGCTCCCAACTTCTAGTCAGTGCATGATAGCCAAAGTCGCTGTACATCGTCCTATGCCATGGCCTTCCTTCATGGGTGTTCATGCCGATATGGATGACGCCCGGCCCTTGCCATGGCCATCGTTCAGGGAAATTAACGGCTGTGAGTTTCCAAGTAAGTTCATCGAGAAAGCGTTCCGAAAGTGCAATTCTGACAGTTTCCGTGCAGAAAGTCGTGCTGCTGTTGAGCTCCAAGTCCTAGAATTCTATGGTAATCTCTTTACCTCTACTGGTTACATCATTACCCAGAATATGTGCATCTCTAGTGAATTGAGATGCTTGGATGAGATGTTCGTGTGTCTCAAATATTGGTGGTCAACTAGCACTTATCTGCAGTCAGTCCATACTACTCTAGTTTGGCATTTCTACTTCATTTCTGGATTTCCTCTGAGGGTTATTGTCAGAAGTTTCGTACTAAGCTCTAAAGTTAAAGAATCAGTGGTTCTGAATCTACCGAGAGATTATTCAAATTATGTTCTATGTGATCGGTTGCTACTGCCACTAGGGAATACTGGACAGCAAGCGAATGCCTCGTATTATCAGTTCTGTTTTGCCAATCGGTATACTTCTTGTTTGCCTGGGAATCATATCACTAGCGGTCAGCTACAAGTTACTGCATCATGTTCAGCGATATGCCTGCTTCTAAGTGCTTTTTCGCCCAGTTTTTATCTAGTGGTAATGCCTGAACTGAAGCTCGCCAGAACTAGCAGTGAATGTGTGTATTTGCAGAAGCTACAGATGGATACAAATGAGCTAGAAGGAGCTACCCTTAACAGCATAAGCATCAATGGGAACCGTTGCCAGCTAAAGTGGTGTGTGGCAAGTCTTGCATATTCAATTGGTATGGTCCTTTATTGTGCCAGTTTCTCTTGTACACGTGAAGGTACAAGCTGCGAGAGCATCCTGACAACAGACATCTTCAGTTTTGCTTGGACCAATTTGATCTGCCATTTCAATTCAGAGATGTGTGCCTTAGTGGTTGGGTTTCTTATTCTAAAGGGTGTTCGGGTAAAATCTGAAATGAGCAACATGGATGTCAGTACTAACACTGGTACAATGGGGCTGAGATACAAAGGTTTCCTTGGAGTATATGCGCCAACTCAGGCTGGACACATATCATATTATCCATGTGCTTCATCCTACTCACAGAAAAATGCATTATACATGCTGGCCTGCGGATTATTGCTCCTTTCGAATCAAGAAGGTGTGCATAGTTTGGTTGATTCAACGAACATGGCGTATTCAGATCATGCTTTCTTAGCTCATGACTGTGTTCTGTTGTGTTTGCCTCATGAGCGACTGCAACCACCAAAGTTGATATTGCGGGCTGATTGTTATTGGTGTAACTTCGTGGAGGATCAGTGGCTCTATTTTTTGTTGTGTGATATACCAGCAGCTGATTCATCTTGCTTGACCCTTTGTGAGGTGTTGCTACTGCACCAGGAGGACATGATTCACTGGCAGATTGCGTGGCAACCTTGTGCTCATGCTGGTCTCATTATGATTGAGCTGTCACCTACACATAATGAGTGCCGCTGCTTCTTATGTGAGTACCAGGGAAGGACTGCACTGCTCTTGTTTCTGGAGTTTGATCGACAAGCAGTTTTTCAAGGAGGGAGGCATACATTGAACTCTGTTATTTGTTACCTCCTCGTTGACACCGACATTGACTTCCTCGACTATATGGACTCCAATGGCCTCAAGGTACTACAAGTTCTGGGGGACCCTAATGTGTGTGATGTTGCACTTTCTGCTGCATTCCAAGAGTTCAACTTCACATTCCTTGGGACCCCGGTGGCTCAGAGATTCTCTGCTCTACGACTACGGCTTGGGGTCAAGCCGTGTTTCAAGGAGGGAGGGGTGTCAGGGTACTCACCGTAGCGGTACCTGACCAGCAAGCACAAGTCGAAGCAGAGGACGAGTCGATGGTTAACAAGCAAAGGCCAACCCGGACCGTGAAGCCCAATCCCAAGTACCACGGCCCGGCTTGGCAGCGCTGACTACTAAAGACACGAGCCCAGCAACAAGGAAGACATCCAGTTGGATCACGACGGCGGCTCTCCTCTCGATCCCCTTCTCTCTCGCCCCTGTTCCCTTGCTTCTTCTTCCTCGAACCTCCTTCTGCTACCAACCTGAACTCGCTGCTCGCGATTTGTATCCAATCAATGGTTGTAATCGAGTAAACCCTAGTAGATACCTTACACTCACCCACACCCACACTCAGACCTCCTCTCTCTCCGCCGATCCCTTCCTCAACCCCTCCGCCTGTCGCCACCTCATTACCATATCCCGCCGGCCATGCCCGCGCCCGCCCTCCTCGGCGGCGTCCTCTTACTACATAGACAGGATCCTGCTCCCCAACAGCTCCTCGCACCAACTCTCGACCTCCTCCCGGTCCACGCACGAGGGCAAGGACAGAGTCCCGCCGCCTCCGGCGTCGTGGGTGGAGAGGTGGCTCCCGGAGGCGGCGCACCCGTACGCGATGCTCGCCCGACTGGACAAGCCCATCGGCACCTGGCTCCTCGCCTGGCCCTGCATGTGGTATGCTTACTCAAGTACTGACATTGCCATCTCTGAACACCACTCCATCTAAAGATCTGTTGGCATGCTTGTTTGGTAGTACTAAATTAAGAGCACATTTTATCTCCTGAGTTGAAGAGCTCCTGTGTTCTTCCTAGGTCAATCACAATGGCCGCGATGCCGGGGAGCTCCCTGACTTGAAAATACTGGCGCTCTTCGGATGTGGAGCTGTCCTCCTCAGAGGCGCTGGTTGCACAGTCAATGATCTTCTCGATCGCGACATTGATAACAAGGTGATTCTGTTTTCTCTATAGTTTGTTCTGGTTGCCGACAATGCCGCAGACTTGGTGTGTCTGTGAAACTGCCATTCAGATTCTTGCAATCGTGTATACAGAAAAGGGTCGACTGCAGTTATAGACGTATTATATGCTTACCTTTTGAACCGGGGATATAGCTAAAGTAAGTGTCAAATGCCGTGGTCAGTGTCTAGTAACAGCTTAAAAAATAACTTAGTTAAAACTTGATGAGAAATATGCTAAACAAGGTTTTAGACAAGTTGGATGTCGGTCGTACTCTTAGATTTGTATACTCTGGTTCTGATGCAATGAGGTGATGATGGATATCTTCTGATAATTTTATGGCATTCAATGATCTGTTCCTCGTGTAGGTTGAGCGCACCAAAAGCAGGCCGTTTGCGTCAGGTGTTCTAACCCCTACTCAAGGAGTGTGTTTCCTTGGATCTCAGCTAGTGCTGGGATTAGGCATTCTTCTCCAACTGAACAACTTTAGGTAACTCGTGTTTTCCTTGCCTGTGTGACTGGAATGCAGATTGCCTGTTGTGGATGCTCCAACGTGTAACCAAACCAACTGTACGAGTAATTGCCATTTTCTGGAATACGTGTCTAATACATGTCTGTTGATCCATTTTGAATTATTGATTTCCACAAAGTTCAAAGGAATGACAGCTTGTCAGATGCATTTTGTTCTACCGTTATTAGTAATAGTCACCTCTAAATTTTTCACACTGTCTATGTAGCCGTGTTCTTGGGGCAT
This sequence comes from Poa pratensis, assembly GCA_947311845.1. Taxonomy (NCBI): domain Eukaryota; kingdom Viridiplantae; phylum Streptophyta; class Magnoliopsida; order Poales; family Poaceae; genus Poa; species Poa pratensis. The sequence continues at coordinate 88,033,051 of CAMZMU010000034.1, forward strand.
CTTCTCTTCTTTTGGTGTTTTCTTATCCCCTGATGAAAAGGTTCACATTTTGGGTATGTAACACACGCATACTAGCTAGGTTGTACTACCATAATCTTGCTTACAGAGAGTGACCACTTCAATCATTTCCGATGCAATTTTCAACAGCCTCAGGCATTTCTTGGTCTGACATTCAACTGGGGAGCTCTGTTAGGATGGGCTGCTATCAAAGGGAGCCTAGACCCTGTAGTCATCCTTCCGCTGTATACTGCTGGTATATGTTGGACACTGGTGTACGATACCATATATGCACATCAGGTAGGGTTGTTTTGTCATATCAAAACTGAGCAAAATCATCTTATCAGATTGTCGTGGTGGTTTCTCATGATCGTATCCGAATACATGCCAGGACAAAGAAGATGACCTCAAAGTAGGTGTTAAGTCCACTGCACTAAGGTTTGGAGATTCGACCAAGCAATGGATCAGTGCCTTTGGTGCTGCATCGATTGGCAGCTTAGCACTCAGTGGCTACAATGCTGAACTTGGTTAGTGCTCGTCATCATCAGAATGACATCTTCTATGAAAAACATATTGTTTTTTTTTGAAATAATATGTATTGATTACTTACTTTGATCATGTTCGACAGCATGGCCCTACTACCCTCTTCTTACAGCCGCGGCTGCACAGCTGGCATGGCAGATTTCAACCGTCGACTTGTCCAACCGTGCAGATTGCAACAGGAAGTATGTTTCTTTTTTACATTGCAATCGTGTAGATTTGAAACAGACTCGATGTGTTCATTGGTTTGTTACACCGGTTGTGTAGTGCTTGGACTCACTATATTTAATCCCTACTCTGCAGATCTGTGTCAAACAAGTGGTTTGGAGCTCTGGTGTTCTGGGGAATTGTATATGGGCGACTTGCATTGTGATAGATACATCAGTCATGTATGTTTTTTAGGTAGGACGTTGATAGCTCTGACAGAACCAGTACTTTTTGTGGACAGACAGTTTGTTTAACCTTGTGATCTGCTAAATGCAGTGTACTGCAGAATGAACATATGTAAGTTCCGTTTCTCGTATGATGTGCTTTTGTGAGTCTTCTCTACTAAATATTAACAGCATACCCTGATGATAAGTTTTTCCGTTGTAACAGGTTATTTCGAGGTGCTCCCCATTCTGTCCCTGATGATAAAAGCAAACAAACAGGGAAACACCATTGTTGCAGAATACATAGCTGTGCATTTATGTAAATTATCATTCTTATATATGTACTCTCCATGACACAGGACAAGTGATAGACTTAGAGGACCCAAAAAAATAAATCAGGATTTGGTCAAAACGCCGAGTATTTCTTGGAGGTGCTAAACTGCCGGTCTGTTGCATTATTTTGTTCACACAGGTAGCCCATCGCTGCTGGGAAAAAACACTTGCTGTGGTAAATCAAGTCTACAGTTGGTGCATGCTGTACTGATTCATGTTACCACCATGATCCCATTTAACAGTACTGTAATGTGATATGTCTCTGCTTCGTTGCTGTTTATGCTGGCAATTCTACTTAAAATAAGCGACGTTATTTATTTCAGAATTTGTTTTAAGAAAGTTTTCGTCTGTTGACGTTTGTCGGCTGTTGCTCATATTGCGTTTGTATTACAAAATGTTTATGTGGGGGCTTTCCAAGGGTTGGCATCTATGCTGCATACTTGTGATTTTTCTGCGATCAATGTGGATTTTGCTGCATACACATATTTTTTTCCTCCATTGGGGTTTAGAAATGCTATAGAGTGAAATATACTCCGATGATGCCGCAAATGTTAAAGAGTGTCTCGCCGCAGGCGCAAAGTATCACTAGTACAGAAACGGCTATTAGTGGCGCACGGTTTTGGGATTCTGTGGCGCACCGCCAGGTTTGCTGGGTGCGCCACAGAATTCTCGCCACTAAAATAATTTCTGTGGCGCACCCAGGCCGTGCGCCACAGAAAGTGAAACTTTCTGTGGCACCCAGTAGAGTGCGCCACAGAAATAGCTCGGCAGCACCCCTATACAGAGGCATTCTGTGGCGCACTGTTTCTTGGTGCGCCACAGAAAGTGGTGCGCCACAAAAAAAAAGCATGCGCCACAGATATATTAAACAGAAATACCGGTATTTTTCCATTTTGCTGTACAAATACAGGTATATACAGGATTTATACAGGTTTATACAGAAATACAGGAATATTTGACAGGTATATAAACAGACAAACACATTAATCAACATGTCATCACACATATTACTTAGTGCCCGATCGAGATACGTATATACACATAGTCACAAAAGTGCCGAATGTTTCATCATTTCACACTACACATTACAAATCAAGTGTTCGCCGCCTAACTATGATCAAATGTAGTACACATCAGCGATAATGGTGAGCAAGAGCGCGCGGGAGCATGCATGATCATGGAGTCCTCTTCTTGAGCGGCGCCGGGAACGGTAGAAAGCCTTCTTTCGTCTTCCACTCCCTGGTGTCATTCTGTGCCTCTAGTCGTTCTTCGATATCCCTCTGACACAACCCTGAAGATGGATTGGGATATATATTGGTTAGTGATATAAATAGAGTATAATTTATTCATCTAAGTAGAGAGGCAAGACAATCAATCAATTGTCATGGTTGGAAATCATATGGCTATCCTATTTGGGTTTCATAGCATAGCATATATATAATATATAACCCTACACATGCACTTCTATAATACCTCTGGGGTAGTGGAAGGACCCTGATTTGCGAATGACATCTTCGAGGATGATCGTTGCCAACTGCAGCCGGATGCGATGGAAGTCTGTTCTGTAATCAGCATCGGTGAGAGCATCCGCGCTTTTGGTGTATTCTGCGAGACCAGATGGAATCTTCGTTTTCTCGACATCCCGGACAATCGATTTAATGTGATGGAGGGCGTAGTAGGCCTCCTTCACGCTGCCATCCAGTTGCTTGACGCAATGGAATCCGGTCCCATGCTGGAACTTGTGTGTGTTCTCATCCGTGTAGAATTCCGCCTTCTTATGGAAGGGGCCGCCCTTTTGGGCATAGGCCTCGAGAGCGTCATCGAGAACACCCTTTATTCTGGTGTATCGTCTCGGCGTGGATTTATTCCCCGAGTCCAAATAAGTGGCAATGGACCACCTCGGGGATACGCAGATGAGTGCGCAGTACTTGTCCCTGCTCAACACAATTGAAGAAGGATCAGCGATGGAAGAAATGTAGAAGAAGGCATAAGATACGACTGTGGCGAGCTGATGTGTACTTACTCGAAAAAGAAAGGCAGAAGAAGGACGTTCTTCCTCTTGTTGGCCAGCATGACCCTTACGAGGTACTCCATGGCCGTTTCCCGTGTCTTTGATCCTTCCACCAGATGGCTGTCGCGCATGTAGTAGGATCCACTATCGCGACGTACGGGGTATCATCTCTCCTGATCTTCATCGCCACATCGAGCGCATATAGGCGGACCATGTTATAGTCCAGCCGTTGAGTGTGAAAGAGTTTGAAGATGTCCTCGTACGCTATGAAGAACACATCCGCGGGGTCTTCCTGGACGAAGTCCACCAGCTCCTTTGGCACCTTGACCGCGAACGCCGGGTAACTCGGTGCTTGTCTTTAAGAAGGAGCTGCTCTAGATGCAAGATAGATTCCTGCAAGGCAATCATGGGTCCTTCTGCAAGGCGGAGCAAGTCCCCAGACAAGATAGGTTTACCAGCCTCATGAACTCGGGGGAAGCCATCCGCACGGGGTGGAATCGTGTCTTCAAGACCCCGGATCTTAGGAGCTGGCTGGCTCGCAGAGGTGGAGGATCCTTTTCTCTTCCTGTGCTTCTTGTTCTTCATCTCTGTGGATTGTGGGGGTGAAGTGAACCCCGCTTTAACAGTTTCTTTGAGTGTGTTAGGGCTGAAAATGTTACCCGGTTGAGCTTGATGATCTTCGGCATTCGGAGGCGTGTCGGTGAAGGCCAGGCGTTGTGTGCATGAAGTGGGACGAGCAGGTTGACCGCGGTGGTCGCGGAAGGGTTCTTCATCCACAGGAGGCATGTACATACCATCCATGCAGGCGCCAGTGTTGATGTAGTCATCGACGTTGACATCATTATCCTCCTCCTCATTGTCGTCGTTGCCACCAAGTTGAGGTGCAACGGCTTTGTCCTAAACATAAACAATAGCACATCCGTTAGTCGGGAAAGTCGGAAAGTCGGGGAATTCGGAAAGTCAGAACTAACCTTGGACGGTTGCGGTGAAGACGTTCCCAACAACTGTTTGTGGCGGTTGGTGGCGGCGACGACCGGCGGTAGCTTCCGGCCGGTGGTGGCGGCGACCGGCGGTAGCTTCCGGCCGGTGGTGGCGGCGACCGGCGGTTCGTTCTGGGTGGTGGCGACGGCTGCTTGTGGCGCCGGTTCATCCGCAACAGCTTTTTGTCGCTGCCTCGGCGGGGGCCGAATGACCGGGGGGCGGGGCCTCGAGGTGGCGCCGCCGGTGCGCCTGACCCCATGAAGAACATCCCCAAGACGAATCTGGGTCTTCGGCCATTCCATCATCCACTTCCCGCATTCGCCAAGCTTCATGTGTTTCTCGGCTCCCGGAGGTTGCGTGGGGGGTCGATGTCACGGAACTCAGGCAGTACCTCGCTCACATTGACTTTCATCACGGCCTCGCTCATTCGGGTGTTGTGCATATCGCGGGTCGAAGGTTGTATGATCTTGGCCGTTGCGACTTCCTTCAACTCGCCGCCGGCCCCCACCCTATGCAGGAGTATGCAAGGCATGTCCTGGGAGTCAACACATGTTGGGCACCATGCATGAGATATGGCAGTCATCAAAGGCATATATAGTCATAGAAGATGTCGCGGACTAACTAATTAGTTACCTTGGTGATGGCGTCGAGCTCGGCTAATGTCGAGACAAGGGCGCCGATGCCGGCGGCCGGCCTATCATTCTCCGGCCGCTCGTGCGAATTATCATTATTCTCCGGCCTTGTTGTATGTTGATCCACGACAGGGGGCACCGTTGGGGTCACCAGGACTGGCGACACGTTATTGCTGGAGGTGCTGCCGGCGTAGCTGGGCACGTGTATCGGCCCCTGTCGACCTGCCGCATTCCAAGCAGCTAACCCCTCCATCAAGCCAGGGGGTAAGAAACTCCGGAGCTGCTCTTCCACCTTCTCGGCCACTAGCTTGTCCACCATGCTGGAGTCCACCTTTTCTTTCTCTAGTGTCTCCAGCTTCTTCCTTAGCTCGAGAACCTCGGCTTTATCTTTAGCCGGCTTCCTCCTCTCCTTTTTCTTCTCGGGATCCGTGCTGTAGTACTCGATGAACTTCATCGCCGTACCAAAGCCGGTCACACGGCCAGCTGACGTCGGCGGCTTTGACTTGTCCCTCCCCTTGTAAACGTTCATCGCCCGGTTGAAAGTCGTGTCCCACGGGCCGGCCTGAGCCTCCTGGGACGACGGGCTAGCCTCAGCCTCAGCCTTCAACTCAGCCTCCTGCGGACAAAGGAAATAAACGTGAACCCATGTAGAAATCAACGCAAATGGACTTTGAGATATCCGCGGTAATTAAGTTCCTTACCAGCGTTTTCTCGAAATCCAGCACATCTTGATAGTCGGTAACGAATTCCCCCGTCCCCGGCTTCAGATAGTAGCGGGACCGAACAAAGTTCCTAACTTGCTCGTCCGTGATTTTATGCCACATGTTCTCTTTCCCAAGTCTCGCAACCTCGGCATCCTCCTTGTCCCAAACGGGCTGTTTTCCTGCGTAACCGCCGCTTCCCAAACGGTGGTTACCTAAGTTCAGTGCCCGCATCTTCTTCCCCCACTCGGTCCATTTTTGAGCCTCCGGAGATTGCAAGGACAACTTGAATGCCTCGAACTCTTCTATGTCGATGTACGGCTCTTTGGCACTGATCTCCGCCCAGCTAAGACCCTTGTCAATCTTCGCCTTCACCCGGCCTCTCCAGCTGGTCAAGGCGGTGCTCATCTTCGTGATGGCGTAGTTGTCCACCTTTTTGTTTCCATCATCCGGGAAATTGTATCGTTGGTGAACCTTCTTGAGGAGGTCTCCGCGCAAAGCCTCATTCTCCTTGCTCCTGAGGTCATACGTGGTGATCGGCACGGTTTCCCGGAGGATGCACCCTAGTTGCATGCTGTACCCGCTTGCGGTGTTCCTAGGCTCCTGTGGTTGGCCACTTAAGGAGACCTTAGTGAACGTGTCTGTGATGGGGGCCACCGCTTGCGGTGTCCGGTCCTTCCTCGGCTTCTTATGCCTCTTAGCGGTCGGGTTACTACCACCACCGCCATCCGTGTGGTCGCCACCACCGACATCCGTGTGGTCGCCACCACCGCCATCCGTGTGGTCGCCACCCCCGACATCCGTTTGGTCGCCGCCCTCGGTGGTGGTGGTTGCGTCCCCATCTCCGTCGGTGTCCTCCGCATCCTCCGCATCCTCCATCTCTAACAGAAAGTCACCATCGCCGTCACGAGCCAGTTCGGCGGCCTCTGCATCCTCCATCTCCGGGTTCACTTCCCAGAACGGCTTGTTCTTTTCTCTAGCTTGTTCTTCGACGCTCATGTGCTTAGAAGGGCCGGCCTCGGAGGACATGTTTGCACTGCATTGAAAAATAGGAAAAAAGTTAGTACAACAAATATAACAAAACCATCACTTAATTTAGTACTAAGATACCCCGGCCCATGCATTAGCCGCAATACCCCATATGTCCTATTTTTAGCAAAGTCATGCTAAATTTCACGAAAAAATTTGGCATGACCTTTGCTAAAAATAGGACATATGGAGTACCCGAATTTGCCGGAACGGAAGTTAATCGACGTTCCGGCAATCTCAAGGGCCTCACGGGGTACCTGCAAACATTTCACAAATAATATCCACAACTCCGGCCGGCATCTCCGGCCGGCATCTCCACGACACGATGGTCGGAGCACAAACAACCACGACACGATGGTCGTGGACACATATCCTCATGCACATACATCACCACATCCACATCGAGGGAGAGAGGAACTACCTCGGGTAGGGAAGGGAGGCTCGGGTCCGAGATCGGCGTGGTGGAGGTGCTCCTCGTGGTGCTGCAATAAATTAACAAGCAATTATCAACATTTTCTTCAAATAAAACCTATCTTCACTCATGTTAACACATAGCATTTCTAGGCCTTTCCCATTTGATTAAATCTTGAAAATTTGGGAAATGCACCTTTATAGATCTCATCTACTCCATCTCATCTTTCTTATCAAATCAAGTTTGAAAGGATTTGAAATAGTTTGCTTAATTATCCATGATGGTTTTGGGAGCTAATCAAACCAGTGACCATTAGTGAAATAATCAAAATACTTAGCAGCAACTAACACAAAGTGGGCAGCAACACAAATACTTAGCATGGCATTGTTGATATGTAAGTGAGTAAAACTGCAGCACTTGTGAGGAACTCTTAAAAATGTTATTTTGACAGAAACAACATCTCTATAAGCGCGTACAACTACACCTCGTGTTATCCTGATTTCAGTGCAGGAATCCACTAGCTTGAAATTTTCAAGCTGCGTACAAGTACCTCACGGTCACGTACTCCCACATAAGTTTCTTGATTATTAACTATGTATGTACAAATTGAAGCTCCGACCGGGTTGCATGTACTCCAGCGATGCTGGATCCTCTTCATCATGGTGGAAACAGCAGCAGAACAAACATCTTGAAATCCTTATTTCTTTAGTTAATGTTGTGCTGGGTATTGTTGTGCTGGATATATAGACAAGTGTAAGTAATGTAGTAACATTAGCATTAAAATTATTTCTTTAGTTAATGTTGTGCTGGGTATTACAAGTTTCACCCAACAAAAAATCAAAGCAACTATACTAATTTTACCTTTTCATTTGGGAAGAAAACCAACGGTGAACCTAAGTAAAACACAAAAATGAAATACGAACCCAATTTATTGGTCTAAAACTAGGATGAAAAAAGAATCAAATCATCACAGCAGTCTTTCTCAAGAAATCGCCACACCAAATTTCAGTGGGGCATTTCATCAAGCACCTACGGGAGGGAGGGGGGAGGGAGGGGAGGGGAGGAAGGGGGGAGCACACCTCGGCCGGAGGGGGGAGGGAGGGGAGGTCGAGGACGTGCGCAGGGGAGGTCGAGCTCGCCGGCGCAGGGGATCGAGGTTGGCGGCGCAGGGGAGGTCGAGGAACGGCGGGGTAGTTGCTGCGGCGGCTCGGCGGCGTCGAGGAGTTGTTGCGGCGGCGTCGAGGAACGGCGACGGCGAGGAACGGACTTAGAACGTCGAGGAAGCGCGGCTCGGCGGCGTCGAGGAGTTGTTGCGGCGGCGTCGAGGAACGGCGACGGCGAGGAACGGCGTAGAACGTCGAGGAAGCGCGCGCGCGGTTTCTCTGTGACTTAGCAAAATTTCGGATGGAAGGAGAGGCAGCGCGGGGTGGCCCACATGTAATTGGGTGCGAAGTATTTCTGTGGCGCACCCTTTACTCCGTGCGCCACAGAAATATGAGATTCTGTGGCGCACCCTTTAATCGGTGCGCCACAGAATTATGTGATTCTGTGGCGCACCTTTACCGCGGTGCGCCACAGAATTATTCTGTGGAACGCCAGATTTAGTTGAAATTGAACTGGTACTGTTATGGTACAAAAACAGCAGCATATTCCAGATTTTTTTTTCTTTTTTTTCTTAAAATATTTTTGGTTACAAAATTCACACAATGTCTCACACTTATTCAATTCATTTAATACACACAATGTCTCATACATATTTAGTTCATTGAATACATAACTCTTGCATTGTCTCACACCAAATGTCTCATACATCAAAAAAGTCTCTTCTTCGTCTCGGTTCCGCGAGTTAGCTTCTCTTCTTTCCCTTCTTCACGGTTGAAAACTTTAGGCCGGCGACCTTGAGATTTCTTCGCGTGAACGGACAACCTTTAGTAGGTAGGGAGGTCTTCCTTCTTTGTGTACTAGTAGTAGGCATGTCGAAGAACTTGTCGAATTCCTCCTCGATCTTTGGCTCGTTGTCCAAGTCTTGCTCGGTGGCGCCTCCTTCCATTCCGATGATGCTCCTCTTGCCCCTCCTCACGACAACACGGCTAGGCTTTGACGGGTCGGTAATGAAGAAGCATTGCTCAACTTGGCTAGCGAGTACCCATGGCTCATTTTTCGCGGAGGCGTTCTTCGATTTGGCATCGGGTATTACCATGGTGGTGAAATACCGGCCTTCTTTGACGACGTCCTTGGCCCATCTTACACGGAACATTGGCACCGACTCTCCACAGTAGTTGAGGTCCCATATCTCCTCAATCCTTCCGAAGTATCTTTGCTTGACAGTAGCCTCGTCATCGCCGTAGGATAGCATAGTTACTCCTGAGTTTTGATATTCGCTATTCTTGTCCTTTTCCTCGGTGTAGAATCTGTAGCCGTTGATGTCGTACGCCTGATAGGTCTTTACGTTGTGCGAGGGACCCCGTGATAAGGAGAATATGAGTCTTTCATCTTCCGTAGATGGCGTTTTGCTCTTTGCTAGCTCCAGTTGCTTTTGCTTGAACCAACGCGTGAAGCTAGAGTTGTGCGCTCTGGTTACGTCTCCCTTCTTCCTCGGCCGGCCCAGGTTGATGTAATGTTGCTCGAGTAAGCATTTGTGCTCTTCCACCCAAGTTTCGATCAATTGTAAGTGTTGTAGCGCGACCCGGTGAGCCCTGTCGAAGTCGTCCTTTCGACCCTGCATGCTGACAAAGATTGAGCTGGTGCCGTCTCGGTGACCATATCCCTGGAGCCTGCCGAAGTGTTTCCTCCTGGGCAGACCAACATGCTGGTTCTCGGTGCTTAGATAATTCTGGCAGAAGGAGATGCACTCGTAGGTTAGAAAGCCCTTGGCCATGCTTGCGTCTGGACGGGCCCTGTTGCGAACGTATCCTTTCATGACACCGTTCATCCTTTCGAACGGCATCATGTAGTGCATGAACGTTGGCCCGAGCTGCCTGATGTCATCAACGACATGGAGAAGGAGATGCACGCAGATATCAAAGAATGCTGGCGGGAAGTAAATCTCGAGCTCGCATAGTATCAGCACGATCTCTTCCTGTAGCCTGTCGAGCTGCTTCACGCCGATCGACTTCCTGTTGATGACGTCGAAAAAATTGCAAAGGGCAAGCAGCGTATCACGGACGTGCTCGTCCATTATCCCTCGAATCGCAACGGGAAGTATCTGCGTCAACAGCACGTGACAGTCGTGAGACTTCATCCCGCTAAACCTCTTCTTTGTTCCGTCCAGATATCTGCTTATCAGCCCCGCGTAACCATGAGGAAATTTGACTCCTAGGAGACACCTGTAGAATTGCTCGAGCTCCTCCGGACTCATAGTGAAGCACGTAGCGGGAAGCACCACGGTGTTCTTCTTTACCCTTTTGCGGCGACCTTGAGTCCCTTCCGTCTGATCATCATCATCATCATCGTCATCACTATCGGGGATCTGAAGATCTTTCCTGACACCAAGCCATTTCAGATCGTATCTTGCTTTCGTCCCATCCTTGGACTTTTCCGGCATGTTGGAAAGAGTGCCAAGCAGAGCCTCGGTGACATTCTTCGTAATGTGCATCATATCGAGGCTATGTGGCGTCTTGAGGACCTTCCAGTACTCCAAGTCGTGGAAAACAGACCTCGCTTTCCATACACCCAGCAGCGGATCTACCTTCGGTCGTTTCTTTCCCGGCGCGGGGCACTCCTCCCAATTTTTCAACAGCTCGTCGATTTCTGTGCCGCTCCTCGGGCTCGGGGCTTCTTCGATCTCGTCCTTACCATTGAACAGTTCACCGCGTTTTCTCCACGGGTGATCCATGCGAAGCCACCTTCGAGCCCCTGGGTACACGGTTTTCGAAGACCCGGGATTCCTTGGTAGCTGGAGATGCGGGGTCTTATCCATGCACCTGACACATGCGCAGAATCCGTGGCCTACCTGGGCCGATACATATGAGCAACCAGGATAGTCCTGCACCGTCGTGAGCAACGCGGCTCTCATGTCGAAATAATCTCCAGTGTAGGCATCCCACGTACGGGCTGGCGTCTCCCACAACGTGGCTAACTCCTCTTTCAACAGCGCGAGATACAGATGTATGTGGACACCTGCTTGTTTCGGCCCCTGAATGAGAATACTCATGTGTATGTACCTTTGCTTCGTGCACAACCACGGGGGAAGGTTGTAAGGCCATACAAACACGGGCCAGGTGCTATGCGTGCTACTCTGGTTGCCGAACGGATTGAGTCCATCGGTGCTCATACCGAGCCTGACGTTCCTTGCGTCGCCTCCGAAATTTCCGACGGCGTCCAACTCTTGCCACTGGCTAGCGTCTGAAGGGTGTGTAAGGATCCTGCCCTTCTCCGGATCTTCTTCGGGCTTCTCCCTTTCCGCGTGCCATTGCATGAGCTTTGCTTCCTTAGGGTCCACGAAGTACCGCTGCAGACGGGGAGTGATAGGAAAGTACCATACCACTTTTCGAGGAACTTTCTTCCCACGGCTCTTGTACCGTCCTTGGCCGCACACCGGACATGTGGTTCTGTCCTCGTACTCGCCCCGATAAATTGTGCAATCATTGATGCAGGCGTGGTATTTAACGTGCGGTAGGTCAAGAGGGCACACGACTTTCTTGGCCTCCTCGATACTTGTTGGCAATGTGTTCCCCTCGGGAAGACGCTCGTGGAAGAATTGCATGCTCTTGTTGAAGCTCGCGTCGGTCCATCTGTTTCCCGACTTCATCTCCAGAGCATCAAGCGTTACTTGCAAGCGCGTATCCTGTGGCCGGCACCCAGGATACAACGGAGTCCTCCCGTCTATCTCCATTTGCGCCAGCTTGGCTTTCTCTCTAACGGTGCTCGCCTCCTTGAGGAGCAGTTCTTGAACATGAGACTCCATCAAGGCCGACATTAGCGAGCTCTGCGGCGTGTTCGCGTCTTCTCCACCACCATCTACTCCTTCATCGTGACCATGTCCGTCGGCATCTCCTTCGTCACGATCATCTTGCCCGCCCTCGTCTTCAGGCGCAACATTTGCTGTCGGCGCTTGGTTGAAGCCTTGCATGAAACCGCGCCTGAGCAGGTGTTCCTCCAATTGTCCGGAATCAGGGTCGATCCATCTCACAAGTTTGCAACTTCGACACGGACATCGTATCTGGCGCCCGTTGCACCGACTCATTTCCGCCTTCGCTTCTTCCTTGTAGTTGTTGATTCGACTGGAGCTCATCTTGATGACCATGGTCGCCTACGCGGTATACATATAGAGTATGTGTTATTAATTAGAATTAATTAACCGCAACATGCACACACACATACAAGCTTCTCATGCGGGAAGTCGGAAAGTCGGAAATGTTCGACGAAAAAATTCGGCATGACTTCCCCTAAAAGTAGGACATATGTGGTGCAAAAATTTACCGAAATGGAAATGAATCAACATTTCGGCAAACATCCATGCACCACGCGGCGCAAGCAGCAACAACATGCAAAGATTCATGCAAACCACACACACAAGTTTCATGCATAGATCCGTTCAACAAATAGTTTGCTTCATGCAAACCACACACACAATCGCCCGCCGACAAGTTTCTCATGCCTTTAACAAACACCCATCCAACAATACCCACCTTGTAGATCTAGATCCGTTGCCGAGACGTGACCGTGATCGATGAGAGAGAGTGTGTGGTGATGGAGGGAAAATAGTGGACAAAAAGAGAGGAGGAGAATATATATGGAGGCTTTCCCCAAGCCCTCACCAATTCTATGTCAAACAAAGTAGGTTTAACAACAAATAATGGATAATAGGATGGTCAAAATGCCATGGGAGAGAGGAGGAGCTCGAGCTAGATGCATGGGGGGGAGAATGAAGAAGGTCACATGGGGAAAGTGGGTGTTGCCACCTTTTTGTGGATCTGGGCGACCATTCTGTGGCGCACTCGCTCGGTGCGCCACAGAATATCACCTTTCTGTGGCGCACCGTTTCTGGTGCGCCACAGAAAGCTAACATTCTGTGGCGCATGATGACTAGTGCGCCACAGAATGTGAACTTTCTGTGGCGCACGAGAGGCGGTGCGCCACAGAAATTGCCCAGATGGACCTAGGCCCAATGATTGCACGTGGGACCCACAGTATTTCTGTGGCGCATGGACTCCCATGCGCCACAGAAAACCCACTTTCTGTGGCGCATGGACTCCCATGCGCCACAGAAAACCTACTTTCTGTGGCGCATGGATGCCAGATGCGCCACAGAAAGGTAAATATTTCCGTGGCGCACCTCGTCCCATGCGCCACAGAAATATTTCTGTGGCGCACCAATTAAGGGTGCGCCACAAAGTGTCCACCCACCTATATAGGGTTTCCCTACTAGTGTATGCTGCAGTGGTCGGACGGCAACATCTCGCACGTTTTAGTGAAACAGCTGATCAAACTTTGCATTCCATGTTGGAACATTGTTTTTGGTGAATATATTAGTACGGTTGTTTATTGGGTTGTTTATTGTCTACACATTACTATATTGCCTCATATTATTATACGCAGAACATCCACATGATATTTTATCATAGTAAAGTTATAAGTGCATACACAATTGTTTAAGTGACATAGATAACTTAAAAGAATAAGAAGTTTGCTTATCAGCTCCGACTGTGCGCTGCTCAACAGTTCTACATTGAAATATGCTACAATTACCCCTTACAATTCGGGGAGGAGGAGCGGAGGGTTTGCGTTATTTGAGTAGTCACCTAAAATAATAATCGTTTGCGTTATTTGAGTTGTAGGGGACGATCACTACGAGATTACTATGGTATTATTTCAGACGACTCTAAAAATATCTATCCGTGATAACCAAACAACGCCAACAAGCTAGAGTGCAAAAAGTGAGCCGAGGTAGAACTGTTTTTAGACACTAATACACTTCAGAATTATTTATTTAGTTGTACCCAAGCTGGATAATCTTGTACAACAAAGATCTATGTAAACACTCAATCAAATCTTCTGGATATCTATGGATACTATAAAAAAATGATGTGTATATATGTAGGGGTGTATATTAGTTTCCAGATTAAACATACATTATTGATTTTATTAGGTTTATCATGAATTTGGGTATAATAGTTTTTTCGTAAACATTCGAAGCTAAACTGAAATCAAACTTTTTGCAACAAGACAAAGTTCCAACTTAGCACTAGTAAATGTATTGCATGCCAAAATTTTCCTTGTAAGTGTGTTTACATTGCAAATGTCTTCTAGTTTATAGCATGGTAAATCAAAACTTGTATCGATAAAAACAACACATCTAAGTTCAAAATAATTGAGTTAATATGAAATAAAAAAGTTCAATATAAATAGATGAAAATGTTTTTTACTTGCCTTACGCTCACATGTACTCACACTTAAAGAATGGTTGTCTCATCAGATAGAATCTTCAACGTCGCCTCAAGCCCAACACGAAAGCGTTGCTGTGATTAAACATGAGAATGGTGCTATAACTAAACAAAAACTTAACCATACCCAATCGAGTGGAGTTTAGAACCGCAACTAAACTACACCAGCGGTCAGCCATCACAATTAAAACTAAACCAAACTGCACGCTTTTACCACCCAAACCAGAACCAAACAGCTTACAGACCCATGGGTTCAACCCGTGTCCTTGTTTTTGGTTAAAACTGTTGGCACGTGTCACTTCTTGGCCGATCAACTCGAGATTAAAATTTTCTCGTCGAGAGTTGTTTCCTGACCGACGATGTTCGCATCAACATGTTGACGCGCACGTAGTACCAAATATAGTTAGGCCTACGACATGCATGTCTAGACCCATCCCGAAAACTGGGTCTTAACCCAGAGTTGGAATCAGTTTCACCCCGAACTGCTTGGACCCATAACCAACCATACCTAAATTGTTTTCTTTACAAACCAAACCTCACCCCAACCGTGAGCATACTAGGCCCATTCCCAGCCGAACTAATCAAACCCAAATAGAAAACTAAACTATTCAGCCCGGTTAAAATAAAACCATTCTCTGGTTTAGCTGTGATATAGTTTCTGTTGCTCACGAGTTTGGTTAGGGGAAGCAACAACCTCCTAATGCCCGATGTATTCTTAAGTCACACGTGAAAGAAAAAAAGCGAGTGCACTCAGCGAATAATGCTGCAACGCGAATCAGATTATTGGGATTGATCGGGATCGAACAAAACATATAAGAAAATGAGACTATACATATCAGATGAAGTCGCACGAGAGGTTTCATCAGCACGTCACGTAATTAATGTTTTGTTTCGAAAACATGATGTCACGTAAATAAATGAATCAGATTAACCTCGTGATATGTCTGAAAATATCCTCCTACATGCCGGTTGGCTCTTCAAAAAGCGAAAAGCAAAATAAAATCTCACGATATTTTCATATGTGGGCCGTTTGAATCGTCCACACCTTCTACCGGCTTCTAAGACCATCTTTACCTCTTAAGTCATTTATCACACGATGGAGATGCTCTGATCTTGATCTGTTGGGAGATGTTGCACTCGCGCGTAATGAACTTGACAATGGGCTAGATCTTGTAGCTCTCTTTCAATGGCTCCACTGGAGATAAAGAGAGAAACAGAATTCGATCTGCAGTTTGTCACTTCCACTCGATCATACCGTCGGCGTCCGTGCACATACACCACGCTGTTCTACGTACCAACTTTTGGTACAGTTCATGAACACACATGTACTACATAGGAAGGCACTTGCATTAGACAAGGATCGATCTTAATCGCTTTTAACTTGCTTATTACTACAGCGCATGCGATTTTTCAAGGGTTGGGTGCTGTGCTGCTGCAGGAGAGGGGGGAAGATATTCGCGCGAGGCAGATCTTCCGCAGAAAAATCTTGTCTGAACAATCCGAGCTAAAGATCTACGGTAATAACCCATCTGGCGACCAAATAAAATTGACCATGATGTATATGGCGACGCTTACAAAACCCACACATAATTTAAGTTCTGTGACCAGCATGAAATTACTCTGGATTGCAAGTTGTGTTCATTTCCCCATATTCTTTTGATTACTCATCCTCTTCTTAATCTGTGGATGGTTTTGGATCGCTAAGGGCCTAAGACCCCAGCCCTACACACGCCTAATTATTTTACTACTAGCGTTTACACGGTGTAAACTCTGAGCGGCATAAATTCAAAAAAAAGAAAAACTATGAGCGGCATGACCGGAACTACAAAGAAGCTGACCAGAATCAATCAAGTGAGGCGGTACATATATACATGTTCTAGAAAATGTACCTTTGCCCCTTTGGAGGGTTAAAGGAGCCACACTTATATTGATTTTTGTATGTTTGATGCTTGTAGGCTAGTCATAGCTACGCGTCTGTGCGGTTACTCGGTAAACAAATACACCTTCGTAAGAAAATGACCATGTTAAAAAAAAGGATCCTAGGTGACCGATACGCCTCTACCCTGATAGCTAGCATTACATTGAGTATTAATTTGATCAGGCAGTTCGTCACGACAATGCTTACGACTTTGCTAATATTTTGTTGACTGAGAATAAACTAATTCTCAATTGAGCCTCATGCTGAACTAATTCTCAACTGAGCCTCGTGTTGTCGAATTGCATTGTGATATGTTTTGTCTTGGGAGTTGCACATATGCGTTGCAAGTTGCAACTGATATTTTCTGGCTACATATGTGTTGCAATGAGATTTTCAGTTGCATATTAGTTGAAATTGAGAAAAAAAAAATGGTTAGACCATTGGATTGTGTCCTGGTTCGTGCTAACTTACAATTCAGCTAAGATTTTGGTGACATCACACATTAGGATTTAGGTTAGCAACTGTTCAGTTGATTTTTCAGCACGAAGATGATTATATCTCAGCAACAACAGATAAATCTTTACCATTTTTTGCACATGCTTAATTTGGTGAACAAGAATTTGGCTTCATTTACATGCAAAAATAATCTGCTATTCCAAGTTGGCTATTGGGTTCTTCTGCCACAGGAGATCCCAGGCGGCTAACTACCAGGTAGTTTTCACCACAGCTGTATGAAGGAAAAAAATCTTGGATGTTAAGGTGTTGGCCGGTTGGCGTCCATGTCTAAAAGATGTTTGCCTACCTGCTCCAGGGCTCCACTTAAATATCACTTACATTTCTGATTGGATAATTTCCAGGAAATAACAGTTGTTTTGGATAACCCTCTGCAAGGCACGTGATCGATATGGATGGTCATCTGCAATTAAGACGCTGGATGAAGGACGAAACTTGTGTGGCTACATTGATTCAAGTAGTTCTCCATTTTAAACCAGTTCAAGTAGGTAAGAGTGATCGTGTGCATTAAAGACTCGGGTAAAGGCGGAGATCGATACATTATATATACTAGTTATCTGAGCGCGGCAAATGCCGCGCGTGTGTTTTTGAATTTGAATTTGAAAATGGTGACGTTGTAAAGTTGTCTAAATTTGGAAATCATTAAAATTGAAAATGCTTTTGTTTTAAAAATGGTTAGAGTTTGGAGATTGTTTAAATTTGGAAACTATTGTAACTCAATTTCAAATGTGTTTTGTTTTTTTACGTGAAAATATTCTGAAATAGTTAGTATTTTTTTTAGTTTTTTCACACATTTTAGAGTTCCGTTAAATGTTTAGCAAGTTGAAATGGTTCTATATGTTTGTATTTTGTTGTAATATTTGTTTGAATTTTATATTGGAGGATGTACATCACATGATCGTTTGTTGAAGTCAATTTATAATTAGAGGAAATTAATTTGGATTTTATACAAATATTCTTCAATTTATAGTGGTGAAATGCCATAAATATTTATTTGAACTCCATAATTAGAGAGAATGCAATATGTGAGATAATATGTGAGGTATTTATATTTTAGGGTATCTCTTTTTTTTAAGCAAATTGAATTTTAGAAATGTGTTGCATGTATTTTTTTTGTGAGAATTATGATATATTTTATCGTAGAAGAAGCAATTTATCATATTGACTATTTTCAGATATTTAGAAAATTGAGATGTTTGGATATATTTGAAGTATACCGTAAGCATTTGTTTCAACTACAGAATTAGGGTTAATGTAATTTGTGAGATATATTTTAGAGTGTTTTCAATTTTCTAGCAATTCGAAATGTTCAAATGTGTTGCATTTATTTTGAACATTTATAACTAATGTATTAGTTTTTTAAAGGGAAATACTTTGAAATAGTTAGTATTATGCATTATTTTTTTGAGTGCCTTTATATATTGTAGAGTACCGTTAAATGTTTAGCAAATTGAAATGGTTATATATGTTTGTATTTTGCTAAAATATTTGTTTGAGTTTCATAATTGGAGGATGTATAGGACAACTTTTGTGTGGTAAGTTCGATAATTTGTTAAATTTTAAAAAATTGTCATATTATTATTTTGGAGTGTAGAGTGAAATATATGAATTTATTGAATTTTAGTATTTTTCAGTAATTGAAATTTGGGGAATTTTGATAAGTGTGGAAAGTTTGAAAATTTGCTAAATTTAGAAAACTTTAATGTTTTGTTTGCACTATTTTGATTTGTAGATTGAAAGATATAAATTTATTTAATTTTAGCATTTTTGTCATACAATTGGTACTTTGAATTGTATACTAAAAGATATGAATTTTTTGAATTTTTCATTTTTCTATAATTATTTTATAATTGTAGATTGAAAGGTATGAAAGTATGAATTTTTTGAGTTTAAACAATTATTTTTTAATAATATATATTTTGAATTGTAGTTTGGGAGATATGAATTTATTGAATTTTAACATTTTTTTTATAATTGTTATTTTGGAGTGTAGACTGAAAGACATGAATTTTTTGAATTTTAGTTTTTTTCTGTAATTGAAATTCGGAAAATTTTGATGAGTGTGGAAGAAAACTTTAATGTTTTGTTTGTACTATTTTGAGTTGTAGATTAGAAGATATAATTTTATTGGATTTCAGCATTTTTTTTGTATAGTTGTTACTTCGAATTGGAGTTTGAAAGATATTGAATTTTTTGAATTTTTATGATTGTTTGTATTTTTCTGATTAAAAGTAATGAATTCTAGATATGAGATTTATACACAATTTATTTTTTGGTGCAACTTTTGTGCGGGTAGTCTAAAAATTTGTTAAATTTAGAAATTTTTGATATATTGTGTGTATTTTTTTGAATCGTAGATTAAAAGATATGATTTTTTTGAATTTTTAACATTTTTTTGAATTTTTAAAATTGTTTCTGTAATTGAGAAATTTCTGGCAGGTGGGGTCCGCTTGGCAGGATTTTCTTTTTTCTGAAAGTTACTTAAAAAAATAAAAAAACTCCGACAGGTGGGGACGGACGCGACGTCAGCGCTGACATCATCGACGGCGAACACGGCGGCGCTGCCGAGCTCGTGCTCGAGCAGCTGCGCGCGCGCGCGAGCGTAGGACTGCACGGATCTGCAAGAGGAGATGCAGGCGAGGCGAACGGGCGGCGCGATGGACCAAATGGTCGTCGGAGCTGCCGGCGGCGAGCGAATCCGCGGCGGAGGATGCAGAGCGCGGCGACGGCGATTCCGAGCTGTACGTGGCGTTCTAGCAAGCGAAACTGGGTGAGGATAGTGAGGAGGCGGTGGCGGCGGCGCTGGTGGGCCGCAATTTGACTGGGGAGGCACGTAGCGGCGCGGGCGTGCGTCTGCGGCGGCGGCGAGCTCCAGCCGCGCGCGAGCAAGAAGAGAGGAAGAAGAGTTCTGCGGGCGTTTTTTGCACGAAAGCCCCTGGAGTTTTCGTGAATTGCAAAATAGTCCTTTGCGGGCGGTTTTTTGTAAAATGGCGCGCTGGAGCGCGGCGTGGCAGCGCGCGATTGGTAGAAATCCCCCAGCTACAGTGTTACTGTAGCACGCACGATTTTTGAAGCGATCCGGACCGTCTGTCGCGTCGATCGGACGGGTGTCATAAAAAAGGCGACGTGGACGTCGAAATGGAGGGCGAATCGAACGAACTTTTATATACAGTAGGATTGTACTACTACGGTAAGTAAACCTCATGTCTTGGTCATGGAAGTGTCGTTTTACCGTTAAGACTCCAAGGTGTTGGCTAACCATCACATTGACCAAGTCATCTATCCACCTAGACGGCTAGACATATATAGCACTACTGTAGAGTTAGTCTAGTTAAGGTTCTTCCTTAAGCATGCCACAGCGACATGTACTTGGACATTTCGAGCACTCACGGCGAGCATCTTTCAGTTAACAGTATGAGTAATCACCTAAGCCCTTCAGAAAATGGACAACTAGTTCTTTCATACATATATTTTGACTAGTTTTTGATCCATTGTTTTTTAGTAGAACAAATCAATCTAATTAATTTCCACTGTCCGGTGCCCACATGACATGTGCATTTTCCTACCTCCTCCGATCTGACTGTACATACACAGTACACACGATGCCTACTTGGCAAAGACGATCCAGATGCATGCATATACATTCGTATTTCTCTTCTGATATTCCACAAGAGATCCACGCAAGAAATATGCCAATGATGGAGAAACGTAGTAGTTGCGCCAGATAACAAAATGGTTAGGCACGAGAGTAATACAAGAGCATGTCCTACCATGACGCGAGAGGCGGCCGTTCTGAGTCACGGTCGATTCACGCGACGCGATCATGTACGCTCCGTGCCGGAACAGCGATGTCAGCCTCGCTGATAAAACAGGGCTGCCAGAATGAGTATTTTTGGCAAAAGGACAATGCCGATTGATGGAGTGTGTGAGTGGATTCCACCGACGAAGGATGAAAAAATGACGCTTCAAACTTTTTTTTGTTTTACTTATATAAGATGATATTTGGATTTTATTTTGTTGCGATCAGTACTTGTAGCATCCGTCGCCGTTGGCCGACCGAGATATAGAGCAGGAGTCACCTTCACGATGGTTAATTTCAGTTTGACCAGCGTTTCATTTGCTCCATGGCTCCGGATACTCCACCGTGTCCGTACTCCGTAGAACAGCGACCGGGACGAAAAATTATGCGTGAAACTAAGCTAAAATATCCAAATACTTGCTACGTATCAAAATATAAGATTGTATGTTGGGCTCAACATGTACCTAAACAACATCTTATATTCCATGTCAAAATATAAGATGATTTAGCATGTTGGGCTCAACATGTACCTAGACAACATCTTATACTGTGTTTTTTTTTTTTGGAATTGAGGAGACTCGCTCCCGATTTCATTTCATAGAAAAGAAACCAATAATACATTGTTCATAAATTCAAACCACTCCAGCCTCGAAAACATCTACCTCAAAGCTCCCCCTCTTGCTGAAAACTTATTACAAATTGTTCCTACACAGACTAAAAAAACTTAACGTTGAAGCTCTAACAAAGTTCAAAGCCCGAATTCACTAAACTACTACAACCTCTTCCCAAACTTTTCTTTTACCAAAACGCCACCTGCTCTTTCAGAGTTCTTTTCCTCCTTTAGCTTTCTATCCTCAACACCATAGGAGCCCAGCCGCTTCGCTTGCTGAAGATTTCAGCTGCCACTTGCAACAGCGCCTTTGCTCCTTTGCGCTGCAAACCTCGTCGCCCTCTGATCTGAAGAGATACCCAAAAATTCAACCAGCGTGCCGCTTTAGCAATTACACAAGTAGGATCATAAGGGAAAACTTTATCAAAGCAAGCTGCATTTCTCGTTTTCCACAACGCCCAAATAACAGCCGCTACACCTACTGCTACTATACCCCTCATACTTCCAGGGAAACTATATACCCAACTGATCAAATCTAAAACTAAACTAAATTCTGTACGAACATCAAAAGCACATTGCACCAACCCCCCAAGCATATCTAGCCATTGGACAATTAATAAAGAGGTGGTCAATACTCTCTTCCTTGCTACAAAACAAACATTTAGTATTACCCTCCCACCCTCTTTTTTTAAGTACATCTCTAGTCAGAATACTTTTCTTAAACACTAGCCATAGAAAAACCTTAATCTTTAGCGGAATTTTAATGAACCAAAGCTTCTTAAAAGGGCAGCTAACTTGATTTATTTTCAAAGCATTGTATAAAGATTTAACAGTAAATTTTCCAGTCTTATCAAGTAACCAGATGCACTTATCTCTGTGATCCTCACAGATAATCACTCCTTCACACATATTTCTAAGTTCTGTAAACATATCATCAGTAACCCCATGTAAAGCTCTTCTAAAACGTAGACTAGTCCACCCTTCCGTGAAAACTTTCGTAACTAAAATGCCAGTACTGAAAGTTAAATTGTAAAGACATCTAAACTTTATCATTAACGGTACTTCTCCTAGCCACAGTTCTTCCCAAAACCGAGTATTCTTACCATCCCCCACCTTTTTTCTACAGTACTTATAAAATACATCTCTGACCCCTAAAATGCCATGAAAAAAATGTGACTGTCCAGGTTTCTTCTTTACTGCTACAAGAATATCTCTACTACAATATTTCCTAAGTATAAGGCTCTGCCAAATTCCTTCCTCATTTTCCAATTTCCACAACCATTTACAAAGATGACAAATATTCATTACTCTTAAATCTATTACCCCTAGCCCCCCTTGGTCTGTCGGTTGGCACACGGTTTCCCAATTAACTAAATGATACTTGTTCTCTTTATCATTATCATTCCAAAGCATACGCTTCCTAGGTATATTTAGCCTTTAGGTAAAGGGAATAACGACATCATAAAGAAAGGAACATTGCTCATACTACCTCTTATCAGCGCCAATTTACCCCCATATGACATAAAACGCCCCTGCCACGTTCCTAATTTTTTATCCATTTTTTCCTCAGAAGATTTCCAATCTGAATTCCTAAGTTTAGCATTATGAGCAGGGATCCCTAAATATTTCATAGGTAGAGTACCTTCTACACAGGTAAAAATATCTCTATAAACTTCACTATTCTCTTTAGCTGCCCCAAAACACACAACCTCACTCTTATGAAAATTAATCTTTAAACCAGACAAATGTTCAAAACAACAAAGTAAATACTTCAAATTTCTAGCATCAGACTCATTTGCTTTAATAAAGAAAACTGTATCGTCGGCATACTGTAGCATAGTAAGACCTCCATCTACTAGATGCGGTACTACCCCTGATAGCAAACCGTTCTCCTGCGCTCTAGTGATTAAAACCTGAAGAACATCTACCGCGGTATTAAACAGAATGGGAGACATAGGGTCGCCTTGCCTCAACCCCTTTTTTGATTTAAAATAAGGGCCCAAATGACCATTGACCCTTACTGCTACATTACCACAGAATTTTTCACCCATTGAATAAATTTATCTGGGAACCCTTTCATCTTAAGAACTTCAAACAAGAAAGACCAATTAATTTTGTCATACGCCTTCTCGAAATCTATTTTGAACATTATGGCACTATCTTTTTTTCTAACTATCTCATGCAAAGCTTCATGCAAAACAATTACTCCATCTAAAATAAATCTACCCTTGATAAAAGCTGTCTGAACAGGAGCTACAACTTTATCTGCTAACGCTACTATCCTATTGTTCAACACTTTAGTAACCAGCTTAAAAATTACATTAATTAAACAGATTGGTCTATACATCTGAATCTTATTAGCATCTTTAACTTTCGGCAACAGGGTTACAGTGCTATAATTAAGTCTTGATAAATCAATCCTCCCATAAAAGAATTCTTGAAAAAGGCAAAGCAGATCAAACTTTAACATATGCCAGAAGTGCTGGTAGAATTCTGCAGGTATTCCATCCGGACCCGCCGCTTTATTATGTTTCATCGTGAACAAAGCTACTTTTATTTCATCTAATGTAAACTCTTGTTCTAAAAAATCTCTATCATCATCATCCAAAACACATTCAACTGGTTCATCTAAAGAAACTGTAATATCACTAGCCGCTGGTCCAAATAAAGCTTTATAGAAACTAGTAGCATATAATAGAATATCTTTATCTCCTTGAATAATCCCTTCGTCCTGTTCTAGGCTAAGAATTCTATTGTTTCGTTTTCTACCGCTCGCTTTAGCCATGAAGTACGCCGTCATGGCATCTCCTTCCAGAAGATCTTTTTCCTTCGCACGTTGGATCCATTTAACCTCCTCTTCTTTATTAATGATATGCAAACGTCTCTCAAACTCTTTCTTTGCTAAAAAAACATTAACATCTAGTCCGTTTACTTCACTATCTTTATCTATCTTATCGATCTCCTCAGTCAGAAACTTTTTCTCTTTTTTATACGCACTACAATAGTTAATATTCTAACCTTTAAGAGACCTTCTTACAGCTCGAAACCTATTTTGCCACAAATCTAAAAAATTCTTACCCCTAAAATGTTGAAACCAAATTTTACTCACTACACTGTCTAAATCTGGTCTTAAAAACCAACAAAGCTCAAACCGAAACATATTAGTATGAGTATTGAAATCTGTACCCACATCTAGTACTAAAGCAGAGTGATCTGAGATAACCCTAGGTAAATTACGAACTATCACCTGAGGGAACATGCTCTCCCACTCCATGCTAACTAAAATTCTATCTAATTTAGCCATAACGGGATCCTCCTGGTTATTAGACCAAGTGAACCTTCTACCATTCATCTCCAGCTCCTTTAGTTCCTTGTTATTGATAATAGCATTAAATAACATCGACCATTTAGACAGACGCCTAGGTTTATTACTATCGCTACTCTTTCTAATAATATTAAAATCTCCTCCTACCACAAACGGAAAATTATTTGCATTTACTACATGTACCAATTCAATCAAAAAGATTTCTTTATCTCTATTATGGGGAGCGCCGTAAACAGAAACTATGTTCCAAATACAACCATTTACTTTATACTTAACTAGACATCTAACATAATATATGCCCACGTCCATTTCAAGAATATAAAAAACATCATTATTAATACCCAGCATTACTCCCCCTGCAAAACCTCTCGCAGGAGAACACCCCCAACTGAAACTAGCATTACCAGTAAGCGATTCCAAGAAAACTTTACTACAAGTACTTTTTCCGACGAGAATTTCAGGCACGGTAGCAAAAACGTCGCCTTCCTCGCCACATCAGTCATGCACACAAGCCTAGACGGCATCCTGCTCTAGTAGGTGCGCCACGCTTACAAAACCAGGAGCGAGCTCTCCGGGATGGCGGCATACACCGCCGACCGTATTCGCCTCATCTCATCTCCGACGAGAAAAAGTTCAAAAAACATCAATCCATGGCAAACCCATCTGCCAGTGGCAAGGCGGCCTCGAGCTGCAGGGCACAGAAGCTGACCTGCCTCTGCTCGCCGACAAACCACCAGGGCTCCTTCCGCTACAGCCGCCACCGGACACCCCGCGCGCGGCCACTGGAGAGCGCGTCCTGTCGCGCCCCTTCACCGTCGGCGGCCACTTCTGGCGCATCGCCTACTACCCCTACGGGATCCACGCGCTGATCCGGAGGAGCACATCTCCCAGCTGCATCGCCATCTACCTCCTGCTCGACGAGTGCGCGCCCAGCAAGCTGGTCAAGGCGCGCTTCCAGTTCCGGCTCGTGCCCGCGCCCGCGGTGGACGAGGATCGGGAGCCGCGCCACTGCGCGACGTGCTTCCCCTTCCCGGCCAAGAACAAGACCAGACGGCCGGAATCTCACTTCGACTCCGGAGAGGTGCGCTTCGCCAGCCACGGCATCCAGGGCTGCGAGGAGTTGGTCAGGAAGAAGGAGCTGGAGAAGGTTCTCCGGGACGATTCCTTCGCCGTCAGGTGCGACATCGTCGTCTACAACTCCGCTGCGTCGAGGGCCGTCTCCGTGCTCCCGCCTGACCTGGGCCAGAACCTCGGTGATCTCCTCGGTGCCAAGAAGGGCGCGGACGTGGAGTTCGTTGTCGGCGGCAAGACTTTCGCGGCGCACCGGTGCGTGCTCGCGGCCAGGTCGCCGGTCTTCGCCGCCGAGCTCTTCGGGTCGATGAGGGAGGGCAGGAGGGACGGAGGCGCGATCCGCGTGGCGGACATGGAGGCCAGGGTCTTCGAGGCGCTGCTCCAGTTCGCGTACACCGACTCGTGGCCAGAGATGGCCGAGGAGGACGAGTGTACCATGGCGCAGCACCTGCTCGTGGCGGCGGACCGGTACGGCATGGAGAGGCTCAGGTCCATCTGCGTGCACCACCTGTGCTACCACGTCGGCGTCGGCACGGCGGCCAACATCCTCCAGTTAGCCGAGCTGCACCACTGCCAGGGGCTCAAGGCCGCCTGCGTCGATTTCCTTCAAGCTCCCGGGAACCTGGCGGCGGCAATGGCAATGGCGGGGGCCGCCTTCGAGCATCTCAGCCCGTCGCTTGCTCAGGACTTGATTGCCATGCGCGACACGGTAGATCGCTAATCATTCATCGATGCGCATTATAGAGTACTGTACTGTACTTCGCTAGCAGTGGTATGGACGATTCATCGTCCGTGCATGTTATCCAGGAAGATTATGCCTTTGGAAATTCGTGTTAGTTGCTAAGTTTTTGCAGAATCCATTCGTGTTAATACTTTGGTGATGATATGTAATGGTTTATCTATCTATAATTCATGTTCTGTTATGCATGCATGGTAATACTGTGTTGCTGGTTGATTGTGAAGATGAACACTGTGTTGGCTAAGCTAATGGAGAAGAAGCTGCCATGGCGGCTCTAATGGAGTACCAGGAGAAACTTCTTCCGTTTCGTTTTTGGAGTGTTTCCCCAATTTTCTCCGCGGATTTTATTTGCTTCCATCCTTTTTCTTCCGCCGGCGTATAGTTTCCTAAATTTGGGAGTAAATAGTTTCCTAGAATAAATTCGGCGGATTTTGTTTGCTGGAATAAATGCTGCAGATTTTAATCACGAATAAATGCTCCATATAAATTCAAAAAAAAAAAAGCTCCATATCTCACATATGGACCTATGGTGAACCAACAGAAATCGTCAATGTTTCTTGCATGAATCCATGTTCCAGATAGTACGTTTCTTTTTCTGGAAAAGAAATCAACTCGGCAATGTTTCTTGCAAAAAGATATTTAGCAATTCCATAAATAATAATCAAATATGGCAAGATTTCATGGGAGAGACACGTTTCTTCCTTACTTACTCCTGAATTCTGAAAATCGGTAGAGTAAATACAAATTTGAATGATTTTCTTACTGGGTTGTTAATGCTTTTTAATCCAATGAAGTCCAGCCCGATTTGTTTGGCGTAGCACAAACAGTCAAGTAAATAATTTTTTTCAAGTAAATAAGTTGGACCCTCAAAAGCCCAACTCCTAACCAACACTAGCTCACTCGCACTTCTCCTAAAAAAACTCACTCTCACTATCCACAGTCACACGCCAAGCAGCAGCCGCGGCCACCGCCGCGCACTCTGTTTTCGGCGTGTGGGCTGGCGTCTCCGCGCGGCCGATGAACTCTCTGTTTTCGTCCGAAAACTTTATAAGAGGTATATATTACATTAGGTATGTTGAATCTGCTTGTTCAACGTTTCTCACAGAACTATGTGGCTTCCTTTTTGCGTCCAATTTCTTTCGCATGGTAGATAAACTTCATCCAGTAAGCTTTGTTTTTCTACTCGTGTGTGTTGTGGACCGTCCTGGACCATAAATTTTCACGATGTCGATTTAATATTTTTCCGGTCATAAGAAGTGTGCACAACTCAATTGGTCAAGAAAGTGGATGTACAACCCAACTGTCCAGTTCAAAATTTTGCAATATTGTCTTCCATATGTAAGGATAAGTTTAATTTGTGTTAATATATACCGATTGCTAGATAATAAAAGTCCGACAATAAGATTGACAATTGAAGAATAGAGCAAGACCAACAAGGGATACCGGGATTTCATGATACACTATGACCAATATCCTCTAGAGTGATCTAATTAGTTAAATCTAAACTATATAATCTTGTTATATGCTAGGCTTATTTTATATATACTATGACGACACTGTATCAAGTTTTGTAGATATTTATGGCACTATAGAAACTGGTACATATAGCCGCAATACATACATCATGAAGCGTAAACTAATTCACGGAATAATGTGAAAATATGTTTTCCTTATATTATGCTTTATACACTATAAAAACAATTTTATTATGCAAACCGTACTAAATGATACAAATGATCATGGCAATAAATATAATTTCATTTTAGAAATAGAAATGTATTCGCAATGTTGTGATTTAGAACTATTTGTACCATGATACAGTCGAATATATTTACAATGTTAAGCTAATATAGACCAAATTATCAATCAAATAACATGCATATCACGACAAGCAGAGTTTAAACGAATTAAAAAAGTTTAGTATAAACTGAGAGTACTCTTTAAACTCGTGTTGATGAGTCCATAAATGATTAGCATGTCAAGAATAACATAAAATTTGCATGAGTGAGTATCCAGACTTTTTCTTCCTGAGATGGAAAGAGAGTGTGTTTGACCACGGAAAGAGAGAGCTTGCCGGACCCATTCGCAACACGAAATGGGCAAGCCGAACATGGCCGGCTCATGCATGCATCAATTATTCGTTCTCGTTCCACTCGCTCTTGGTGAAGTCCACCCCGAGGTCTCCTCTCCGGTGACCGGTTACAGCATCGCCGTCATGATTTAGGACACTGTAGGTTGAGGACCACCTCCGGTCGCTGGACCAGGGCGGCACCCTCTGTATCGTATACAAACATGTTAGCTATGCACGAAAAGATATCAATATCTATAATACAAAATAAATATTATTTGAATTATCATAGAATATATTTCCATACCATATATATTTCGTACTGTACATGTTTATAGTTTTCCTTATATGCTAGGTCAAACTTTAAAATGTTTGACTCTGACTAAACCCATAGTGCGGGGTAATCATTAGCAGAGGGAGTACATAAGTCATTTTTGGAAGAAATTGAAAAGTCATTAGTGTCCATTGTAAATAAAATCCGGAACAATCGGTTTGTCACGATCGGGAATAATTAGTTTCCTTATTTTGGGCTGCGTGATTAATGGGAAACAATTGGTTTTGTTTATTTTTTTTGGAAGAAATTAAAGGATTCGACCTAGACTCGAAGAGTTTCCATGGAATCCGATCGATCGATCGATATATATAGGAATATATAAACAAGAGTTCCGCCACGACCTAGAGTCTTCATCACGATCAAACTAATCCTCCACTGCCCGTACCGTGGCCGACGATCCAGGGTCTATGGCGGGCGAGGATGGCCAAGACGGCGGGCCGGCACTGCCCGGAGGGAGCGGAGGCGGCCGCGGCGGGAAAGGCGGCGCTGATGGCCGTGGAGGAGACCGCGGCCACGGAGAGAACGGTGGCGATGGCCAGCAAGGGGGCCGTGGTGGCGACGGCGGCGATGGCCGTTTGGGCCTGCAAGGGGGCGTCCATGGCGGTGGCCAAGGGGGCGCCAGTGGTGCTGGAGGTGCAGGTGGTGCCGGTGGTGCCGGCGGTGCAGGTGGTGCAGGTGGTGCTGGTGGTCGCGGCGGTGCCGGTGGTCGTGGTGGTGACGGCGGTCCGGCTAGTCCCGGCGGTGCGGGCCTTCGTGGCGGCCGTGCTCGTCGCGGCAATCGCAGCGTGTGCATGCCCGGCGGGGAGGGTGGTGGTGGTGGTGACGGCGCCTTCAGCGCGCCCGGCGGGAAAGGTGGAAAAGGAGGGGACGGCTGCGTCAGCGGGAAAGGCGGTCACAGCGGAGACGGCGGGTTCGGCGCGTAGGGCGGGGAAGGCGGGTCCGGCGGCGCCGGCGCCGGCGGGAGCGGCGGCCTTGGCGAAGTCGGCGGTCCGGGAGGCAAGGGAGGGGCTGGCGGACTGGGCGGGCCAGCTGGTGTCATTCGTCTCGACTGAACTCCATGCATGGATGATTCATCTGTGCATGTTATCTCGATCGAAGATTATGCAGGATAGTTAAGACTTTGGAAATTCGTGTTAGTTGCTATGTTTTCGCAGAACCCGTGTGTTAAGACTTTGGGAATTATCGATACTGGTTTATTTATCTATCTATATTGAGGAGTTCTCATGCACGTTCTGTTATGCATGGTAATTTGAAGGTAGGCATGCCATTGATGTTATGTATGCATCATCGCAATACTTTTGTTGTTTGATTGTGCCCTTGGATAAGCTAATGGAGAAGAAGCTGCCACCATATGGCTCATGTACCAGGAGAAAACTTTTCAGGCTGGTTTGGTTTCTAATGGAGCGCACATCTCTTGCTCTTCCGTATTTATGTATAAGAACTCAAGAAAGATAAAATGACTATCATGCTTGAGTGCTAAAAAGATAATCAACCAAATAAATCAAAAGACGATCAAGGGCCAGGAAATTCGCTGGAGGAAGTTTTTTTTTAGATAAGGGGAGCTTTATTAATTAAAAGGTTTAAGTATTACACCCAGCCTCTGCATAACCAAGATGCACAGAGCCGCAACAAGTCTGAATTTCAAAACATAAAAAGGCGAATTACATATCATAATGAGAAATTGTAGACACGCCTATGTTGGTGGAGGGCCAATTCGCAAATTATGCCATCCATGTTGGGATAAAAAGTTTCTCACTGTGTCCTCCAGTCTGGTACGCACCTCCATAAATAGGTCTCGATGCCCCACACGTTGCAACTGAGACCACGAACGGAGAGTAGCAGTAGTTCTGTAGATAACCTGCATAAGAGAGCAGTTTTTATCGTTAAAAACCTTGTCATTTCTAGATAGCCAGAGCGACCATATTACGGCAAGCGCTGCCACCCTAATAAGTTGTTTAAACCTATTATCCACCCCATTCAACCAGCTGTCAAAAATATTAGCAATGCTCTTGGGGGTATAAAGTAGAGCCTATTTGGGTGATGGACCATATAGAACTAGCGAATTTGCACTCGAAGAATAAATGTTTGATCGTCTCGTCTTTATAACAGAAGACACACTCTTTACTTCCATGCCAATTGTGTTTTGCAAGTTTGTCTTAGTAAGAATAACTCCTCGACGAAGGTACCACGCAAAAACTTTGTTTTTTAGCGGAATCTTCATATTTCAGATTTTCTTATTATTATCTACCGGCACTTCTGGTTAGATTAGTGATACGTCCAAAACGTATCTATAATTTTTGATGTTTCATGCCTGTTATATATTGATTACCACATGTTTATCTTACACTTTATATCATTTTTATGCATTTTCTGGGACTAACCTATTAACAAGATGGCACAGTGCCAGTTCTTATTTTCTGCTGTTTTTTTTTTCAGAAATTATATTCTAGAAATATTCTCGGAATCGGACGCCAATTTAACTGATTTATTTCTAGACCGGGACGAAGCAGTAGCCAGAGGGACGAAACCGCGGGTCACACCAGGGAGGCCGGCGGGCCCACGGCACGACCCTGGGTTAGCCCGCGCCCCTAGGCCGCCGCCTCGCCTCGGCTGGCCACCGACGCCGCCCTTTTGACTATAAATTGCATCTATTCGGGAAACCCTAGATACCCGAACAAAAATCCACGAAAAGTTCTGATGCCGCCGTCGTCTTCAACCCAAGTTTGGAAGGGTTTCTGCAGTTCTTTCCGGCACCTTGCCGGAGGGGAAATCATCACCGGAGGGCTCTACACCACCATGCCTGCCTCCGGAGTGATGCGTGAGTAGTTCTCCACGGGACTATGAGTCCATAGCAGTAGCTAGTTGGTAGTCTCTCCACATTGTGCTATCATGTTTAGATCTTGTGAGCTGCCTAACATGATCAAGATCATCTTTATGTAATGCTACATGTTATGTTTGCTGGGATCCGATGAATTGTGAAGTTATGATCAAGTTTGTTCATCTATCTATATTATGTTTTATCTATATTCCTGCATGCTCTCTGTTGTTATTAGATGCTTTGTCCAAGTAGATGCTAGTGACTTCAAGAGATAGTGGGTTCATGTCTCTAAAAGTCTGGGCTTGATAGACAGAAACAACTAAGACTGTAGATGTGCTGTTACCACTAGGGATGAAATAACCGATGCTTAGCTTAAGAGTACTGCTGTTAAGTCTAATGCGTTTGCTTACATTACACACTTTGCTTAATGCTATAATCTGTTGCTTGCAACTTAATACTCATGGGAGACCCGGAAGCTATCTTGTGAGTGGATTATGAGTCATAGATGCAGCTAGTATATATAAAAGAAAGATTCACCCCCAAATCGCGCTTCCACGTCACCTGATAACCAGGAACGTCCGATCCGCTGGTTGAACACTCAGGATGCATCCACGTCGCTCCTCACCTCCGACGCACTGTTCATCAACGATTTTTAGCCAATCAAACGACGCCACGTCGCCCGGTCATCTCCCGGTCACCGCTCACCCCCACCCGGTCATCCCGGTCGATCCTGTCCAATTCCCGATCCATCCCCCAGTCCCGACCCTTCTTCCCGCTCTCACGCATGAGTTCTGCCTAGGGTTGGAACGCCGCCGGCCGCCGCCTTCCACCACCGACGCGGACCCCGGATGTCGCTTGCCACCGACACGGGAGCCGGCCACTGCCGCCCGCATGACATCCGCTCGACCCCTCCCGCGTCTGATAACCCCCAAGAGCAAGGGATCACTGTAGCACCTCTCAATGTGGAAGTAAGGTATCGATCCGCAGGAGCAAGAAGGAAAAATTATCTATTCCCTACAACTAAAGTGTCAGAAGGTTTAGTTGATTATGCACTAAACAAGTTTGGAGAACAAGGTGGTTGATGGATGGAAATTCGATGTAGCAAAACAAGAATGTAAAAGTGTCCCAATCCTCTTCAACGCAAGAGGACAAGACAAAGGTTTTCTCTTCTAGGAACAATGGACATGGGTTCATGGGTTCACTTAATCCTCTCTCTCTCATCTACGGTGATTATCATGTTATAGATAAAGTACACATAATTGTCATGTTTTAATGGTAGCTTTTATAACGGCTATATGTCCTAAAACACATAGTTGAAAGAAGTACTCATTTGTGTTGCTAGGTCACCCTCGTAAGGCTAGCGTGGTTGCTCTCACTCCCACATCATACTCTTTCTTTTTACACCCAGATAAAGGATGTTGGGCGGTACTGTGTCACTCAATACCTATGCCGTGTCACATCGGCCATCCCGTACCCACATACATCATACTTCTTAATGGACAATATTCTAAACACTAGTGCAATGATTTATATTTCGTGTGTGTGACCACACCTCTCTCATCTATCTACACTTGGTGGTGTCAATCACCTCATGATAAAGATAAACAAGGCATTATGCATAAATCAAACCATCACATGCATCATAGAATATCTCCAAAGTATGACAAGTCATAAAAGATCCAACACAACAGTAAATGCATAACAAATTTTATCTCACACCACAATATCCACCATGGGAATTACATAGATGACCGTAATCATGTTCAGCAGCTCATACGGTACTAATTAGTGAAGCTCAAAGAGAGGAGAGATACATAAGTTACCACCACAAACCCAAATCCAGGGGGTGGACTACTCCCCCTTCATCATGGAGACGGTGGAGAAGTCATTGGAGAAGGTGGAGACCACCCCGGCAGCGCCCCGCCGGAGTTTTCCCCCTCCAATCTGCAGCTCCTGATCTCCGTTTCGGTGTTTCTGTGTTTGTGCGGCGCTCCTTTCGCGAAACGTCATGGGACATTTTTATAGGCGTTTTTAGGTCAAAACGAAGGCGGTGGAGAAAGGATCGACGGCTGCGGAGCCACGAGGCCCAAACGGGTGGGTCCCACGCGGGCACAGTACCTGGCCGCGTGGGCCACCCCCTTTTTGCCTTGCGGGCTCCGTTTGCTTGATTCCTTCGCTCCTACGTCTTCTTCCTTCCAAAATAATGACCTCTGTATTTTTCCAGAATTTTATGACGACGTTTGGGTCCCTGAAACATAAAAGGAAAGAAATAGGGTTTTCTGCCTGCGCAGGGTTAATTCCATAAAAATAGGAAACAATTATTTTATTTCCTAAAATCATTAAATAACAGTGGTATAACCCTTATATGATGCAAATATGATTAGAATATGAGTGAATAAAGTGCAAAGTTCATGTATGCATTTTACATGCATCAGCGTCCCGCTCGCCGCGCTCTCCTCTTCCTCCTCCGACCCCTCCTCATCGCCGCTCCCCGTCATGTAGCCTCTCACCCCCTCTTCCCTCTGCTCCGCCGTCCACGCCCACAAGCAGCTGTCGGCGCCTGCGGGGCCTCCTCGCTCCTCTTCCTCTGTGGGCGCCGTGGCGAATTCGAGAAATCTGATTGGACCTACTTTTATGTGCAGCGGATGAGGACCAGGGGAGGCCTACGAGCTGCCGGCATTCCAGGAGTACTCCTTCGAGCAGCTGTGGAATCCTCGAGGTCAGTGTGTTCTCTTTTTCACCGTTTGTTCGTTTTCGTTTTCCCCTTTGATTCAGTTCTGTGCTGAATTACACAAACATGTTTCTTTCTATGGCGATGTTCACAGGACTTTCTATATGTATCTAAGGTGCTAATAATGGGTTTGCAAATATCTGTAGACCATACATACAGGAAGATGCATGAAACGATTCCTGCATTTTGCTTCCGGAGGCTATTTCTTTCTCTTGCGACAATCAGGAGTTGGCACCGTCAAGGTGAGGGTGCCTTCAGGTTTAACGGTGTCTAATTTGATTGGAATAGGTCATTGATTTAGCGCCAGCATCCGTGATTCATCCACTGTTGGGATGCCATGAAGTATTCAATGTAGGCCACCATGAATTTAATTTTCTGTGTTTTCCCTCTAGGTGCGGTCATGGTGAATTGCTGCAGGCAGAAGTGGACATGGACCTGGGTCCTCTGCAATTAGCTGCGGTGAGTAACGCCTACGAGCTGCATATGCCCATGCATCGCCACATCCACATGAG
This sequence comes from Poa pratensis, assembly GCA_947311845.1. NCBI lineage: Eukaryota > Viridiplantae > Streptophyta > Magnoliopsida > Poales > Poaceae > Poa > Poa pratensis. Next base: position 88,067,881 of record CAMZMU010000034.1, read on the forward strand.
GTCCACGGAAACTGCAATGAAATCATTTGACTGAAAATATAGTGCCAACCATTTGGTAATACTAATCGACTTTGTTTGTAATACAGCCACGTAAAATCTTGGTTGGCTCTGATCATAAATTGTACGGACTCTTCCACTTATTAAGCCAGGGTGAGCATTAGGTAATTAAGCCTAACACATTCACAAATAAAATTTGAGTTGTAATGTACTCACTGAGTTCACATTATTCAGATATGTAATTTTTATTTCCTACATCAACATACATGTATGACAAAGACACAATTTCTCATGCTAATCGGAAGGTATACAACGGCAAACTGAACAATGTAGCTTTCTTGACGGTTTTACTGTTTTCTTATGCACATATGTTCAACGGTAAAGTATGGTTCCGTTGATCTGTCCCGAATTTTTTTCTTAAAACAACTAGATTTCTCTTATGCTATTTGCAGCAATCAATTTGTATAGTACTTTTGGTCTCAGTATCAAACAAAACGGTGTTTACTTGGCTAATTTGCATGCATATGCCCAGGATGAACTAAACACACTCAGGATGCAGCGCACATGCCCGCGGAGGGTCCAAATTATATGGCAGTACGAATGAATATTTATATAGCAATATAGCAAATGAGTATTTATATGACCTCCATTCAGCTAGAATTCTGACTTCCTACAAAGCACGCTGAAGAAAGTGCTCGGATGGTTCATTGCTGCGGAAATGCTTATATTCATAGCGGCTGTTCAGATGGTTCATTGCAGGAGGTCAGTTCTTATTTCCTTGATAGATTTTGCAGCATATTTTTTATCTATGTCAATAGCATGAAGGTTAAGGCTTCCTCAGTTCTTTATATTATCAGCACCAGATAGTAAGTTAACAAAGACTATATTGCATCAGTTTTAGGTTGTTGCCTCCTATTCTCAAATTTTCACTATGACTTCTGCTTCATTGTGTCCATGGTTTGTGCAAACGATTTGTTTGCAGGATAACGAGTTAACGCCAATTAAAGTTTCAGTTGAACGTTAGTGTTGAATGCTGTTGGAACGTTGTAGGTCAATTATATGGTTGTCTTGGTTGAAAATAAGATTTTAGGGCCATTATATGTTCCATGCTTGCATTCTAAAGAAAGTATTACATGTTCTAGGCTCCGTCTTACTTGCAGAGTATATGGTTTCTTCATCCAGCCATTTTCTTCTTCAATTGCTTTTCGATTTTCATATTGAAGCCAAGATACATGTTTAAGCAGCTAGCATGCTAATGATTTTACAGTTCGGTACAGGCCATTTGTATTTTTTTAATTTCAGTTGGTTTTCTCAGCACTTGCTGATATATGTGGTTGTTGGTTACAATGTTGCCGATGCAACAACAACTCTGCTTCAGTTACATGCGTGCAGCTGCTAGGATGATGAGTTTAGGATTAGTGGTGGTGGCACTTGCTAATTAGGAATTGTTTTTGTTCAGTTTTACCACTTTCTATTTTTCATGTCGATTAACATAAACTGCAGCCCATGTACTAGCCAGAGTCTGAAAGTACTTTTTTTTGTCCCAAGATGTTTTTACCGTTTGTTCATCTCAGATGTTGGACCTCCATGTTTCTCCAGATGTTACTTCTCCATTCGTGATCCTACAGGAGATGTTACTTCTCCATTCGTGATCCTACAGGTTAAATCATTTGACAATTACAAATTCTTGCCGAGATGAAGTGACGTGAAACTACTTAATGTATCCCGTATTATTCAGGGGAGTGTCTCAAAAGAGAAAGAAAAGGTTCATTCCATATTGGACTCGAAACTACAGTCTAGACTTTGCTTTTGGCTTGCTGATTCAAATTTACATTTATGTTAAATTCCCAAAAAAATCTACATTGTACACTATACGATGTCAAGAAGCGTGTGTTTACATCTATATCACTTTGATTGGAGATGGGTTGTTCATACTATCCTGTAAGTAATATAATCACGATTGTAATTAACTTCTTGAAGCTAGACTTTTTGCTTCTTCTTTTATCAGGTGATACTACGAAATTGTTGATCGGGTGTAGTCTTTGAGACTTCACATAAAGGTAAAGTTTATCTTAACCAGTGTCTATATCACATACACCAGTGGTCATCGTTTCATTTGTCAATGTGAAGTTAAGATATGTAATGGACAAAAATATCATGCACTGAAAGCCTCATCTAAATAAGAATATAGTTCTCACATAAAGGTAAAGTTTATCTTAACCATTGCCTATATAATATACACCAGCTGCTTATCGTTTCATTTGTCAATGTGAAGTTAAGATATGTAATGGACAAAAATATCATGCACTGAAAGCCTCATCTAAATAAGAATATAGTTCAAACTAGGTAATATCATTCTCTCGAAGCTTATACTGAAGTTGCACCGATAATTATATTTTCTGCAGCTGCTTATTGTCCCATTACTGTTAAGGCCCCGCTTGGCACGATGTTTTTTAACCAAAACGAGCATGCGGAATGACGGAGCTGTGCACCTCCAGCTGAAAATACGAAGAAGCTCCGTAAAATATTCAGCTCCGTAATTTGACACCTCGATTCCAAGCGGGCCCTAAATCTTTGCAAATTTATTACATGTAGTTTACCGTTTATATCCACTCATGACAGGTGCAGTAGTGAAAGTTCTTCTAGAAAAAAAGCTGCACCTTTCCTGACAAAATATTAGATGTTTGTTTGTCTCCATCCTTAGCAACGTTTTTACTTTTTATTAGTTAAGTCTTCTGGGTATGACTGCTATCCCCCGATCAAATGATGTTTTCGCCTGTTTGGATATCAATATTGTTTCATTTTGGTGCTGTCGGATCTGTCAGATTGATTGACATTGATGGTAAGCTCCCCTCCTCAGAAACATGACATATGTTTTTATTTTGCGTATTGCCGATGTGTGTACTGTTTATTGCCGATATATGTAGCAAACTGTGCAGAAAAAAGAAACATGTTTGATCACGCCATGCACGACAGATCAGCATATGTAAATAGAGTCAATGATCTGGAGTACATGATCTTGATTTAACATTGTACTATATTAGAATGCTATCTGATAGTGTTGAGACTGCCAATTTTGTCGATTAATGATTACCTCTTGCCTATGTTGCTAGAAAATTTAGTTATCACATTTGAGCACTTTTATTTTACAGATTTCTCCCTCTGAAGTAGACGGCAAAAAGAGGAAATTTGGAACCTCAGCAACTACTGGATCAAAAAAGAAAAGGCATATCCTCCGAGTGATTACCGTGTTTGAAAAATATCACTCTATAATAACGATTATGTTTTACTGAATCACAGCACTGGAGGCAGAAAGGGGGACAGCACGAATAGAAAAGTTGTCTTTGACATGTAAATATCTGAGATGATCACTACCTATAAATTGGTGTTTATAAGCATTCCAACCTCTTCAATTTACTTTATTGCAGCGATCATTGTAGTGTTGTCGTACTAGCTCTAGCCCTGAAAAACGTCCTTCGTCGGGAAACAAAAGACAGAAGTAACTGGTTTCCGCTGTTCTTTATTATAGCAAATTGTCTAAATGGTATTGTTGTAGTACGTATCTAAGATTACCTACCCTTGATAAGTTCATATGAAACCATGTGTGACTAAATCGTACCCACACGGCGTTTATGCAATTTGTTGCCATGTCGTCACTGTTTAATGTATAATTATCTAGCTACTACTTTGTATAGTTATTTGAGATCAGAGATTTTCCCTGCTTCATATAATGTTCTTTTACAAAACAAGATGATGGATTCATAGATTACCTCAACTTATTGCCACTAACTTATTCTGATCTACATATTGTTTCTTTGACTGCCAACAAAAAAATAAACTCCATGGTCACCCATCTAATATTTCCTCTCCTAATAATAATTTGTTTCATTACTTATATTTATATAAATAAACACAAGTAATAATCAGACGGGCGAGGCGTGTCGCCTCGCCAAGTTCCCTAGTATGCAGGTATCATGGATAGCACGGTGCGGACACTCCCTCACCCTACCCCCTGCCATAATGTTCTTGTTGGGATTTTGCTTTGGTCTTGTTGGAATGAGCCGAGCCGAGTACAAAGCTATGCATATTGTTTATATTATTGTTGTTCGGAAAAATAAATTTAATGAGTCACTAATTAATTATTAACCGACGCGTTAATTGCATAGCCATTTCTGACTCTTCGGGATCGGGGGCTGTTACCGACTCAGACGTGGGATTACTTCCCACATCTCACCCGATCCGCACTATATAAACAGGCAGGATAAACCCTAGCCGCCGCCTGACAACATATGGTACTACCTCCTTCCAGAACATTGCGCCGCCCGACCAAGACTTTTCCATCACTTCTTCCGGCGTGCACCGCTAGGAGAGATAATAGGCCTCTCGAACTCCGCCTCTTGTGATTCCGTACGGGAGAGGGGCGACCAAGTTTTTGGGGAGCGCACTCGCATAACTACTGGCAGCGACTATTACATCCAACCACCACTTCTTCCCCGATATAGGCAACCTCTTCATCGACGACATGGCTAACAACACGAGCGCAACGGTTCTGCTGCCATTGCCCCGTTTGAAATTTTGTCCTCTCTGTTCGAGATCATGCTATAGTTTCTGTTACTAACTTTTGATGTATATTTCATCTGATTGTCTACTTTAGTAATAGATCGCATGATTAGTTTAATACTCATTATTTCTGTCATAATAAAATTGTTTCCTACTGCGTGGATTAAATCAATGCTAAATTGGTTATATATTCAAAGGTTCTCGCTCGGTTATACATTCAGCGTATTCTTAATTGCTGGTATGTGCTATATATGTGGATCGATGGTCAATTTTGACCCCATGCATCATCTGCATGTGTATCTGCCTTAGTCCAGGGCTGCCTATCAGGATTGTGCTGACTCGGTATAAAGATGCATGCATTCTAAATGTTCTTTGGGTCAGATCAATATCATCACTCCGACTTGGCCACTTGGACAGTAGGAAGTGTCCCGAGGTCTCTACAGATCCGCCTGGGACAGCTGGTCAATGCTGATCGACCTGACCTTGACTTAGTTAGATTTATATAGATGCAGTGTACCAAGCGTATGTATCCTGTATCCATGCATGCATGGACTAGCCGTGGAACCTATGTGTTTTTTAAATCTTTCCGTTTTGTTGATGACAGTGCTCTAACAGATAAAGATCAATTTTTCGAGGTGCCACTGGCCACTGCAAGCCTGTTAACCAAGTTTCCTCGTGCTCACTTATGTGATACTTCTTTACAAAAACTTCTCAGTTGTCGATGGAGGTTCAAATGCACACTATAATTTGCGTCAAATGAAGGCACATGCATGTATGCAATTAACCTCGTGATATTTGTGAAAAATATCCTCCTACATGTCAGATCATCTCGTCGAAAAGCGAAAGAAAAAATCTGGCCATGTTTCCGTCTGAAATTGTTGGAAATAGATGGTGCCGGTCAAATCGTCCACACCTTGTACCGTTCCTGCTCTTACTGCATTCATCACAGGATCGAGATGTTCTGATCTTGATTTTTTGGGAAAAGTTGCACTGGATCCAAATTAACTGGACAATGCGCGACCTGTTGTGGCTCTCTTTCAAGGGCTCCACCGGAGATAAAGGAGAGGAAAACAGAAGCAACATTTCAGTTATTCTGTTCCAAGCTACGCACTCTATCAAGTTATATATCTTAAATCTTACCACATGGCATATCTGGTGAGCAACATAAGATAAACAATATCAGAAGTTATATATCTTAAATCTTAGTTGATCCCCCATGTACAAGTCACCCAGTCATCAGCCATGCACATTCAAACAAACTTTTGGTTCCTACAGTTCATGCACGCATATACTCCCTCCGTTCTAATTTAATTGACTTGCTATGCATCACATGTGTATGTATCTATACTTGTAACATGTCTAGATACATCCACATTTGGTGGATAGCAAGTCAATTAAATTAGAACGGAGGGAGTACATAAGTACGTACAGTACATACGAACGTACGTAAACTTGCATTGTAGATGGACATTTAGTTTGACTACGACAATGCGTGCGAATTTTCAACAGCGAGAGGGGAAAAGATATTCACGGGAGAATCAATAAATGTCGGTAGATTTTCCACAAAAAGATCTAGACTGACAATTCGTGCTGAAGATCAAGATCTAGGGCAGTTAATCTTCTTGCGACCAGATAAAACAGACAGCGATGTATACCGCGACGCACAAAGAAGAAAACCCTATAGTTATTTTCTCCGGCATGAATATACTCTGACGCACATATATAGACATAGTGATGTTGATCGACCCGACCTTTACTTAATTAGATCTATAATCCTCTATACAAACAAAGAACTCACTCGTGAAATGCTCGTTCAGTGAGACACTTGGTCTTTATCGAAAAAAAATGTGAGACACTTGCTATGCCGGAAAGGCACACGAGTTGTGATGATCACCACGTCTCGTCGGCTGCAGTACTGGTGGATGTCATATACGCACGCGTCAAATGAACCTCCTGATATTTCTGAAATATCTTTCTTCATGTCGATCGAGGCTCTTACACACACATATAGCTACGTAATCCGTACCTACTTGCATATCGTTTTGTGAGTGCTAGAATATTTAAGGTGGACGGATCTTAATCATTCACTTTTAGAGACTTAAGACGATTACAACCCAGTCATGCATGCTCCGCGGGTGCTATAGAGGAAGAAGAAGATATTGAAGCGACAATGAACGGATCGGAAGATTTTTTTCAACAAAGATTTCACATGATCATAAAAAATCTGCCAGAACTATCTTTACGAAAGATACTAGGGGTAATTAATCCATTTGTCGACCAAATATAATGGACTGCGATGTTTAGGAAGAAGTAGAGTATGTGTTAGAAGTTGACGCGTAAAGAACGTCGCATGTGTTGGATTATTAGGCATAATTTTCATGATTAATTCCAGAATATAAAACATGATCGCAAGAGCTACTAACATGTTAATCTCGAAAATACTAGACGTATTAATTAACATGAACAGCAGCAAGACATCTACGAACACAGCCATCGGAACGTGACGAACGTACCGAACAATTGTAGATGAAGTAGTCGTTGGAGCAGCGACGGCAGCAGCTTGAGCGGCGACGGTAGCAGCTCGAAGAAGACGACGTTGGAGACGAGTCGCCCGCGGAAACGGAGATCGTCTAGGAAGTCGAGCCGTGATGAAGAACTTGAAAGCCGTGATGAAGAACCTTATTCGCCCTCTTCCGTACAGGATCACAAGGACAAGTGGTTACGGAGACCTGCTGTCCCATTCGCCGGTGCACGCCGGCGCACGGGATGGAGTAGACTACGGTGGCGGCGCAAGGCACGAGATTGGCAAAACCTAGATTGGTTCGGTGGTTGACGGCGCACGGTAGTGCAAGGTAATATATAGTGCGGCTCGGGAAACCCTAACGGGTACAACGTGGGCCAACCACGTCGCACACGTCCGATAGCAGCCCACGATCCGAGAGCGACCCGAACTGGCAAAACTATACGCGTACGCAAAAACTCGTTTTTCCCGAACAGCAAAAATATAGGCATCAGCTCATTCCCGCAACCCGTGTCGTGACGAGATGGACGGACGGCGGCGGAGGAGGAGGAGTGCGCACGAGAGAGCCTTCTGTTCTCAACTAGCACACCAAGTGGTACAACACTCCACCTTATAAGGTGGTGTTTGTCTCCTCCAACTAGCAATGTGGGACTAAACTTTAGCACCACATTGCACCTCCAAAATTCTGCCATGCACATGGGCCACACATGGCCCAATTTGAGATTTTTCAGAATTTGCTTATTTGAGCTGCCCACTAATGGGGCCAAATTCTAACAACCTGCATTTCAAGTTCTATGGCCGACATCGGAGCATGCACAAACGATTGTGCAAAGTGTTCATCTTTCAACTTTGGATTGCCCGTCTAGCTAGCTTAATATATAGTATGTACATTTTGGGGGCGTACGGAAGCGTAATTACAAAGTGTTTAATTAGGCGGTGTAAACGGTTGATCGAGCCGCGCGACAGGAACTACAAAAGAAGCCGGGAAAATCAAGTCTAGTCTGGCCACAGATTTTAGACACAAAGTGACTCATCAGACAATACATATGTACTCCGGCCTGCAAAATGTACAGTGTACTACGGCCGTGTCATCTAAATCCGAACGGAGGAGTATATGTTATAGAAACTCTCTAGCCCTTGGAGAGTTTTCTTTTTAGAAAAGGAGGCGAAGCCCCATCCTCTGCATTAGAGTGATGCACACGGCTTTTTATTGCAAAGTTTTAAAAGTATGGAGTATTACACATCAAAGCAAACATCCGAATTGGCTACAAACCAGCCAGTAACAAGTTGGAGAGTTAATCCAGCTATGCATATGTTCATTTTATATGAGTGGTTGGTGTATAAACCATTTTGTCTCTCTCCGTAAATAACAATTTTCGGGTTGAGTGAAAGACCCTGCGTGACCTGATGCCCTCTTATACATACCTTACCATTTTTATAATGCAGATCATTGGCACAATACTTTTTCTGAATTCTTATCTTTGGACGTTAAGGAATGAGTGGAATGAATAGACGACGTACTCCCTCTAATCGGTGCAGCCTGCTGAGTGCCCTTACTCTTGGTCATAGGCTTCGGAGTGTCAGACTGGAACCACGGCTATGGGAAAGTTCGCTATGGAAGGAAAGAATTTAACCAATGGAATTTCGGGCGGGAAGCAACCTATTGTCTTGGTTAACATTTTCCTGCAAATTTAGCAACATAGTTACCACAACAACAATTATGCATTGCAGCAATTGAAATGTTGTCGGAAATTGCTCCGGATCTGATGACCATCATCAAACCCAAAACTGCCATGCAAATGAAAGTTCACTAAGCTTTAGCAAAGAGTTAATGGCACCCGCGGTCACACAACCCGACGCCAATGTGCACTTAAGTCACACTTCTCCAGAATGTGATTATTTGGTCACACAACTCGACAAGTGCGTGCACGCAGGTCACTGGCCCCACTTGTCAGTCCGTTTTGGACGGTAAATTTTCAGAAAACCCACTGGAGTAATATTAATTTTACAAAATGGTCCCCTTGAAGGACCATTTTGTAAAATTAGAAGGACCATTTTGTAAATTTAGGAGGACCATTTTGTAAAATTAGAAGGACCATTTTGTAAAATTAATATTACTCCAGGGGGTTTTCTGAAAATTTACCGTCCAAAACGGACTGACAAGTGGGGCCAGTGACCTGCGTGCACGCACTTGTCGAGTTGTGTGACCAAATAATTACATTCTGAAGAAGTGTGACTTAAGTGCACATCGACGACGAGTTGTGTGACCGCTGGTGCTATTAACTCTTTAGCAAATAACAATTGGATCACAAAAATTCAGGGTACGATGTCTGCTCCCGCAATAGTTCAGTTTGTTCAACTGTGCCTGGAGATTCAGTTGGCCCCCAACCTATCGATGGAGCCTGACAAGTTTAGATGGTTGTTGTCACCGAATGGCACATATACAACACGCTCAGCTTACAATGGCTTCTTCCTAGGCTCGACGCAAGTGGATTATGCTGATCTACTATGTGGGACAGTTGGCCTCCTGTGAATCGGTGTTGGACATGAGAAAGGTTGGCGGCAAGAGGGCTTCAAGGTCCAACTAGGCAAGAAGCTGATTTTAGTCGATTTGTGCCGCAAGTTGACAACAGCGTACGAGAGTGGTGAAATGGCTTATCTACCAGTCGACCCAAGAATAGAGAAAGGAGCTTGTTACCCTCACCATTGCCTTCTGTAGGCGCTTATGGTCGGAGAGGATAGAATGATCACAATTTTGAGAGGAAGCAAGCGATTAAAGATGTCATCGTCAGAAAATAAAGGAGGAATTTCAGCTTTGGTTTCTAGCTAGGCAGCCGGCGGAGAGGCGAGAGGGGTAGTTCTGTATGGTTTCTGTGGTAGAGCGGGCAGTACGGTTGCACCTGTAAATTGTAAAACTCTCTCTCTATCTTAATGACATGACATGCAACTATGCAAGTCTTGCATGTTTTTGAAAAAAACAACAGATAAATATAGTTTTTACGGAGATCTTTGTCAATGAATATGTTTTTCTTCCGGTGACTTTACTGAATAAGAAAACATTTTCCCATTTCTACACCTGTTCTGATGAAGGGATGGAAACATTGTTTCCCCTCCCAAACGAAAACAAAATAAAAATCAAGGACCATTTTGGCTGTTGGTTGCTGCCACAGGAGATCCCAGCTACCTACCAGGTAGTTTTCATCACAGCTGTGTCAAGAGGAAATTTTGGCCTACCAGGTAGTTTTCATCACAGCTGTGTCAAGAGGAAATTTTGGCGGGTAAGCTGTTCACGTCCATTGTCGAAAGATGTTTGCCTGCCTCCTCCAGGCTGATATCGGCTTCACCACCGTACCTTTATTTTCGGCTTTACATGCAAGCGTGATCTGTCCGGCCAGCCGGCCATGCCCCTGGCCCAAGCTACAAGCGGCAATCGTCTCTTTCAGACCATGCGGGCCATCGCTACCCCGAATGGCCCATGTAACCACCACTTGCAATTCTGTTTTGGATAAATTTCCAGGAAATAGCAGTTGTAATGGATAAGCCTCTGCAAGGGACGTAATCGATGGCTATCTGCAATTAAGCTGTTGGATGGAGGATGAAAGCTACTGGTCAAGCGGAGAGTTTTTGGTCTGGGAGTCCAATTTGAGGCTGCAGATGGCGACCTAACCTAACCTAACCAAACATAAACATGGGGCGCCATGGTATTGTGTACGGATGGCACCCGCCGGGTTCGGGGCCGGGTTTGGCATACCCATACCCGTACCCGGCTCCTCCACCCGTACCCGCCACCCGCCCCATACCTGCCGGCGGGTCGAGATCTCAACCATACCCGCGACCCGGCGGGTACGCGGGACCTGCCCCGTACCCGCCCCGTGGCCTGTACGTTAGTGTCTTTAGTGAGCTAGGTCTCTTAGTGGGCTAGGTGCGTTAGTGGGCTTGTGGGCTAGGGGTGTTAATGGCTTAGTAGGCAATGACATGTGGGGTCACTACGTTCTAGTCGGGTACACGGGTTCGCGGGTATGGGTTTGGCATCCCCATACCCGCACCCGCATACCCGATGGGTATGACATTTTCCTGCTAAGCATACCCATGGGGATTTTTCTAGCCCAAACCCTCCCCATTTGAGACGGGTACCCGTCGGGTTTGCGGGTATCGGGTACCCATTGCCATCCGTAGTATTGTGTACACATCGAGTTAACCCTTGTTAATGGTGTTGGCATGGCGATCTGATCGCCTACGTATAGTTTACTGACGAGACGAACAGATCGCCTAGGTTAACTCGACGGAGGATTTGATTACTCTGAAGAAAATGTACATGTATACGTGCGTCACATTCAGAGATCGAGTACTTATCTCTCCTCCAAGAAGAAGACTATTTGAGGTAACTTGTACGGCGACAATGAATCAAATAGTATTACTTTAAGCTAGTTCAAGCAGGTGAGAGTGATCGTATGCTTATCATATCTCATTTCGTTAGAAATTCTACGTGCTCGGTTTGATCTAAGCTTCTTCTCTACTACCTTATTAAACGCAAAGATTCGATACTCCAGTAAGTAAAACCACATGTCGTAGTCACGGAAGTGTCCTCTCACGTTAAGAGTCCAAGGTTTTGGCTAACCATCACATTAATCAAGTCATCGGTCGACTAAGAGGTAGCACCACTGCTATTCTAATCTGATTAAGGTTCTGAATTAAACATGTCGCAGCAACATGTACTAGGGACAATTCGAGCACTTACAACTGGCAACTTTCAGTTAACAGCTGACATTTCGATCTGACTGTACATCCACACGATGGCAAGGACGAGATGCATGCATGTGTAGTATTTTTCTTGTGGTTTTCCACAGGAGATTCCACGCAAGCAATAAGCCAATAATGGAGTACTTGCAGAGAAATAACAAAATGGTTAGGCACGAGAGGACGAGGCCTGACGGGAAAGGCGGCCGCGCTGAGTCACGGCCGATGAGTTCACGCGATCAAGCTCTGTGCTCGAACTAGAGATGTCGGCGTCGCCGATAAAACAAAGTGTGCCGGTACGATTTTTGACAAAAGAACATGCTTAGCGAGTGGTGGCGTGAGTTAGTGGATTCCACCGGTGAACAATGAGAGCAAAAGGAGGCGCAGATTGGAACCTCTCGATCGGTTTAATTTTATAAGATCGGATTGGTTTCTTAATTTCGAGAAAGATATTACGCATGAGCTCAGCTCTTGCAGGCTTGCACCCTTGCAGCGTGCGTTGCCGACCGAAACAGAGCATATGCTTACTGCAAGATAAATAAGAAGAAGAATACTATTGCATATAGCTAGTTATCAGTCGGGATGCGCATCGTCACCGTCACGCAGATTTATGTGTACGTGTCCTGATGGTTAATTTCAGTTTTGCCCATGCGTTTCGTTTGGTCCACCGTGTTCCTGCAACAGCGACGGCGACGAAATTACGCGCGAAACTAAGCTCGGAAACTGGACGAAAGTGAGAACCGAACCTGCGATTTCCTATCTGCAGTTAATTCCGACGAGAATTTCAGGCGCGGGAGCACTTGCCTAGTGGCTGACTCTTTACACGCACAACTGATTAAACTGACAGAAAACACGTCGCCTTCGTCGACACACATGCGTACCCGGCTAGGGTCTCGCCTCGATCGCTTATAAAACCAGGAGCGCGCCCCCTGGAAGGACAGCACACCATCATCGTCTAGCTACTAGCACCCACCTCATCTCCGACGAGAAACAACAGACATTCACTTACCCAAGCCATGGCGAACCCATCCGCCTCCGAGGCGGCCGCGAGCTGCAGAGCACAGAAGTTGACCTGCCTGTGTTCGCCGACGAACCACCCGGGCTCCTTCCGCTGCAGCCGCCACCGGACACCCCGCGCGCGGCCACTTCCGTCGTCTTCAATCGTCCGCGTCCGCGCCTCGCAGCAGCAGGCCGTGGCGCCGGGCGCGACGGGGATCAGGAGCGGCGGCGTCGTGGGGAGCAGGACGACGTCGTCGAGCAAGGGGCGGCCGGTCCTGCGCGCGCACGTGCAGCGGCTGCTGGCCAGTCCGCTGCCGTCCTCCGGCGGCCGCGACCACCGCCGCTGCCGCGAGTTCAAGCCGCGCCTGTCCAGGCTGGGCCGCCTCGCCGCCGTCAGCTCGTGACGCCGGCCGTCAGCTCTTCTACGCTCGTAGCTGATAACTAGTGGTGGACAGTGCGCCTCTTATTTCGCGCGCACTTGCTAGCGCCTAGCTAGGACCGGGTACTACTCTCGGGATCAGTGTTTTGTTAGCACTGTGATGAACTGACGATGGCGTTGGTAATTACAGTATTACCGAATATGTACATGATCCTTGTGGTTTTTTCCCCAAGAGAAATGGAACGCAGCAGTTAATTCGTGTTTATCTACCTGTGTATGGTACTGATTCTCAGTTCTTTTTTAACAGCAGAAATTCTCACTTGTTTTTCTGTTGAGGTGAAAAATTCATGATTCATGGCTGTGGGAATCTTCCCTTTGCTAAAAATCCATATTGCTAACTCCAAACAAAAAAAATTAAAATAGTATTATGTATCTCATAAAAAAAATCATGTTTGATGCGCTAGCACCCGGGATAGCTTTTGCTTTGCTTAAGCAAGTTCACTCACGGGAGGCCCATGAGACCAAACTGATCGGAAAGCAACGTTCTTTATGTGTTGTTGTTCGCGTGCGGGGCTGCCTTGTGCGCGTGTGAACTTAAGTTTCTTTACTAGTCGGCGCTGAAGTTTCCAGATGATCTTACCCGTCCTAATTAGTTATTATGACTAGGTTAAGTTTCTCGGCATTTTCAACTACCTTGAGCAAACGCGGAGTAGCATATTCTAGGTACCTTTATTCTCTAACTGACACTTCACCATTAAGTAATTCTTTCAAGTGAGATTTAAAGAGAACTTGTTCACAGTGACTCTTCTGGAACCAAATAAAAGAAGTTGGAGAAATGCAACATATTTCTCCATCTCAGGAAAGGTAGAAACGAGACGAGAAACCTCGTTCCATTTTCACCTATCCATGATTTCGTAACGATCAACGGTTAGAACGCTTAGATATAAGAATCTGCTTACGTCTAAGCACATCGGAGGGACAACTTAAGCCCCGCAGTGTAATGCTAAGCTCACACGGACTCAAGTTACTTTGAGAAGCAAAGTCACCAAGATAAACTCACCAATCGCATCTCCTTATTTGAGATCTAAAGTATTAAATTGATCCAGATTTGTATTTAATAAATTTAAAGTGTTTAGAAAAAAATTAAAAACAGTAAATTGTAAACTTTCGTTGTACATTTTGAGAAAATTCAATCCATTTTGTTTAGTGGTTTGCCATTGAATAGCTTTTATTGTTTCAATCTATAAAAACTATTTATTCATAAACTAATTATCTAAATGAATTGAAACTTTCATAGAATACAACGAAATATTTACATTTATTGTAAATTTTCAAAAATTTATGAACACGTTGAAAAAATTTGCGACGAATTTGGATCATTCTGATATGTTAGACCTCAAATAAAGTGCCGAGTAATTTTGCCTCTTCCTGACTTTTCATCCCAAATTTACCGAAGGTGCCACACGACCATTGCATTACGATGCACATTTCCGTGCAAAAGATTCAACCCTGAAAGAACAAAATTGTAGCGTCTTCAATGCCTATTGATCGCCCTCCCATGTGACGTCGAAGAAAAGGGCTACCCAACCGCAGGCGTCCACTTTCGGCCCTTCGTACTCACATCATTGCAGGTAGTCGTCCGTTTACCTTCTTGTGGTTTCTAGACTTTCCCTGTCATCCCACATCTAGTTTCTCTGTTGCCGCCTCGCATCTCTCTCGTCGTCGTCGCAGCTCTAACGGTCTAGTGGTCATATCCGGCCGTCTGATGGTGGATCTAGCCGCCCCGACCGTTTGTTGCTCGTGTGTGGCAGACCGTCTAGTTTTCCTACAGGTTGGAGCAGGAGGTTCTCATTGTTCGGTCGTCTATGTTTGTACTACGGCTGGGTCACGTCCATCCTTGCCTTCCCGATCCTTTGCGTTGTTGGGCTCCGATGTTGCCTAAAGATATTGTCAGAGATTGCTCTGACAATCTTCAAGCCAAAATTCAATTCTGACTTTTGTGGTTAGATCAAGCGACGGAGGTTCTCTGCATTGTCCACTTCGTAAAGTTGACCCTTTCAGAGAACCTTTTAGAGTCCGGATGTTATCAATGGTAGTGGTTATTCGTGTTGTTGCAATGCGTTGATCGCTTCGGTGGAGCCATTTCTCCTGTCTATATCATTACCGTGTCGACTTCTCGTAACATTCTGTTGTTACGAATATTTAGTGTAATTGGCATCAACTTGATTTTAATATGTTGTTTTGATCCAACAAATCAACAACATCTGTTGTGCACGCCCGCTTACTCGTTTATTTTTATGATGAAAGTATTTTTTTCTTTCGAAAAGGGGGTTCCTGGCCCCAAGACAATACATAAGCATCTGGCTCTACAGTTCATCCAGAAAAACCTGCCTCTGGACGCGTTGGATAACGTACTTTGTTCCGCTTTTCGGTCTAGATTGTCCTATTTACATTTCTACTTTTTCTTTTGGAGCTTTTAATTAATTTAAGCCGGGCCCTAAGTACCCCTATATCTAAAAACATTTCAATTCTTTGAGCACCCAATACTCAAGTCATATGCACTCCATCTGCGCATTGCAATTTAATTAAGTCGTTTTGCTCTGTTGTTTCCACATGCCACGATATTCCACTTGTCACCTATTAAATCGGACGTTACGTACAAAGTCTAAAGTTCAGACAACAACCTCAATTCGTTGACATTGCCCTGTCTGCACAGGCTAGCCATTATGTAGGCCATCATCCCTAGCTCATGTCCGGTCTCCAAGTCCGGGACCCTGAGCCCGAGGGAAATGGACTTAACCACGTTGCAAATTTAATTTGAACAAGTCCGCAGCCTAGAAGCTGTACTGCAGGTCAGAGTGGACACGACGGGGACATGGCAGTGCACACCAGTGCCAAGTCAATTTCCGAACTCCGATGGCTATCTGGAAACAAGATCTAACCAGAACATGAGAAAACAAAGTACTGATAAATGATAATTCACAACAAATCTGGACGTGAAATATTTTCAACTAGTTGCGGGTGCAACCCATTTCCGGATACCCCATTTCGAAGTTTTCAAAAATCGCGAAACAAATCATGCACATAGATTATGTTGAATCTTGTGCACCCAGAAAATTTCATCCAAAAATATGATCATACGTGACCTGTGCAAAAAAGACAAATGAAAGTTCAAACTTTCATTTGTCTTTTTTGCACAGGTTGCAGGTGATCATATTTTTAGATGAATTTTTTTGGGTGCACAAGATTCAACAAAATCTATGTGGATGATTTGTTTCGCGATTTTGAAAACTTCAAAGTGGGATATCCGAGAATGAGTTGCGAGTGCAACTAGTTGCAAATTAGAGTTTCCGAATCTTCATCCTCTGCTTTATGCGGTGTAGTTGTCCGGAGGCACACACACGCAGCATCAAGTACGGACGAATACAGTATAACTTGCTTCCACGTGGTTAATATATACAGGTTACTGTCACCATGGCTAGTTTGTGTCGAACAAAGTCTCCTGCCAGGCTGCCACGAGCGCACATGGCGCTGGTTTACCGGCGGCGCCGCCTGTTTATGGTTGGTTGCCTCCGGCGCAGGCCGTTTACCGGCGGTTTCTTTCTTGATTTTTTTCATACGGCTTTGACGTCTGGCATGGTTCCTCCAAACAGGAGCTGCATCGACAAAGTGAAAGCATAATAGGTTTAAGACTGCGTTTGCCTGCGCTTTATGGCTGAACTTTTGCTCCCGGCTTCGTCGCACTCGCGTCCTACCTGGACCTTAGAAACTCGGATCTGTCCCGAAATATCGGAGACGGTAGACATTACCCGGTGAGCAGGTGTGACTCTATTCCGTACGGGGCAGATCAGAACAGTTCAATCAGGCTAGCAATTGAGTGCGCACTGTGTTTGACTTGATCTCCCTGGCGAGTGGGCAAGCTTCCTGCCTAGAGAGTCCATTTATGCGTCCCTGATCAAGTCCAAGCTATAGCTTGCTTTGTTTCGTCGAGTAGTAGTACGGAGTACATGGGCACGTCGGAGTCGAGTTATACTGAACCGGGTCTAAGTGTTGGCCTGACGATTCCCTTGATGCACTTGACGTTCGAGAGCTTTTCTTGTTAGGGGAAGCCTGACGAGCTTGTTGACCTAGTTTTAGCTCGTACTCCCTATAATATTCGACGAGTTCGTTAAACAACTATATTGCACTGTCGGCAACTGATTTTATTATGCATGAGTTGGTACGGCGTTTGTTTATGGTTAAACCTCTTGTTGATAAATCAAAATACCGGATGGCCTTGTGCCCTTGTATATAAGAAAAATGAGTAATTTGTTAGCATTGTTGTCATAAAATTCCACAGTTCCTGCCTTATTTATTCTCTCGAAACAGATGCTATACAGAGTGCATGTCCAGACATCCTTAACCTCTTCACTCAGAGTAACATCCTGTAGCAAATCCTGTAACTGGTTGTACTCATCATGCGCCTCTAGAGAGAGGGGGAGAAAGAATGATTGCAGGTAGTTCTCTGATCTAATGAATTCAGCTACAGATTGTAATTTATCCAAAGCAAAAGAAAATAGCCTCGGAAATCTATCTTCCAACTTTCCTTGCAACCAAGTGTCTGTCCAAAACAGAACAGAAATGCCATTACCCACAACACATTTGGTAATTGCCCTATAAGCATCAGACAGGGCAAGCACTCCTCTCCACCAAAACGAACCAGATTTTACCATGCGGCAAGCACTCCTCTCCACCAAAACGAACCAGATTTTACCTCTGCACGAGGAACCATATTGTGATAATAAGCATCCTTTATCAGCTGAACCCAGGGCGTGATGTCATCATTATAGAATTTGTGTAAATGTTTCAACAGTAGGGCTGCATTTTGGACTTTCAGATTAATGATGCCCAGCCCACCCTTATTCTTTGGATGACAAAATATTCATCTGAAAATATTGTTTTCGCTCTTCGGTGAAATTGGCATATTTAAAATATTTAAAGTTTCTAACCGGACATTGAGTGTCTTTTATTTAAAAAGAATCAATTCTTGTAGCGCCCAATTAGTACTCTAATCAGATCTCCCAAGAAAACAAAGTACTCTAATCAGATGCGCCCGCCACATCGGCTCATTGCAAGTAATGTTGTTTTGCTCTGTTGTTTCCCCATGCTACGAAATTCCAATTGGCCCCATATTAAATCGGACGTTACATACAAAGTCCAAATATCAGACAACAACTTCCAGTCGGTTGACATTGCCCTGTCTGCACAGGCGAGCAATCATCCGTAGCTCATGTCCGGTCTCCAAGTCCGGCACCCTGAGCCCGAGGGAAATGGACTTGGCCATGTTGCAAATTTAATTTGAACATGTCCGCAGCGTAGAACCGTTATTGCAGGTCAGAGTGGACACCACGGGGACATGCCAGTGCCAAGTCAATTTACAAAACCCCCGATCAGGAAACAGGATCTAATCAGAACACGTTAAGAAAAGGCTGTGATAATTCACAACGAAGAATCAATCTTAATCTCCCAGCTTTATGCGGTGCACTTGTCCGGCGGCACGAGCACATAAGAACACAGTAGCTTACACCCACATGGTCAATTGATCCAGGTCATTGTCACCATGGCTAGTTTGTCTTGTTTCAAAAACCATGGCTAGTTTGTGTCGAACAAAGTCTCCAGCCGCGCACATGGCACTTACCGCCCCCGCCGCCTGTTTTTGTTGGTTGCCTCCGGCGTAGGCCGTTTACCGGCGGTTTCTTTTTCCCATACGAGGACTTGGACGGCTGGATTGGACGCCTGGTTCAACCAAGAAGGAGCAGCATCTATATGCAAAGTGAAAACAGAAGAGGTTTAAGACAAAGCGTTTGCCTGCGCTTTCTGGCTGAACTTTTTTCTCCAGTCTCTCGCAGTCGCGTCCTACCTGTTGCCAACGCGACATGTTGCCAACGCGAATCATGTTGTAAGTACGAAAATTTCAATCAAAAATAATTTGTATTTTGAGCACAGCAAAAAAGACAAATTTGGCAAAATTTTAGAATCGCTTGATTAGAGCCGTTGGATGGAAAATGTAGGGTGGATAGAGATCCAGTTACGGCGTGACTGGCCTACAGCCAGTCACTGAATCCCAGTCCGTGCGTATGACCTGATCTCGTGCCCTGGTGAGTGGGCAAGAGCGTCCATTTATGCGTCCCTGATCAAGTCGTCCAAGCTAGCTTGCTTAGTTTGGTACGGAGTACTTGGGCACATCGTGATCGAGTTATTATTCTGAACTAGGTCAACTGTTGGCCTTCTTGCGCATCGTCGACAGAACTTTTCTTGTATAAAGAAAAAAGAGTAATTTGTTAGCATTGTTCTAAGTTATTCAGCTTGCCACAAAATTCCACAGTTCCCACGTTATTTATTCTCTCGAAATAGACAGATGCTATACAAAGTCCGAAGTTCAAACCGCATCTTGATTGACAATGCCGTACAGGCTAGCCATGGGAGGTCGTCGCCCTAGCTAATTGTTCTCCACTTCTCCAAGTCAGAGACCCTGAGGCCACTACCGGAATCGCCGTCTTTGCCGTGTGGCAAAGATACACGGCAACGGACCTTCGGAACACGGCAAAGTCTTTGCTGTGCCGAACAGCACGGCAAACATCGCACGGCCTAATAGCTGTCGGTAAAGAATATTTGCCGTGTTCCTTTCCAAAACAGGCACGGCAAAGCCTTTGCCGTGTTCTTTCTCGAACAAAGCACGGCAAAGATCTGTCAGAGAGGGTCAACCCTCACCCCGGGTCAACTGATCTTTGCCGTGTGCTCTCCCTGACTATGCACGGCAAACTCCACTTCTTTGCCGTGATCCCTGCCAGCCAAGCACGGCAAACTCCACTTCTTTGCCGTGTTCCTTTCTCAGAGACGCACGGCAAACTTTTGACCTTTGCCGTGTTCCTTTATCAGCGACGCACGGCAACGCTTCGAACTCTGCCGTGTGCTTTTGAGCAAACCGCACGGCAAATCCCTCGCCCCTTTGCCGTGTGCCATGGTTAGATGCACACGGCAAAGAGACCATATGGTCTCACTCAAATGCCAGGTTGCACAGGTGGTGGCCACGTGTGGCCTTTGCCGTGTGCAAGCGCACGGCACAGCCCCTTTGCCGTGTGCCATGGTTAGATGCACACGGCAAAGAGACCATATGGTCTCACTCAAATGCCAGGTTGCACAGGTGGTGGCCACGTGTGGCCTTTGCCGTGTGCATCCGCACGGCACAGGTCTTTGCCGTGTGCCTTGTCACGGCAAAGTGACCATATGGCCCAGATTTGTACTGTTTTTGCAAAAATCCCTGCATTTTACAGATAAAACACACAATAATTCACAGATGATAATTTTGACACAAATATGACTAAATAGTGCTCCATAACATATATAAACAAGACTCAAACTCCTCCATAAGACTCAAACATGGCACAAACATAGTTCAAACTCCACAAACATGAACTCAACATAGTTCAAACTCCACATAGCTCAAACATAGTCTCAAACACCACATAGGCATCATATTCAACATAGCATCCACATGAACTCCGCGACGATGGACGGATGGCGAAGATGGACGTCATTGTTGATCCTCCTATTCAACATAGCATCCACAGCGCTGTGGACGTCATTGTCGAACGAGAGTGGTAGCAAGTTGAAATGGTAACTAACCTCTACTGGCCTTCCGGCGGCGGAGTAGGATCGTCCTACATGTTTGCAAAAAAATGATGAGTTCGACTAATGGGTAAAATTTGACAAGTTCAACTAACTAAATTTTGACAAGTTCAACTAAAGTGGCAATGGCATGGCAAGCTAAATTACAAGTCATGCGAGCATACCCACGGGAGCCTCCGGACAACGCTAGGGTTGGAGATACGGGGCTGCCCCTCCGGATTGTCCTGGCCACCAAGCGGCGGCGCCATCGAGTGAGATCCACCCGCCGATCCTGGATTCTCCTAGAACATGAAAAAAGTCTCGCATTACACAAGTAATTTAGTTATAACAATAAGATGGATAGAATGACAAGTTTGAGAACATACCCATGGGAACATCGGTGGAGGCGGTGGAGGGAACATTCCCATGGCAACAGTCCCGTCCCCAGGAGCAAGGCGCTGCATCGTGCCATACATCCACTCCATCATCTGCCTCTGATGCTCCTGCTGCTGCCTGCAATACTCCTGATGCTGCTCCCGCTGCTGCCGCATCTGCTCGTCCTGCCGCCGGATCTGCTCCAGCTGCTGCTCATAGAGCACCTGCTTTTGCCGGAGCTCGTCGACAGCTAGACTCGAAACTCGTGGGCGGGTCTCCACGGCAGGCGCACCGGACGCCCTCCCACGGCGGACCTGGCGTAGAGACGGGACGGTGCGAGGGTCGATGGAGCCGTCACCTATCCACAAGCGGCCATTCGCCGCGCCTTGCCCCGCAAGCACGACAGCCTCGACGTCAAGTGGACTGGTGAGAGGGTCAGCTTCCTCACCGTTGCGCTCCTTGAACTTCTCCCTGTACCCCTTGCTCCGGAGCTCGGCGGTCTGGCTGATCCACATCGACCCTGTCTCAGGATCCGGCGTAGCCCTGGTACGCATCTTTTCCCAAACGGCGAAGGGCGAGGGGTCTACGCCGGTCTTCAATTTCTGCAAAGATGGCACGAACATAGGTGAAAAGGAGACGATATTGCAAAAGAGAGCACGAACATAGGTGGATTAAAGAATGCATTTGCTCACCTCATTTTGTATGCATTGGGAGAGGCTGAGGTTGCCTTGGCGGTGTGTTCCACCCTTGTTCTCCGCCCGCTTTGCCTTTCCCTCCGCGTGTAGCTTGAGATACTCCGGGCTAGTCCACCACGCTACCATCGCGAGGTGGCAGTCCTTGTTGTTACCGACGTACGGAGGAGGCACCTACATGCACAGAACACACATATTAATGATATTACACGGCGGTCAACAAAATCGATAATATAGAAATGACGCTACCTGCAGGTACTGCCATGGCTGCATCAAGATGTCCCGAGCACGCTTCTTTTCCAGCGCAATGTTCTTTTCGGCGTACCAAGTGCGGACAGAGTTCACGCGAGCCTCGTAGTGCATGTCCGTCACCATCTTAGAGGCCATCGTCAAAAGGATGTCCTCGCACTTGGCCTTGTCCTCCTCCCGACAGGTGAAGAAGTTCTACAAGCATGCACACATAGGTAAAATAGGGTCAAAGCCATTAGTGCAATCTCGGATTTATAGAATGATGAGAAGTCAAACAAACTTACCCAGAAATAGCCGAGTGTCTTAAGCGCCATGTTGAGGTACACGCCATCGGGATCCTCCGCGTAACAGTAGTGCCTGAAAGTCCAAGCTACACTCCTGCGACCCTCTGGTTCGGTGACAATCCCTGGGAAGAACTTCCGGAGACAACATCCAAGGATGCTCGCGTAGGTACGCTGTTCCTTCACTTTAGGAGGCTGGTACACAAATGTCCTACACAATGAGAAAACCAAAATTAGTATAGTTAGCGGGTCAAAACACAATGAGAAGCTAAAATTGAACAAAAACAATAATAAGTACCTTTTTCCAACAGGCACGAGAAGAGTGTTCTTGTAGGCGTAATATCGGGGATCGGGGAGTCCCGCCGCCCCCCGCTGATACACCGGCCTGGTCCGTGGCTCAGGGATATCCTCCTCAGTCTCAACCCACTCCTCCGGTGGGTCCCACTGCAGCGTCGGGTCAAGCTGAAACCCGTCCTCCCCAGGTCCCTCCTCCTCCTCGCGCCCCTCGTCCTCCTCCTCGCTGCCATCCTCCTCGTCCTCCTCAGAAGCCTCCGCCAGCAGCTCCTCAGAATCCGGCAGCGACTCGCTCTCAGAGTCCGACTGCACCTCCGGGTGATCCTCGTCGGGCTGCTCCGGGTCGTACTCCGAGTCGTCCTCGTCGGGCTGCTCGGCAGGGAGAGGAGGCAGAGTCTTGCTAGGCCTCCTTCCCACACGTCGTCCACCCCTCGCACGTGGAGGTGAGGCTGGAGGTGAGGGAGGAGGTGGAGGTGCCGAACTCGATCCCCCAATGAGTGCCTTCACGCTGCCCACCCTTTTTGACAAGGCCTTCTTCAATCTGTTTCCCCCCATGTTTCCTGCATTGACAAAAAAATAGGTTTCATCAGTATACATGATCCAAAATTAAGGTAAATAGATGAAGCAACAATGAGTAAAGCGAAAATGAATACAATTAGATGAAGTAGCGACAATTAAGGTAAATGGAGTATCGACAATGAGTTCTCACAAAATAAGCTAGACAGACAATCACTATTACATAGAGTAGCATTGACCTATTACATATAAGCTAGACTGGCAATTACTAATACATGTGTCCTCATCGCTATCAGTAGCCTGTGTCGAGATCATCGGGACCAACTATTGGACCACCCGTGTCGTCATCACTGTCAGGGTCGCCACACCACCAACCATCCACGGAACCTGGAGGTGGTCCCTCTGGCTCGTCGACGATAAGTCCTGCGTGGAAGCGCTCTAGCAAAGTCACGTCGGCTTGGTTATGAACCTCCTCGACTTCGTCATGCGCAGTGTCTTCCTCCATTCCAGCATCTACGTTTTGTTCGCCGTATTCCATGTCATCATCGGTCGGCAAGTTGATAGTGAATTTCCCAGGGAGCCCTCCATCCTGATAGAACTCGCCGTCAGATGTTGAGGGGTCTAGGCGGCGGTAATCTTGACCGTTAGGCATAGCCGGCCTACTGTGCGACGGTACCGTCACCACAACATCCCATCCCTGTAGACGCTTTTGATATGCTTTGGATGTCTTCTTGCACGGGTACGGGAGATAGAAAACTTGGAAGGCCTGGGTAGCCAAAATGTAGACGTCGTCTCCCGAATACTTGGAGCTTCGTTCAACTTCGACCAATCCAATTGCAGGAATCCCTCTAACCCGACGCGGGTCTAACCAATTGCATTTGAATACAACGGGATCTAGCCCTTTACCAAAACCATAATTCAACTCGTATATAGCCTCAACTCTTCCATAGTAATGGAGTTTATCTGAGCCTTCACATAACACCCCACTATTTATTGTCTTCCGGTTGCCCCGGTTTGTTGTGTGGTCATGGGTATGGAAGCGATATCCATTCACGTCATAAGCATGGAATGAGTTGACGGAATGGCTAAAGCCATGGGCAATGTTTCTAAGCTCTGGCTTCATCTCTTTGTCCTTTTTTGCCTACAAGTTTAGCACGAGAAGTTTAGAACGAGGAATGATCGATGAATGTCCACGGTACTAGAAAAGTTAGACAGAACAGTACCAAACCCGCGAACCAGCTAATGAAACCACCACCCTTGCCAAAACCACCACCCTTGTCAAAAAGATCCTTCGACTCTTTCGGGGTAGGGTCCCTTCTCAGCTTCCAGTTTTCACGAGTGAATCGTCTACGCCAATGAGAAAAGAGGAGTTAGCCACGAATATAGGAGTGAATGTTTGTGAAATACTAAATGGTGAAAGACTTACTCGCGGTACGGCTTCACTTCCTCCATACTCATCAAGATATACGAGGAGATCATATCCCGCTCGAGCTTTTTCATGATGAACTTCTTCGTGCCACTTGATTTGCCACCGAGCCCTATGAAGATGCTAAGCTTGGGTACATCTTCAGGGTTGGCTGCATTGTAGCGAACGACTGGATTGTGGATTGTGGGAATGTTGGCATCATAGAAACCTGTCGTGAAGTTTGACACCTCCTCGTTAAGGCATGCCTCGGCCATGGATGCCTCGATCTTGCATTTATTCCCGCAATTCTGGCGTAGGTCTTTCATTTTTCTCTCAGGGCCAAACTGCCAACGGGTCGACACAGGCCCCCCCATTAAAGCCTCGTGCGCGAGATGCAAGATCATATGTTGCATCGGATTAAAAAACCCTGGCGGAAGTATCGTCTCTAGCTTGCAAAGCAACTCGGGTGCCTGTTCATGCAGCTTCAGAACCACCTCACGATCTAACTCCCTTGCACAAATCTGGCGGAAGAAAAAGCTCAACTCCGCCAGTACTCGCCAAGTCTCCTCATCGACATAGCCTCGAATCATCACCGGCATTATGCGCTCAAGCCACACGTGGTAGTCATGACTCTTCAGCCCTCCTACTCGCTGCGTGTCCAGGTTCACACACCTCGCCCAGTTAGCTGCATACCCATCAGGGAAGTACAAACACTCCACGAGCCACTGTAATATTTCCCTTTTTTCCGGCCTTGTAGGGCAGAACCGAGCCTTTGGCTTAGACCACCTAGTGCCGTTGACTCCAGGAGGCTTCATTTCAAGATCTGGCCTGTCACAAAGTTCTTTTTGGTCCATTCGAGCCTTGACGTTATCCTTCGTCTTCTCAGTGTCCATGATGGTGCTATAAAGAGCCTCGGCGATATTCTTTTCGGTGTGCATTACATCAATGTTGTGTGGAAGCTCGACATCCTCCATGTAAGGGAGCAGCTTCCAGAAGCACGGAATGTGAGTCCACTGGTGCGTCTCCCCATAACCCACGAAACCATTCCCATCGGGGTTAGGCACGAGAGCTTCTAGCTCAGCCCTGATTTCTCTTCCGGTCATCAGACGTGGTTTCGGAGCATGGATCTCGACTCCTTTCTCGAACCGCTTTACGTCACTCCTGTATCTATGACCTGGCTCAAGGAACTGTCGATGTTGATCAAAGCATGAATACTTGCCTCCCTTCGTAAGCCATGAGAAAGTCACAGCCTGTCTGCACTGTGGGCAAGGCCACTTCCCATGTGTACACCAGCCGCAGAACAAAGCACGCGCTGGTAAGTCATGCAGGGATGTGTGGTACCAGACATACATATCGAAGTGATCATTTGTTGAGGCGTCATATGTTCGGACCCCGCGACCGTTCCAGCCAACAGCCAAGTCTTCAACCAGCGGTTCCAGGTACACGTTCATGTTCTTACCCGGGTATTTCGGTCCTGGGATTATCATCGACAATAACATGTTATGTGATCTCATGGACTCGCCGGGGGGGAGGTTCTGGGGTATGACAAACACAGGCCAACAGCTGTATGTTGCCGCCGACATGCCATACGGATTGAACCCATCGGTTGATATAGCAACAGCTACGCTCCTCGGGTCGCCCGCTTTCAGTGGATACTTCGCTACAAAGTTCTTCCATGCGTCACCATCCGACGGATGTATCATCTTGTCCGTGTATCTCTCCCTAACGCGGCCCATCGCATCTGCTGGGCAGTGTCTTTGTTCATGTAAAGCCGCTGGATCCTCGGTATAAATGGAAGGTACCGAAGAATCTTTTGGGGAATCCCGGTCTGCCTCTTCTGTCCACCACCGAGGTCGACCTCGAAGTACCTAGAGGAATTGCAATGGATGCAATAATTTGTTCCAGCATGTTCTTTCCTGAATAGCATGCATCCCTTTGGACAGGCGTCTATCTTCTCATATGACATCTTAAGGTCACGGAGGAGTTTAGTCGCCTCGTAGAAGCTCTTCGCCAAGATATGCCCTTTCGGTAGAAGGCTGCCAACGACGGCCAGAATATCATCGAAACCATCCCTGCATATCTTCCTCTGGCACTTCACGGCCATAAGGCGAGCGATGGCATCTAGAAGGGTAACATCTGTATGTTCATGAAGGGGTTTCTGCGAGCCAAACATAGTCTCGTAGTACTTCTTCGTGTCTTCATCCGGCTGCTCACTTGTCTCCGCCTCCTGAGGTGTCTCCGCCTCTACACGACGGCTTTCAGGCGCATTAGCATTGACAAAGGCGTCTAAGCAGTTGTTGAACCCAGTGTCAAATTCTCCCGCTGGCTGAAGCCGACGTGGCTCGGTTCTAGGACGTTTTGCTAACTGTTCACCATGGTAATTCCAAACATGGTAGAATGGTGTGAACCCATTCTTGATCAGGTGCGTACTAACATCTACCTTCGACTGTCGCCTTCGGTTATCGCATTTTGAACAGGGGCAAAACACTTTCATGGGTCTGCTGCTGATGTCAAACGCCTTGTTCACAAACTCCTCGGCCTTATCTCTCCATTCATCACTAAACTCCCACGGACTCTTTCTGCCAGCATACATCCACTCACGGTTCTGTCTCGGATCCATCCTTTAATCGGTACCAAAAAAGACATACACAATGCTTTCAGTTCAACATGTCACTGAATTTTAACAAAACCATTTTTTACGGCCAAATTTTATCTTTTACAACATGCAAAGGTTCACCAACACTTCTAATGGGTAGGGGCCTATCCCGCCCGAGTACGTGTAGATCGAGTCGTGTCCCACGTTCTACCCCGACCCGAGACGGAATTTCGACAGCACCTCCCCGCTGTTCTTCAGAATACACGTCTCGAGCTTGTC
The DNA here is from genome assembly GCA_947311845.1 of Poa pratensis. Classification (NCBI taxonomy): domain Eukaryota; kingdom Viridiplantae; phylum Streptophyta; class Magnoliopsida; order Poales; family Poaceae; genus Poa; species Poa pratensis. The sequence goes on from CAMZMU010000034.1 coordinate 88,095,408, forward strand.
AAGCCGAGAGGGTGTGCATCCGAAGAACAACGGGGAGGTGCTGCCGAAATTCCGTCTCAGGAAGGGGTAGAACATGGAACACGACCCGATCTACACATACTCGGACTGTCCAACAGGACAACCCGGAAGTGTTACGGTTATAAATATGCAAAGATGGACAATCCTGCATATTTATAAATTTGTAACCCTTCCGGATGGGATCTGACTCAGGTTACGCGACTCGACTGACCCGGTGATCTAGACCAAAATAAACCTATGCAGCAAGAGAGGCGAAAGATGTATACCCTAGAAGCGTGGTCGATCACCGCTGAAGGTCGGGGACGCTCTCCGCAGGGGGGATGGAACAGGGGCACCGAGGCGGCCCTCCTCAGGTGGAGAAGCCCCGTAAACTACGACATCTGAAAAACCACAAAAACAACATATATATAAGAACAAATGTACAACATCTAAATATTCATGGTACTACAATAAGCATTACAACTTGCAAATTCTACTATAATTTAGACTACAATTTTACAACTAGCAAATTCTACTACAATTTTACAACTAGCAAATTCTACTACAAATGCAAATACAAAAATTGTAGTAGAATGCTACTACTACAAATTCATCTCAAATGTAATGCTTCATGCTCCTAGGTAGAACACCAAAACTTTTATGAAAAATTTAAACTAATTACCACAGCTAGACATACACCATATTTGTAAACCACACCTAGAACAATTACCACAGCTAGAACAATTACCACTAGAATCAGAACCAATCAATTAAACTAAACCTAGCCTAACACATAATTAGTACCAATTTATTTTCTACAGGGAACAAATTTAAAATGCATGCTTTGATAAGTCATATGGCATAAGTTATGCCTATTTCAGTGTGTTTTTCACAGAGACTAGCTAATGAACTAGCTAATGACCAATGTACTCATGATTGCGCTTTTGCAGGAACTAGCTAATGAATTTCACAGAGACATGAGCATAGGGGATTTCTTCCGAGCAGAGCACACACACTAGAGGGTGGCGGAGGGCAGCAGACGTGGGAGGCAGTGGAGGATCCAATGCTGCTGGTGCCGGGGCTCGTGCGGGGCACCGTGAGGACGACGACGTCGCCTCTGCTCCAGCTGCTCCGGCGTGCCTTACCGAGAGGTCGAGGGAGAGGACCAGGAGGTGGCGACGGCGCCGGTCCTGATCCGGTGGAGCAGAGGACGTGCTCCTCCGGGGCGTGCTCGTTCCGGCGGAGGAGGACGAGTGGCGGTGGGGAGTTCGCTGCGGCCGAGGCGCCGGCGGTGGGCCAGCGCTGTGGGCGGCGGGCCGGCGGCGCTGCGTCGGCGGGGGAGGAGCTGGGTCGTGCGTGGATGGATGGGTGGTCCGGGTGGTGGCGCCGCTGGTGACGGCGGCGAGGGTGGGTGGAGGCGCTGGCGACGGCGGCGTGGATGGGTGGCGGAGCTGCGTCGGCGTGGATGGATGGGTGGTCCGGGTGGATGCGGCGATGCGCGGCGCGCGGCGAGGTCGATTTCAGGAAACTGAGCACCGGTCGATTTGGGGAAATTTCGGACCGTGACCTAACCTCCCGTCTTTGCCGTGATCCAGTCTTTGCCGTGTACAAAACTTTCGGAACACGGCAAAGAATTGACATATTTCCCCGCGCTCTGAAATTCAGTCTTTGCCGTGCGCCCTAAGTGGCAGCACACGGCACAGAACATGTTTGCCGTGTGCCTTTCTGTCAGCTGCACGGCAAAGCATGGTTCACATTTTTTTTCATATGCTTTCTTTGTTAAGGCTTCTAGCATATTAATTTACTTCACTTAATTATATTTATTTATACTATATATATAAACCCTCCGGTGCGGGCCGCATGCATCGACACCCCGAAAAAGTGTACCGAATGTGCAGGGCGTCGTCTACCCCGGACCCAGGGCGTCGTCTACCAAAACTTGCAACGATCGTGATGCAGTAACGCAGCGACACCAGATGAACACAAGATTCCATCAGTCTTTGCCGTGCGCCCTAAGTGGCAGCACAGGGCACACAACACACTTGTATACATATGGTATGGCACAACCTAGGTTTGACTTTTTTCCATCGGGTGTAGGGTTTCGCCGTAGCGGGGTCCGGAGCGTCGGAATCACACCAAAACTTGCATGGGTCCCTAATATATGTATACGAGTGTGTTGGTAGGTTGTGGGAACCAAGATATGGCTCCGAGGTGCGACCCCCTTCACCGACCCCTATAACTCCGTAGTAAGTTCCGACACTTAGAGGTGAAAACTCCCGTGTCGGGTGCCGGGCACGGAATCATGCGACGGACCACATGAAATGTTGGTTCCCCATGGTCCCATGTACCAACCTAACACAACCAAGCAAAAAAGTTCACGCGTCTACCCCCTCTCGGCGCCGGTCAAAGGGGTAGATCGAAGGTTTGACTTTTTTCCAGCGGGTGTAGGGTTTCGCCGTAGCGGGGTCCGGAGCGTCGGAATCACACCAAAACTTGCATGGGTCCCTAATATATGTATACGAGTGTGTTGGTAGGTTGTGGGAACCAAGATACGGCTCCGAGGTGCGACCCCCTTCACCGACCCCTTACTCCGTAGTAAGTTCCGACACTTAGAGGTGAAAACTCCCGTGTCGGGTGCCGGGCACGGAATCATGCGACGAACCACATGAAATGTTGGTTCCCCATGGTCCCATGTACCAACCTAACACAACCAAGCAAAAAAGTTCACGCGTCTACCCCCTCTCGGCGCCGGTCAAAGGGGTAGATCGACAGGTTTGACTTTTTTCCAGCGGGTGTAGGGTTTCGCCGTAGCGGGGTCCGGAGCGTCGGAATCACACCAAAACTTGCATGGGTCCCTAATATATGTATAAGAGTGTGTTGGTAGGTTGTGGGAACCAAGATACGGCTCCGAGGTGCGACCCCCTTCACCGACCCCTTACTCCGTAGTAAGTTCCGACACTTAGAGGTGAAAACTCCCGTGTCGGGTGCCGGGCACGGAATCATGCGACGGACCACATGAAATGTTGGTTCCCCATGGTCCCATGTACCAACCTAACACAACCAAGCAAAAAAGTTCACGCGTCTACCCCCTCTCGGCGCCGGTCAAAGGGGTAGATCGACAGGTTTGACTTTTTTCCAGCGGGTGTAGGGTTTCGCCGTAGCGGGGTCCGGAGCGTCGGAATCACACCAAAACTTGCATGGGTCCCTAATATATGTATAAGAGTGTGTTGGTAGGTTGTGGGAACCAAGATACGGCTCCGAGGTGCGACCCCCTTCACCGACCCCTCTTACTCCGTAGTAAGTTCCGACACTTAGAGGTGAAAACTCCCGTGTCGGGTGCCGGGCACGGAATCATGCGACGGACCACATGAAATGTTGGTTCCCCATGGTCCCATGTACCAACCTAACACAACCAAGCAAAAAATTTCACGCGTCTACCCCCTCTCGGCGCCGGTCAAAGGGGTAGATCGACAGGTTTGACTTTTTTCCAGCGGGTGTAGGGTTTCGCCGTAGCGGGGTCCGGAGCGTCGGAATCACACCAAAACTTGCATGGGTCCCTAATATATGTATACGAGTGTGTTGGTAGGTTGTGGGAACCAAGATACGGCTCCGAGGTGCGACCCCCTTCACCGACCCTCTTACTCCGTAGTAAGTTCCGACACTTAGAGGTGAAAACTCCCGTGTCGGGTGCCGGGCACGGAATCATGCGACGGACCACATGAAATGTTGGTTCCCCATGGTCCCATGTACCAACCTAACACAACCAAGCAAAAAATTCACGCGTCTACCCCCTCTCGGCCCGGTCAAAGGGGTAGATCGACAGGTTTGACTTTTTTCCAGCGGGTGTAGGGTTTCGCCGTAGCGGGGTCCGGAGCGTCGGAATCACACCAAAACTTGCATGGGTCCCTAATATATGTATAAGAGTGTGTTGGTAGGTTGTGGGAACCAAGATACGGCTCCGAGGTGCGACCCCCTTCACCGACCCCTCTTACTCCGTAGTAAGTTCCGACACTTAGAGGTGAAAACTCCCGTGTCGGGTGCCGGGCACGGAATCATGCGACGGACCACATGAAATGTTGGTTCCCCATGGTCCCATGTACCAACCTAACACAACCAAGCAAAAAATTTCACGCGTCTACCCCCTCTCGGCGCCGGTCAAAGGGGTAGATCGACAGGTTTGACTTTTTTCCAGCGGGTGTAGGGTTTCGCCGTAGCGGGGTCCGGAGCGTCGGAATCACACCAAAACTTGCATGGGTCCCTAATATATGTATACGAGTGTGTTGGTAGGTTGTGGGAACCAAGATACGGCTCCGAGGTGCGACCCCCTTCACCGACCCTCTTACTCCGTAGTAAGTTCCGACACTTAGAGGTGAAAACTCCCGTGTCGGGTGCCGGGCACGGAATCATGCGACGAACCACATGAAATGTTGGTTCCCCATGGTCCCATGTACCAACCTAACACAACCAAGCAAAAAAGTTCACGCGTCTACCCCCTCTCGGCGCCGGTCAAAGGGGTAGATCGACAGGTTTGACTTTTTTCCAGCGGGTGTAGGGTTTCGCCGTAGCGGGGTCCGGAGCGTCGGAATCACACCAAAACTTGCATGGGTCCCTAATATATGTATAAGAGTGTGTTGGTAGGTTGTGGGAACCAAGATACGGCTCCGAGGTGCGACCCCCTTCACCGACCCCTCTTACTCCGTAGTAAGTTCCGACACTTAGAGGTGAAAACTCCCGTGTCGGGTGCCGGGCACGGAATCATGCGACGGACCACATGAAATGTTGGTTCCCCATGGTCCCATGTACCAACCTAACACAACCAAGCAAAAAATTTCACGCGTCTACCCCCTCTCGGCGCCGGTCAAAGGGGTAGATCGACAGGTTTGACTTTTTTCCAGCGGGTGTAGGGTTTCGCCGTAGCGGGGTCCGGAGCGTCGGAATCACACCAAAACTTGCATGGGTCCCTAATATATGTATACGAGTGTGTTGGTAGGTTGTGGGAACCAAGATACGGCTCCGAGGTGCGACCCCCTTCACCGACCCTCTTACTCCGTAGTAAGTTCCGACACTTAGAGGTGAAAACTCCCGTGTCGGGTGCCGGGCACGGAATCATGCGACGAACCACATGAAATGTTGGTTCCCCATGGTCCCATGTACCAACCTAACACAACCAAGCAAAAAATTTCACGCGTCTACCCCCTCTGCCGGTCAAAGGGGTAGATCGACAGGTTTGACTTTTTTCCAGCGGGTGTAGGGTTTCGCCGTAGCGGGGTCCGGAGCGTCGGAATCACACCAAAACTTGCATGGGTCCCTAATATATGTATAAGAGTGTGTTGGTAGGTTGTGGGAACCAAGATACGGCTCCGAGGTGCGACCCCCTTCACCGACCCCTCTTACTCCGTAGTAAGTTCCGACACTTAGAGGTGAAAACTCCCGTGTCGGGTGCCGGGCACGGAATCATGCGACGGACCACATGAAATGTTGGTTCCCCATGGTCCCATGTACCAACCTAACACAACCAAGCAAAAGATTTCACGCGTCTACCCCCTCTCGGCGCCGGTCAAAGGGGTAGATCGACAGGTTTGACTTTTTTCCAGCGGGTGTAGGGTTTCGCCGTAGCGGGGTCCGGAGCGTCGGAATCACACCAAAACTTGCATGGGTCCCTAATATATGTATACGAGTGTGTTGGTAGGTTGTGGGAACCAAGATACGGCTCCGAGGTGCGACCCCCTTCACCGACTCCTCTTACTCCGTAGTAAGTTCCGACACTTAGAGGTGAAAACTCCCGTGTCGGGTGCCGGGCACGGAATCATGCGACGAACCACATGAAATGTTGGTTCCCCATGGTCCCATGTACCAACCTAACACAACCAAGCAAAAAAGTTCACGCGTCTACCCCCTCTCGGCGCCGGTCAAAGGGGTAGATCGACAGGTTTGACTTTTTTCCATCGGGTGTAGGGTTTCGCCGTAGCGGGGTCCGGAGCGTCGGAATCACACCAAAACTTGCATGGGTCCCTAATATATGTATAAGAGTGTGTTGGTAGGTTGTGGGAACCAAGATACGGCTCCGAGGTGCGACCCCCTTCACCGACCCCTCTTACTCCGTAGTAAGTTCCGACACTTAGAGGTGAAAACTCCCGTGTCGGGTGCCGGGCACGGAATCATGCGACGGACCACATGAAATGTTGGTTCCCCATGGTCCCATGTACCAACCTAACACAACCAAGCAAAAAAGTTCACGCGTCTACCCCCTCTCGGCGCCGGTCAAAGGGGTAGATCGACAGGTTTGACTTTTTTCCAGCGGGTGTAGGGTTTCGCCGTAGCGGGGTCCGGAGCGTCGGAATCACACCAAAACTTGCATGGGTCCCTAATATATGTATACGAGTGTGTTGGTAGGTTGTGGGAACCAAGATACGGCTCCGAGGTGCGACCCCCTTCACCGACCCCTCTTACTCCGTAGTAAGTTCCGACACTTAGAGGTGAAAACTCCCGTGTCGGGTGCCGGGCACGGAATCATGCGACGAACCACATGAAATGTTGGTTCCCCATGGTCCCATGTACCAACCTAACACAACCAAGCAAAAAAGTTCACGCGTCTACCCCCTCTCGGCGCCGGTCAAAGGGGTAGATCGACAGGTTTGACTTTTTTCCAGCGGGTGTAGGGTTTCGCCGTAGCGGGGTCCGGAGCGTCGGAATCACACCAAAACTTGCATGTGTCCCTAATACATGTATAAGAGTGTGTTGGTAGGTTGTGGGAACCAAGATACGGCTCCGTGGTGCGACCCCCTTCACCGAAAACACACGGTTGGCCCGTCATACAGCCCCCGGTTCCCCCAAAACGGGAGTTTTCAGCTATAAGTCAAGAAACTTACTAGAGAGAGAGTGCGGTCCGTGAAGACGGTCACACACCGGAGCAAAATCTTGGACATTTACAACACCCAACACACTTGTACATACATGTTATGGCAAAACCTAGGTTTGGGTGGGTTTTCGACGCTCCGGGGCTCCGATTCGGCGAAACCCTATAGATCCGCTGGAAAAACCCTAACGTTTTCGTCTACCACCTTGAACGGCGTCGAAAGGGGGTAGGCCAGTGTAATTTTTTCCTTGGTTGTGTTAGGTGAAGTAAATGAACGTAGTAGAAGCCTTAACAAAGAAAATAAACAAATGAAGCATGTCGAAATATAAATGCAAACATGGTTTGCCGTGTGCATATGAAAAGGCACACGGCAAAGATGGGCTGTGCCGTGTAGGCGCTTGTAGGCGCACGGCAAAGATGTGCTGTGCCGTGAAGGAAACATCAGGCACACGGCAAAGAATATATGTGCCGTGTGCTTTTCATCTGCACACGGTATATTTTTTCCCGCCAATTTATTTATAGCGCGGGAAATTTGTTTAGATATTCCCGCGAAATATTTTGGGAGGGCGGCAAATTTGCGGATCGTAGTCAACGATTTTGCCGTGCTATTCTAGGAAAGATCACGGCAAAGATATCTTTGCCGTGATGCATATCTTTGCCGTGCGTTGTTTATGTGTTTTGCCGTGCTGTTTTCTTTGCCGTGTGCTCCGGTACTTCTGTGCCGTGCCTCTCTTGTTTGCCGTGATCTTACTTTTTCCCGCACGGCAGAGATGTCTTTGCCGTGTTCCGAGAATCTGCGGCGCACGGCATAGGCTGGTCCGCACGGCAAATTCGAATTTTCCGGTAGTGGGCCAAGGGAAGCAAATTGACTTTGTGTTGCAGACATATTAGAACCATTACACGTGCTTAGCCTTGGTAGAACCTGTAATACAGTAGGTCAAAGCAAACAGGACGGGGACATGCCAGTGCAGCCTCCGAATAACGCACGAATAATTCATCCGAATCGACGTCGTGAGCAGAGCCTCCGGCAGCCGGCCGTTCGGCCGGTTGGGTTGCCTCCGGCGCAGGCCGTTTACATTTTGGCCCCGGCCGGCTGATCGGTGGTGTTTGCGTCCTACCTGGAGTCCTGGACTGGACAATGGATATACGCAGGGAGGAGGTGGCACTGAAGTGAACTGCTCCAGGGTTCCGTGCTAGGCAGACAAGAAATAACTCCAATCCGAGTGTACACTGACTCGATCATGCCCTGCTGCGTGGGCAAGCTCGTAGGTGCACGTGGCAAGATGGTCCAGCCTTTCTGTCGGCGACGTTCATTTGTCCCCCTTGGACGTCGACGACGCTGACGTTCTAGAATTGCTGGTTCGCAAAAGTCTGGTTGATATTTTGATGAGTTCAGTTTAATTGGTGCTACCAACTTGCCAGACATTCAACGAGTTCGCTAAACTACTACTCCACTTGTTTTTATTTTGCTTAGCTGCAGTTCAACGCATCCGTGCTACTAGCACCAGTGCAAAACAGTATTTGGTAGAGAGATACGGCTCCACTACAAGTGCCATGGCGCCAACAGGTAATTTCCGAAGAAAAAACAGATTCGATTAAGTATAAACTTCCACAACTAACAAGAAGCAGGTTTTAAGAGTTGGACGGAGTGCTAATTAACCACTCCGCCGACCAGCAGTCCGCATCATGAAATTTTACAGAATTTTTTGGCGTTCATGGGGATTTCTCCCGTGTTCTAATCAAGTTGCTGGGCTCGCCTGATCCGTCCGGCTGGGGGAAAGCAAGCACGGGTGTTGCGTGACTTGGCGCCACCGAACTCTGCACTTGGCGCCGATCACGGGGCTTATCCAAAACCGAAACAGAGGGCGGGACGTCGCCAAACCCAAGAAGCTGAAACAGAAGCAGAAAGTTGTTGTCGCAAGGGACAATCATCCATGGTGGATAAACCTCCCGGCCACGGGCCAGAACAGATGCATGTATCCAAATGTCTCCATTTCTCACTCATGTATATATCCAAAATTACACCAAGGGGCCTTATACACATCGGATCGGAGAGGACGGCGAGCTCTGCTGTCTATTTACAGGAACGGGCTGATCATGGCCGCACAGGCTGGTTCCAAAACTCCAGTCTCCACCTGGCCTGATCGACCCCCACTGGCTAATTACTTACTTACATCGGTGAATTATTTGGGGATTTCCTCCCCAATTTCTTTCCTATGCACTACAACCAGTATCTTCCTGCTACGGCATGTCGACGGCGTTGGTTGGCTGGTTTGTTCACTGGAGGTTGTCGCCGGCGCGATCCCCACCAAAGGAGACGGCCGAGAGGCGGCTGGGTCGCGGGCGGAAGGACCCGCCGGCGGCACCGCGCCGCCGGTTCTGCGACTGCGGGGGCGGAGCGAGCGCCCTCCGGGCCCACGTCCTTCTCTCCACGGCGCCGCCGAGCCGCACCAGCGGGCTGCCCGTGCGCTTCTCGCCCAGCCTGCAGCTGCCGCTCGAGACACCGCTGCCGAGGGACGCGGGCGAAGGCGGGGAGGCGGGCTTGCTGTGGCTGCCCTTGGGCTCCTTGTGGCGGCTGCACCGGAAGGAGCCGGGATGGTTCGTCGGGGAGCACATGCAGGGGCGACAGCTCTTGGCGGTGGCGGACGACGCCAACGGCGAGGAGACGCTGACGGACTTGCCCGGCGAGCGTGCGTCGCTGCCGCTGGCGAGCTTGACACGGGTGGGCGAGGCGGAGCGGTAGCTGGGAATCTGCAGGACCGGCCCGCTGAGCCGACTTGCAGCGGCCGTCGACATGAGAATGGAGATTGGAGAGCGCGAGCAAGCAAGACTTCAAGAAGCTGAATTTGGAAGGGAGATGGAAGCTTTGGTGGTTTGAGGGGCTGCGAGTAAACTGAGAAAGAAGGAACCAGTCGCGGGGGGATTTATAGAGCAGCCAGGGGCATTTTCGTAATTTAGAAATTTAATGGTGGTGGCTTAAGGCTATATTTGATAGCAAAGTAATTTTTTTTAAATGTATCCGTATATTAGCCCGTAGATACAAGATACCATGGTTTTGACACATTGCAGAAATTTGGAATATTGAGAATACTACGACGTGTTTCGTCATTCTCGCGTAGAACGAGGGCGTTCTCTCACAACATCCGTCTCAAAATTTCTATGATACAATCCAAGCATATATTAATAAAACAATCCACATAGTACAAATTTAACTCTCTATAGTCTCTGGACATCGTTCGAATTAAGGAGAACCTTATTGCATCAAAAGATAACCATATGTATAAATGTATGTGGCGAAGGCATACTGTAAAGTAGGGATGGGTAGAGTTGGGAGGTTGAACGGCAGGTGTGGGAGAGTCGAGGAACACAAATCACTCAAATGTCGTAGACGATCACGAATTGCAGCTAGATGATGATATGGACATACAGTGTCGGATCCACAGGATTTTACACTAGGGTGGGGCAACTAAACAATTATATTTCCGAAGTCACAAATACAGAATCAAAATATACAAGTATAAAATTTACTAAAAGGCACGCCAAAAATAGTTGCATTAACTTATTAAATAAACCATGTTCAGTATGACTAAATATATTATTCAATAAATGGCTCTAAGAATGAAATTTGTGTGGCGACAAATTTATTTTATTTTGCACACAAACACAAAATTTATCTTTTGTGAGTGGCATTTTATATGTACACATGCTGACATTGATATGTCTAAAGTTATTTGGATTCTTACATGGGAAAACATTTGTGTCACCCGAGGCCATACATTCTTGGGATGTGACTTGAATATCGCATTACTTCCCTTGGAACGTACAGTCAATAAAACATTATTTTGTACTCCAGAGTATCTGATGGTGTATAAATGTATGTGTGTGCATGCATGTTACTCGGGAAGTTTCTAGAAAAGCCCACAAACTAAAATCCAACATACAAGACAAAAAACAGTGGGTGCAAAACCAATGCTAATTGAAACCAAATTTTCTATTTTATATGGCTACATGTAGCGTAAGTGGAAAGTTAATCTCAGTATACAAGTGTCGCTAGCTTTGCTGAATTCTGTTATGTCTCCGACCTAGTTGCTGCGATTAATCTACACACCGTATCATATCCTCGCGATCGACAGTAACAACGCGCGATGATGCTTTCCCGGCGTGTCGCCATCACGCCGTCGTCTCGGCCGGGATTAGATATTACCGTCTTTGGCTGGGATTAAGCAGTAAATTTCAGATATTTCGCTAAAGAAATTAGTTGCTGTCCCTAAGAACGAGGACGCTAATGAGAGAGTAACTAGCTAAAGAAAAATGAAAGGAATAGGAAAGGGAAAGGGGTAGGAAAGGGTGGCCGGTGTCAAACTTTCCTAGCTAGTTCCTTGGGCACAGGATTGAAAGAATGAGGTGTGAGTGAATTTTTCATTTCCTGTATGTTTTTCCTTGACAGTAAGACACGGAGGAAATTTCTCTCTACTTTTCCCTTACACCATTCCTATGATTCAAATGAATAAACAGTATCAACTCTGGAATATTTCCTAACCCTGTACCATTCCTTCATATTTCCTCCAAATCAAAGGAGGCCTACATGTGGGCTGTGGCTGGGATTAGTTTGGGAGAACAGATACATTGACGGTAATTTTCACGCTCTAGCTGTCGTCGTTGTCTGCTGACAAGCCTTCTGCCGGCGCGAAGCTACTAGCACTCTTCAGCTAGCTTTGAGCAGCCCGCCGTCACATAGCTGGAAAAATGAACATTCGAATTGGATCAATCTACATCTATCGATCGCCGGCCATCCTCTATTTTTTTTCGAAATGGAGAGCAAAGCCCATGTCCCTGCATCCAAACGATGTATATAGCTTTTTTATTAAAAAGACAAGAAAACATCAAAACCTTACAAAGAAATATATCGACCAGCCGAAAGTTATCATTCAGACGACAACTTGCTACACCTATAAAATTGATAAATGGATGGACAAATCGGCGGTCCACAATTGATATATAGGGTGGACAAATCGGTGGTCGACGCAGGGGCGGACCTAGACATAAAATTCAGCGGGGGCGATTTAGACGAGTGGGGGCAATTATAGTACAAATTCATTTTTTTGTGAATTTTTTTCCTTCAAGTATGATAAAAATACACTAAAAATTGAAAAACTGAGTGGGGGCCACTGCCCCCACTCAGCTGTACCTGCGTCCGCCCCTGGGTCGACGGGCGTGTTGGCCACTAACCAGCAGATGCGCGGGTGCGGTGATCCTCTTCCTCCCGACATCCAGCAAAGATTAGCATCTCCCGGCCGATATTGGTCGGGTGTACGGAGTATATTTTAACATAACATTTTTCTTTTATGCATCATACTCACTCCGTTCATAAATATAAGAAGTTTTAGCTTTTGTCCATATTCATATGTGTCAACATGTATGTAGACATATATGAATATAAGCAGGGAGAAAAGGGGCGGCAGCAGAACGCCTCGGTCGACTCTCAAGGGCAGAGAGGGAAAGTCTCGGTCCACAAGCCGACGCGTGCTTCTCCGTTTCGCTGATCTTGCCGGGACCGTGGGGTAATGCAACGGCCAACCGACGGGCTTCCAGCTCTAGCTGTGTATGGAAAGCTTCCAGTTCCGTGCCACGCGTACACGCCCTGCTGGCCGGTGGCATAGGTACCGTCACGGCGGGTGTACGTGCTTGTCATGAAAGATCCATCAGTCATCGTACCTGCAGCCTAGTAGCTTCTTCGTGGTGATCAAGTTATATTGGGGACGTCTCTCGATCTCAAAAACTGTATAAACGTCTGATCGATCGATTTATGGTAGTTATTCTTGCTTGTGAGTTGTGCCAGATCGAGCTCCAAGTGGTGGTTCTCGTCAGCAGATCACGCTAGATCGAACTTTGGTCGGGTCAGGCTTAGCCTAGTACTCCGACACCTATACGTTCGTAATCCTAAGGAAATATGCCTAACAGGGTCTCCCTCTTTCGAAACGTAACAAGAAGATCTTCTATGTGCGGCACAAGCCACAAGGTAGCCTAGTACTCCTACAATTTTTTACCGTCTCGATGTTGGGCAAAGTGTCGAAAAGAAACTTGGAAAACCCTAGTGCCTTGAGTGCCACTCCAAACTCGCATTGAGTAGCGGCACATGAATAAGGGGTGGGATGTCCCCTAAAACAAAAGAGGTGGCATGCGATCTCTGGCTCTCTCTTACAAAGTTGACAAAGCCCACTATTTGGCCACGGACGAATAGCTCCTGTGCGACGTTTTACTTCGTCAATTGATGGGCAGCGACGTCGTTCGCTGGAATAGCTCTGCTGCGACATCGCTGTTTGCGCAAATTGCTCTGCTACGACTTGGCCCTTAAGGGCAGTCTGTTAGTTAGGATTAGGATTATGGGGAGCCGGCGGGTGGGACCCACAACTTATCCACGTCAGATTGGTGGGACCTAGACAACAACGACGACCGTTATATCCTCCTCCCCTGCGCGCGCATTCTCCCTTGCTTGCCTGTCTTCTTCTTCTCCGGCAACGAAGCGCCGCAACGCCGACGAGGTTGTCTGAACTGAACTGGATTCATTTGCGCAATTTCTGAAGTGAAGCCGTAAGCAGAACTAGATTTCAACTGAAATTTAACTTAACATATACTCAAATTCGAAAGATTACATAGCTTAGTTCGTGGCGATCATCGGATCAAAAGCCACACACGCGGGCAGAAGCTCGATTACATAGTTAGCCTAGCTAATTGGGCGTCGACGCTGCTCTACCCCTAAACGCAGATCCAAAATTGGGCTTCGGAGCCCCGGGGGTGCGGCGGCGACGAGGCGGCGACGCCGCTCAGTCGGACAAGTCGGAGAAGTCGAGCTCCTCCTCGTCGGAGCTGATGTCGATGATGGGGTGGAGGGAAGCCTCGATACCTCTCTCGAGGCGGAGTTTGTTGAGCTCCTCGATCTCCTGATGGCGCACCTCGACCTCCTGCTGCTGCTGCTGGCTGCGCTGGATCACCTCCTCGGTGATCTAGTCCAGGTCCTCATCGGCGGTGAAGTCTCCGGGCAGCATGCCGCGGCGTGGTGGGCGGTCCTGCTGCTCCTCCTCCTCCCTCTTCGGCGGCGGCAGCTGTGGCGTCCTTGCCGCCATGCGGGAGCTCCCCGCGCCGGAGGAGCTCCCGTGCTCGTAGCGGCGGCCGCGCGCCGCCACGGCGAGGTCGTACTCCTCCACCTCACGGCGCTGGTACGCTGGCGGCGGCGTCAGGCCCATGTTGAGCCACTTGTACGCGCCGCGCTTCCGACCGACGTCGGAATGAACCCGCCTCGCGCGTTCCGGGTCAGCCGGCCGCTTCTGCGACTTGCGGGCATCGCCGGAGCGATTTCCACCGCCGGAATGGCCACCGCGGGAGTTGGAGCCCCCGGAACCTCCACGCCTAAACATCTTCGTGCGGTGGCGCTGGATCTGTAGGTGGCGGTGGCGGTTTCTCGTGGATTTGGTTGCCGGCGGCGAGTGGGGAGCTGCGGCAGATCTGAGAAATTGATAGGGTACGACGCGGGGCTGAGTGGATAAGTAGGGGAACGGGAAAAAACAAGGTGGGCTGTGGCACGGGAGGTGGGCTGGGCCGTGGGGAAAGCGAACGCGAGGTGGACCGTGCCACGGGAGGTGGGCCGTGTATTGAGCATAACTATGGGAAAAACACTTTGCCCAATTTCAAATGAGCATAACTAATTCAAAAAATATCATAAAAACATGAAACCTTCATTAATTTAAAAAATAGTGAGACCGTAGAATGACACTATATAGATAGAAAAAAAGTCTAGGAATTTGTTTTGAGTGATTAAGACAAGGTGAAAAAGACACTTGCTTAGGTTGAATTTTGAATTTTGCTCATCTGAGTTTTGACAAAACAAATAATCAAAATTTCAAAAATAATTAAATTTTTTTGTCCCAGTGCAGCATCTTCGTGGTTGGGACAACTCATTATTATAGATTTTTAACAATTAATAAAATTGTCCAAATGCAATATCTAACTTAAGAGCTCATTTGAAAATTCAAAAAATTGTACCAGTGCAATATCTTAATGGATGGGACAACTCACTATTATAGATTTTTCTATAATAGTGAGATGCCAGACCCACTAAGCTATTAGACTAGAACAGGAAATGCAACACCCAAATTGCGAGCATGGGAGGCTCGAACTTGGGTGGGCAAAGGGAGGCATCAACCCTTACCACTAGGCTATGCCTATGTTTGCGACAAATCTATCATCGAAAAAGTGTTTGTTTTAACTTGGTCATCAATCCAAGCCTTCATCGAAAAAGTGCTAGAAAGTAGCTCCAAAGGTAGGGTAAACGACCTCATTTCTAAGCAAGCGATTTTCGACCTTGTCTAAGCAAGTGTTTATATTTTTTCTCGTTACTACATGACATAAGACACACATGTGCGCTGGTTTTTTCATTTTTTGATTTTTTTTTGAATTAGTTATGCTCATTTGAAACCATACTCTATACTTTGAAATCCATACTAGTCTGTTCAAGATTTCACATTTGAGTGAAGCCATTTTCGTGCAAATGTATGTACACCATGTTTATATTTTTTTTCTCGTTACTATATGACATAAGACACACATGTGCGCTGGTTTTTTCATTTTTGATTTTTTTGAATTAGTTATGCTCATTTGAAAGTTCTGTCAAATCTAGGCCAAACCTTCTAGAAGAACACCCGTTGGCCGTTGGATCGACGAGAATCTAGCGATGACGGTTGAGATCCTCTGAGCCAGGGCGATCCGCGAGACTAGCGTTCTGCGCTCTGATTGGCCGACCTCTTTTTTCCACCCAAACACGCACGGTTTGATTCACTGATATGTGGAGCCAACCTACTGTGGGGTCCGCATGTCAGTAGCTGGTTTGCGAACGTGTGGGCCTGCCATGCGCGGGGAACGACGGCGTTTGCTTGCTTGATTCAGAGATTCAGAGATTCAGACATTGCCGCGGCGATTCAGATGCAATGTGAACAAGGCAGTGATTCAGATGCAATGTGAAACGCCATGGATACACACGCATGCACCTCCGCATTTCATCGGAAACCCTAAGCATTCTAGCCTATTTAAGTATAGCACGCACCCCCTCTTCCTCTCCCACCCAAGCAAGAGCACCATTTGTAACATCTTCACCGGGACCGAGAGCATGTTCCCCCACCCAAACCAGATGCACTCCCTCCCCTACTGAAGTTGAATGAAGGAGCACACCTTTGTGCGAAGCAAGCATCGGATATTAGAAAAAGATGTATTTGGGTTAATTTTATCCCTAGTTTTATTTCTCAATGTTTGCAGAATGATTGTAAGCCCGATGAAGTTTAAGTAATGGAAGTATTATTTTGTGTTTTCTGCGTTTTTTTCTTTGACGTGTCGTGTCCCTGAACACTAAAAGACAAAAGTGGCTCAAATAAAAAAATAAAAAAAAGCAAAAGTGGCTGAAATGGCTCCTACACTTACTGGGCCTAATTGGATGGAGTTGGCCCATTCATCTAGCCCACAGTGAAACTTTTTCATTTTTCTCGAAAAAAAAAAAGATCTGTGCACGGCTGCGTCCTCTACAGCAATATTCCGAAGAAGTAAATCATTCTGGTAAGTCTAAATAAAGAAGTAAAACATTGTTTCTACAGATGACACGATAATTTACATTTTTGACAAGGTTTAACCCAACGGAACGTGCGAATGACAACATCGGGATGTCCAGAGCACGCCCCCAGGGTGTTCGACAGAATGCAGTCCACATGCCCAGTTCACAAAATTACTCCCCCACACGCTCCCAGCGCTGGACAAACATTGCCTGAACTTTCAGGCACCTACCAAAATTCACTACACTTCCTATCTACATAATGCAGCTCAAGCTTCCAGCTCCATCTAGCAGCTCTGTAGCTGATTCTTCATCTCGCATAGGATCAAAGCTACTTCGATGTCCAGGCTTGATGAACTAGCTGAACTCCTGCTCGATGTGGTACCCCTGCTCGATGAGCTCCAGCCCGAGCTGCTCTTGTCGCCCGCATCAAGTTTTCGCATCGATGCATACCTCTGTCTCGTCATCGGCGGCGATTGACCGCCGAGCGAAAAACCCTTACCGTCGATGCCGTAGCGCTTCCACGCTCGCTTCAAGACCTGATTCACCGAAATCCGGTAGGGTCCCTCGCCGCTGCACGAGTCACAAATAGGGCCGCCGGTCGCCTCCGCGACCGGCGACCCGCACCACCCCAACCTCCATCCACCCTCGACGCCCTTACCTTGCATTGCCACCGCAAGCCTTGCGTCGCCGCCCGCCGCGCGAATCGCCGCTTCTTTAATTGCGCCGCCGCTCGAATCGATTGCCGCTTCTCTTCTCGCGCCACCGCTCGAATCGGCCGCTCCATCTAGCCGGAGAAGCCGAGACGGCAGGACAGGAGTGAGCTCCGAGGGACGCCGGCGCGTGGCAGAGTTTGTTCCCCCACGATGAACAGATGCAGCTGTCGCATCGGAGCTATTATCACCGCTTCAGAGCACGCACGCGTGAGGTCCCACTTGTCATAAACTTATCCATTGAACGGTCAAACGGGTTTACCGCGTGGGATAATAAATTAACGGCCATATCGTGCCTGGGCTATTTCTGCACAAAGGCATGTCGCACCACAGCTATTGTTACGAAAGATGTAGCATCGCAGACAATTCCCCAGAAAGACGTCGTACTGGAGCTATTCGCCCATTTGGCCACCCCCTAATAGCCAAACGGTTTGATGTCCAAACTCTATTCTTAATCACCAACCAAGCGAAGAACTTGCATTCGTAGGAGCTCGATTAATCCAAACCATTGGCTTCACAAAGGTGGGGGCTGGAACCTTCAAATTAAAACTTGTAGGCCGACGAAGACGAGTACTCACGAGATGCCATGAGGTTAAAGGAAATCGTGTCCGGAGTGTCGACATGAAGTTGTGTAGCTGTATATGTCTTGAAGCTTGGACCAAAAAGGGAGTAGAATTGCTCAATTTGATGAATGACTAGACCTTGCGAAATGTCGATTTTGGAGACCCAATTATCTTCCTCCACGGCCTAGGGACGTTGATTTTTTATTTCGAAAGGGCGAATAATCTGGGGCGACATCTTTAGGCTTGAGCCCTTGTAGCCTAGGAATGTGTCAAAAGTCACAAGGTTGTCGTCGCCACGCAGAAGAGGTCCATGTCCCTGTCATCATATGGGGTTCCGAGTCCCACCCATGGCTTATCCACATCCTTCCATTGAAACCAAGGCCACAGTAGCCGAAGGCTGTCACAAATTTTTCAATGTCGAGGACTCCCAATCCTCCTATAGGTTGGTTGTTGCGCCAATCATCTTCAAGTTAACTTTGCATTTTCCCTTGAAGCATTTTCTTGCCGGTCCAAAGGAATCGGCGCTCAATTTTTTCTGCATCAACCAAACATCCGTGAGGGAGAACAAGTGGTGTGAGGTGTTATATAAGCTGTGAGGTGATACGTCCAAAACATATATATAATTTTTGATTGTTTCCTGCTAGTTTTATATCATTGTTACATACTTCTATCGTGATTTAATATCATTTTATGGCTTTTTTTATGAACTAACCTATTACCAAGATGTCCAGTACCAGTTTCGGTTTTCTGCTGTTTTTGTATTTGAGAAACACTAGTAAAAATATTCTCGGAATTGGACCAAAATATACGGAGATTTTTTATCGGAGGAATTGCACCAGGAGACGAAAGGGGAACGCGAGGGGAGCTCCGAGGGGCCCAAGTAGGTGCCAGGCGCGGGAAAGGAGGCAACCACAGGGCCCACTCATGTGGCGCCTTGGTTCGCGTCTTCGCCTATAAAATGCCTCTTGACCTAAAACGTCAACACCCAAGATGATTTTCCCAGAAACAATACAGAGCGCCGCCGCCATCTGAAACCCTAATTTGGGGGTTTCAGTGTCTTGTTGCGACACCCTGCTGGGACATGGATCCACCTGCGGAGCCGTCTTCATCCACCGTGATGCCTCCTGACGATGTGTAAGTAGTTCCCCATGGATTACGGGTTCTAAGCAGTAGCTAGATAGTAGTCTCTCTCGCATGTTTTTCAATACAATGATCTCATGAGCTGCCTTACAAGATTGAGATTTATCTGACGTAATCGGTGTTTTTTTTGGTGGGATATGATAAATTGGGTCGACCCAATGGGTAACTGGCCCGACCCACAAAAACGAGGCCTATGGGTCGTCTGGGTCGGCCTCAAATTAAAAATGGGCCAGGAGGGCCGGGACCTGTTGACCCGATGGGTTTGCCGGGTCGGCCCAAGAAGGGACGCAGGTGAGGAACGGAGTGGTGTTGGCGGATGATGAGCCACTAAGCAGCGGCACTTGGAGGTGCGAAGGAAGAGGAAGCAGGGAAGTTGCGCGAGGTCGCCGGAATCACACACGGGGGATGCTGGAGGCCGGAGTCCGGCGACCGTGGATGTAGTGGTGGAGGAAGCCATGGAGTTAGGCAATTTATTTTCTTGGATAAAAGGAAGCCACGATGCCGGCGGCCGGCGGTCGGGAATGCAGTGGTGGCGGCGGCCATGTAGGAATCCACAACATGAAGCAAAAGGAGCTAGGAATCCCCGTCCTCTCCATACAAATTGTGAACTTGGATGCGCTATTGTTGCTGCCCTATAAGTTTTCTTAGCTAGCTGATCTGCTGATGTAGTTTCCGTACAGAACTGTGAAACTGTGAGTGGATCGCACGGCCAGGCGAGCTGGTAGCGCACGGAGGACTCGCGTGTCGCCTTGCAGGCCGCTGGTCCAAGGCGAGCTGGGTCAGGCGCCGGTGGCCTCTGCCTGTACACGTAGGAGGTGTCGAAGAACAGAACGAGGCGGGGGAGAAAACATTAATTTGGCGGCGCGCGGGTGGGTCGACCCACGATGCCCAATGGTCCGGCAGGGCCAGAGAGTCTAGCTCGGATGGGTCGACCCACGGCCTTTAGAATTGGCTTCAAGGCCATGGAGGCCGGGGCCAGGGCCAGGTCCGGGCCGACCCAATCCCATCCTAATGCATGATGAGTAAGGGTGTGTTTGGTTTGGAGGGTATGGTTAGGGGATGAGGGTATCCCCAACCACCTGGTTAGGGATAACCACTTTTTTTGTTTGGTTGAGAATATGGGATGAACCAGATTTTTGTTTGGTTGGAATGGTGATATGTGGTTAGGGTTTGAGGATAGACTGTTTGTGGTGACCTCTTTGGTGGTATGGTGAGATTACCTCTATACATGATTGTATCAGAACATGTCTTACAATATTTTTGAACTCATTGAAAACAATAATCGGAATAAGAAGAAGACTGAACATAATTTCAAAATTAGTAAATAAAACTGATATTAAAAGTCTAACATCATAATTCGAGAATATTATCCTAGCTACAATTTGTGCTCCAAGAAGAGAGATCAAAGTTCACTTGACATGCATACAACCCATAGTCAAATGTTTGGTTGTTGTGAGAAGAAGTCACAAGTCCATACAACCTATAGACTAATGTTTAGTTGCCATCAAAAGCACAAAATAAGTACCAGAAGCAAGCAGCCTTCAACCTTAGGCTTCTCCATCACTTGGCATAGTATTCTTTGGAGCCAACCTTTCACTACAGGCAATGAGAGTTGCTTGCAGCCCCTCATCTCCAGAAGGATTAGCTTTGGCCTTTTTATTCTTTGGAGCTGAGGACTCACCCACATTGTGTGATTGGCTAACTTCTTCAACGGTGGCAGCAGCATCTTCATCAAGATGAATCACATTGTGTCCTGCTAGAGGCTCACTTGATCCTCTAGCATATTGACTCGTGGCCATGCTTCCTCCATGAATTGTAGCCATCTCACCATAATGCTCAATTGGCTTGTTAAGAAAAGGTTCATCCTCTTTATGGTCCTGTGAGAGGTAAAATAAATTATTTCAGCAAGTATACCACATAAAAGATACACATTCCAGCAATATATAGGCATAGGAGGACTCATTTCAGCAAGTATTTGACACAAAAAAGAACATTCCAGCAATATATAGGCATAGAAGGACTCATTTCGAAAATGTATAGGCATAAGATGATTCATTTCAGCAAGTATTCGACAAGAAACATATGGATTCCAGCAAGTAATATACCAGAATATGGCTTGTGTAATGCTCATGATCAAGAACAATGATGAACTTCTCTTCATCCCATCCTGCACCACTCAATTGCTTGAGTTTCACAATCTTTTGATATTTCCTCCTCCATGTCCTATTATGATTGCTGATTTGTGTGTGAGTCAGCATAAGATGAAAGTGATCATTCAAAGCTTTGGCACAAGCAACGTAGTGACACTTCTTGAAGCCACTAGATGTTCTAGTGCCCTTAGCCACGACATCACAGAGGTTAGCAAGCATGTATGCTGACATGGTAGGTGTCCATGCAACTTGCTTAGTTTCCATTTCCTACAATATTCCACACAAAAGAACACATTAAGATTGTATATTAGCCATAAAAAAACAATTTCAACAACAAGTTGGACATGTAGAGACATTATGAGTAATATTAGAACATAAACAAACATATATGCCACTGCAGAATTAATTAACATCCTTGTCTTGTTGTCCATCTACAATAGAAAGTAACAAAGACCAAACTTGAAGAATGCAACAACAAATCTGACCAACTGTAAAGAGAAGATTGGATTTATACCACTGAGATGCTTGCTCAACTGCTAGAAGCTGATCTGCTGGTCCACCTCGTAATCCTGCACAAACCAGAGAAAAAAGGATGTGAAAATGGGGTATAGAGGGAAGAACAGAGATACGAGAGGCAGGGCGAGTGGAGCCCCTGCATCGGCGCCCCTCCCAGGCCACTCTCCCTCGTCGCCCTCCCAGGCCGCCCATCGCCCCTCCCAGGCCACTCCCTCATCGCCCCTCGCCCTCCCAGGCCGCCCGTCGCCCCTCCAGACCATCACATCGATGCGAGCCAGGAGGAGGACCCCCACTGCCGACCAAGAAATCGATGGAGAGGGAGGGAAATACCTCGCCGCCCGGAGTAGTCCCGCCGCTGCCGCCCGTGGTTTCCCCGCGTCGATACCTTGCCACCGCTTCCCCTGATTGCAGAGATAAAAGAGGGAGAGTGAGGAGCTGGGAGGGAGAAGGCTGCTGCCGACCAAGGAATGGAGGGGAGAGGAAGATGGCTACCCGCCGCCGCCGTCTCGGAGTCGTTCCGACGAGGACCTGGCGTCGCCTCGATTTCTCGTTGCCGTCGCCTCCTCTGGTTCGCGAGAGGGGAAGTGAGAGAGACGAAGGGAAAGAGATAAGGTTGGGGTTTTTTCTATTCTTTCGGCGAGCGGTTAGCGAGCAAAAATGGCGCAAAAAACAATTTCGGCTGAGGCTAGCGCGGGAGCCAGCGGTGGTTAGCGCCATCCACCCGATTTGGTGGGACGAGCGGAGCCACCGTTTCGCAGGAATATTCGGGAAATCTGGATACCCCTGCCACCTCCACCCTCCAACCAAACGTACGGCAGCCACTAAAAAAATGGCTACCGCTACCACTTTGGGGATACCCCCTCAACCAAACACACCCTAACTAAATGGAGACGTACATGCTCAGTATGCAAGTCCACTTCAGAAACCTTGCTACATGCGTTAGCTGAATGTTCCCAAGCAGGCATGTTCTGGACAGCCGCGAGAGACATTCTGAATATCAAGTTGCCAAAACTGCACCCTGAAACATGGGCTGCTGATATTTTTGTGCGAATCATGGTGGTCACAAGATGAACGAGCCAAGGTGATCACGGTTATGTACTCCATTTGGTCATTAAGAAATAAATGGACACATGGGGAAAAGGGTTTTGACCCGAGGATGGCAATTCAGTGAGTACACGAAACACTGCTGGAGCTGGAGTTGCCACCGAAGTGCAAGGCTGGTACAGTGGATCGTCTCATCTGTACCTGGCATGGACTAGCCAATGATGTGATCAAACTCAATACGGATGGAGCAATCAACACCCTGGATTGTGTGGCTGGTAGCGGGGGCGTGGCGAGAGGTGATGCAGGTGGATTCAGAGGCGCATGGTGCAAGGCATATCCTGGTATCGTGGATCCTCTTACATCGGAAGCCCTCGCGCTACGTGATGCCGTGGTTTTCGCTCAAGCTCATAATTTCAATCGGATCTCCATCGAGACTGATTGCTCAGAGCTAGTGCGCCTGTGGGAAGCTAGGGGATGATGCCGACCTGTGATTGCCCCTCTTCTTCAAGATATCAGTGTGTTAAGCTTAGGTTTTCAGGCTTTTTCTATTTCTTTTGTTCGTCGTTCAGCCAACACCTCCGCACATGAATGCGCACGTTATGTGTGCCTGCATAATCTGTCGGAGGAGTGGACTGCAACGAGCCCTGTTTTCCTTCAAAACAGTCTTAGAGCTGATTGTAATGGTTGTGTGATAAGTTAATAAAGGTGTGGTGTTCTCAAAAAAAAAAAAATGGAGACGTACATTTCTGATCTGGCCGGCCGGGAGGCTTATCCACCATGGATGATTGTTGGTTGCCCACACACATCAACTTTCTGCGTCTGTTTCAGTTTCTGGATTGGTGACGTCCCGCCGCTGTTTTTGTTATGGATAAGCTCGCTCGATCGGCGCAGTGCAGAGTTCGGTGGCGTCTCGCCGTCTCTTCGCCCCGTCACGCGGCAGCCGGATCAGGCCAGCAACTTTGCAGGAACATTGGAGAAATCCCCCGGATTCCGACGAATTTCTGTACCTTTCGTGATGCAAATGATGAACAACAAAGGTTTTTTCCTTTTCCTGCTCGCGAAAGTTTTCACTGTTTTTCGTTTTGCAAATATTTTCGGCGCAAAGGACGGCAGAGGGGTTTGGAATCCCCCTCCAAACTCTTGAACTCGCGAAAGAAGATGTTGGGAGGAACTGTGGGCGCACAGCTGGCCTGGCCGTCATCTGCTTCTTGTTAGAACTTAATTCTGTTTCCTCGCCCGGAATCAGTTGCGCCTCACACCAATACTCGATCACTCGTTGGGCGCCATGTCACTTGTAGTGGTGGAGTATTTCTCTAGTACTACTGGAGTACGGTATACTTAACCAATGGCAAATTAATCATAATACGGTCTCGAATGATTAACCTCCTACCGTCTTCCGTTGCAACCGATCCGTTGAATATTTGCTAATAGGCTAGATCGAGTTGCTGATACTAGTTTAACCAACCCTGTTAATATCTGCAACGAAGAACCGTCAAATTCGCAACGAGCACTCCTAATCAATTACTCCCTCCGCTACATCCAAATGTAGATATATGAAAGTCAATTAATTTGGAAATGATGAAGTATTTTTTTGGAACGTCGGCGTCGACGACGCTACCCCAAGCAGGTCAAAGTGTCAAACACATGACCCGTCAGAATAACTACCACGCCAACACCCACCGAGCACTTTCGAAGGATGAACCCGGTCGCGCGCTCGGACGCAAGCACCAATGGACTTTTGAGGACCAATATATGAGCTTGCCCACACACCAGGGCAGGATCGAGTCAGTGCACACTCGGATTGCAGTTACTCTGGTCTGCCTACCCCGGAATCTGGAACAGTTCAGTTGGTCCGGGACTCCAGGTGCTTTGTACCGGTTCTATGTTTGCAACGCGAGGTCCATTTCCTTCCCTCGGGCTGAGGGTCTCGAACCTGAAGAACGAAGGCAGGGCAACGTCAACAGCTCACTAAGTCGGATGCTGTCTGAACATGGAGACTTTGAATAGCTTATGATTCAGGAAAATTATGGGGACTGAGGAACTTTGTGCTCTCGAGCTGTTAGCTACCAAACACGCCTTAATACTAATCCATCTCTTTCAGCTATAAGACTGACCATAATTTAAGAAGAACATTGGCCGCCAATTTGATCAGCAAAAAAGTGTATAACTACTAAATTATCGTCACATTCACATCTAACATAGGTTTCACATGGCACACATTTTATGGTCTACACGTATATATGCTTAACAACTCATATATTAAAATATTTTATAAAATACTTTCTAAACCATACGATTTAGAGATCTCTACCATAAATATGTGTAATAGTAAATAGTTCATGTATTTGTAAAAGTTATGAAGAAAATAATGTTACAAGATAAGTTTTTTAAGAGAGCAATGCAAGTGTATTATAAATATAAAATAGACAACACTTTCCTGAAGTGGCATGGACAGTTTAGAGGGCAAAAAAAGGACTCCACCATCATTTTAGAGGCAGTGGCGGATCATGAAATTTGGATACGGCATGCATTTCTTGGGATGCCGGGTTCTTGCAATGATATCACTATTGTTCAACGATCTCCTCTCTTTGCCAAGCTAGCCAATGGTGAGTCACCACCACCGGTGGAGTTCCAAGCCAACAACCATACATACAAGATGGGGTACTACCTTGCTGATGGCATCTACCCGAAGTGGGCTACATTTGTGAAGCCCCTCGTTGCCCCCGACGGTTAGAAGGAAGTTCAAATCCACACTGCTCAAGCGGCGGCAAGGAAAGATGTGGAGAGAGCATTTAGGATTTTGCAAGCCCAATTTGCTAGGACCAGGGGACCGGCAAGGTTTTGGGATGAAGAAATCCTTTGGTACATCATGACTGCATGTGTTATCATGCATAACATGATAATCCAGGTTGAGCATGGCCAAAATGTAGTCTATGGTACCTATGAGTTGATGGGACGGTCGATGCATCCGAGGAAAGGTGGAGATCGAGTTGCGCTTCCATGAGGCCTACCACGACATTCATGACTCCGATGTGCACATAGATCTTCAAAAGGATCTTATGTAAGAGTTGTGGTCATGGTATGGAAGGCAAAGATCAAAACCATGCACTTGATATATGTTGTTGTATGTCGTGAAACATTTGCTATCGTGTGTTGATTTGCTTACAACTTGAAGAATCATTTGATGAACAATTTGTATTGTGATGTAATAATTAAGTACTACTTAAGTTTTATTTGTTTGAATTCATTTTAGATCATCTATCATATTATTTATTTGAAATATGCATGAAAATGTGCAAAGACATAGAAAGGATAGAAGGGTGTTGCGCGGCAGCCGTGCCCTGTTTTAGGGCAGCTGCTGGAGCAGTCGTGCGTTTTTTAGGGCAGCTGGTAAAGCTGCAGCCGTTTTGCTGCCCTATAACTCAAAAACAGCTGCCCTGGAATCAAAATTTGCTGCCTATTTTAGGGCACTATTAAAGATGCTCTTAAAGCCCCCAATCGTATGTCTAATGGGCTGTCCCGGGACGCCATTGATAAGGACTGTGGAGCATGAGCTTCGGAGAAGCTCCACAGTCACATATCTTAATTTCGACGGGAACCCTCGCCTCTGAAGAAGGTCCAGTAAGTAATCCCATCTCACGGAATCAAACACATTTTTTATGTCTAGCTTGAATATCAACATGGGAATTTTGGATTTGTTCAATCGTCAGTGCATTGTTTTGTACCTATAGAAATTTCTCCTATATACTTCTTTTCTTTATAAATGCGCTTTGGGAGCGGTAGACCAATGTGTCCATGTGTGAAGAAAGTCTGGTGGCCATCATCCTCTCAATAATCTCCGTGATGGTATGAATAAGATAATGAGGTGGTATTACGAAATCTACTCTGCCCCCTCTTTATTTGAAAGAAGCATGATGTTTGTCGAGTTTAGCCATTGAAAGTTTTCCGAGTGCAAGTTGAAGAAAAGATTGATGGTCACCATGATTTCTGGCTTAATTATATCCAACAAGATTTGTAGAAGGCATGGTAAAGCCATTGTGCCCTGGCGCCTCGTCGTTAGTGATCGTGTTGAGGACCTCGGCCTCAGGGACTGATGACATGACTAAGACAAGACATTGAGGACATGAGTGACAAAATACAGATCTCGATCGGGGTTGCAGAAGAAGCTATTAAGCTTTCTCATGGTAGGGATCATGTCTCCATCTCCTTATAAGAGTATTGTTGATTTATGAGGTTAGTCTAAAAATCTTAGAGTGTTGTCAAGTGTAATGACCGCTAGAACAAGGGTGGCTGGGTTTGATATGTACTTGAGATGTTTAGTGAATTACTTAAGTGTTATCAAACTCTAATACGTAACTCTATATTTATGGAATTTATGAGAAAAACGTGTTGTATTGCTCATTTTTTACGAACTTGACTAGTATTTTTCTAAAGCCAAACAAACACAACCATATGCATGCACCCCAACCGAATAATTTACAACTATAGACATCATGGTATTGGTAAAATGCGGTGCACAAGATATTGGAGGACAACTAAACATGCATATGTATATTATATTTCATTGAAATTAGGTAATAACTGGCATGCAAGCTGTTTCTGAATCTAGCAAGAAGGTGTATCACATCTCTCACGGCTGCCAGTGCCTTAATTTATTGTCCCGGTCGGCAGCGCAATCCAAGTATGTGTTAATCCAAATATTCTTTGCACCCAGAAAAAATTAATATAAATAATAATATTTTATACTAGACTTTTATACTTATGTTACACTTATTCTTTTCATTTCTTATATTAACGAGTGTGAAGTTTTCTCACTAAGATTGCATAGTTGACCAAATAACAATTTTTCGAATCATTACTCATAGTCTTCTTTGTTCTATGGCTGTAATGTATATAACCATAAAGTTTAACGGTGGTAAATTTATATTGTACGTTGTAGTAAAGTTCTCCTTGAACTATTTTTTTACAAGTTCGTTATATAGTGTGTAAACATGTCTCTGCAATGTGTGTTAGTGTATATACTTTTATATCCTTAAATGTCGTGATAGAGAACCCTAAAAGCATACATTAAAAAATATCTTAGTCATGTTTCTAGTGTACTATGCGATAACTAATATTGTGGTGTATTCTATGTTCGATTATTTCACATGCCCATGTTCAATGTGTTTGGTTTTATCCAATGTATATAAGTGCTCATGTCAATTTATAAAATAAAAGTGTGTTCACAAATTTAGACATGGATATCAAGTTAACATTGATTTTTTTCCTAACTCTCTGTGGCGCCAACTCATGGACTCTTGATGCAACAACATGGAGATGGTCACATGTGATTTATTCAGACAGTGTGCATAGGGTCCAGTAATGGAATCCATGATGCATAAGACCTACATGTTTTTTTTATTTCGCTTTGCTAGTTGATCTTTGTATCCACTCTATGTGATCCCTGATTTATAATATTTTGAATGATAAAACTTGCAATAAATATGATTGTGTAAATTGAATGTTTCAGAGACCGGGGGTATTTCCCCTTTTGATAAAAGATAACATAGATTTCCATACAACCTATATGGGCATCTTTCGGAGAGAGATTAGCATCCAACTAAACTCACTATCGCCCTTGATGTGGTCTTGCTCATGCAAATTGAGCATTTTTTTTTTCACATATTCAATGATCCTTTGGTTACTATGTTTATGATTAAAATTTAGTATGTGGCTCCCCGGCGCTCAGGACCCAGGGGGAACGCCCTGCTTGCCCACACTATGGACCGACCATGGTATCTGTTGCGGCTCCATGCCCGTTCTGACGGTCTCTCTCCACCTTTTGTCGCTTGGCCTAGTTCGCGCGGTTGGGTACCGTGGATTGTTTTACAAATATACCCTTCTACGCTTTGCAATTATTAAAAATAGTCCCCTATAGAAGCAATTGCCAAAATCATCCTGCAAGAAACTGGACACGTGTCTTTCCGCAGTTGAGTGCATGAATGGATTAGCCGCAGCCACTTTCCATCAAGTGAGGTGGCGGAAAGTCACTTAAACCATTTTTAATCGCGGAAAGTACTTCCCACCATCTCAGTTGTCACCGTTCCGCCAGGATATTTTTGCAATTGGGTTTAGAGAGGGGTAATTTTTAAGTTGAAAAGCACATAAGGGGTATATTTATATTAAAAAATGGGTACCGTGTGTTTAACCTGCTGTCTGTCTGCTTGATGTGACCTGAACAGCGCTGCTTTAGAACTAGATCTGCACTTTTAGTTAAGATTTAAGAAAAGAAAGCACTATACCTGTCTGCACATTAGTACATGCATGTGGGCATGTGGCCAGGCGTCAGTGCAGCACACTACCGTAATTCAGGCTGTAATATTCTCGCGAGACTTAATTCATCCTTCAACTGACGCAGCTGTTTATGATGAGTGATGACGGCTTTGTCGATCCAGATATTTTGCCATCATCGGGCCGTTCACAATGAAAATGGAGAACGAAGAGCAGACAGAGCATCGTATCGTGGACGGTCGAGCCCGGCCGGGATCATGACGCGCTCGTGCGAGGCTTCCTGCCGAAAGCGAGCGCACCGGGAACTCAACATCGGCGGCTCCACGGAGATCCTTTCCTTCACGCGGACTCCACGAACATCGCACCGCCATTTCGGCGCACCGATGGACACAGCCATTGGCGACTGATGCCGATGTTAGTACTGTCGAGCAGAGGTCGGCCGCGATTCAGGCGACCTAAAGGATTGATATCATGGGCTCGATCGCGCCGGCCGGCCTGATCCCTGCCGTTTGCTGGGTGTTGGCGCGTCACGTCAGGTCCTACTCCCGCCAACTTGGCCTCGCTGAAATGAACGTCCCGAGAGAGTAACCGCCGTTCCTGGGAGTGGGAGGGTCCATCCTTCCAGTGTGCCGGAAGCGATTAACTGACGTCTGACGGTGACATATAAATGGAGCTCCATAACCGGTGGGCTGCACCTGCACTGCACACCGAAAACAAGTTGGCGTCGCCGAATCTCACACGAATCGGCACATGCACAGTGTACTAAAAAAAATTGTGCGCTGCTAGCCGACTATGGTTTATTGGTTTCTATTCCCTCCGTTCAGAAAAGAATGTCTTGGATTTGTCTAGATTCGGATGTATGTAGACATATTCATTTTAGTGTACATATACATCCGAATTTGGATATATGGAAGACATCATTTTTCCAAACGGAGGGAATAGCTAAGATACTCGTGCACGCCAGGCTTTTCGCATGGAAAATCTATGCATATTGCTATTCGCTAGCTACTAGGACATGGTATTTCACAGTCATGCACTCGAAAAGAACAAAAGCTCCAACGCTGGCTTCGCATAATCTTTTTCAAAAAACCTGCTTCGCATAATACACAATTGATTATAGAAGAATCAGAACATGGCTAATTAATATGTTTGTTTGTTTACGAAATAAATTGACTACTATAATTTTGAGAGAAATTTTTCAAAGGCAGCTGGAATGGATCCTAGGATATTGGGGAGTGGACCTACCTTGACCCGAATCCAGGACCGGTTCCGGTGTGCGCCACTACGGGCCCACTCCGCCCACCGCTTCAGGCCCATAGCCACGGGTTGAGATTCGCTGACTTTGCTCCCGCTGACGTTGAGTCACTTACATGTGGGCCCCACACATGGTGGGCCCCACATGTAAGTGACTCAAAGTCACGCAAAGTCAGCGAGGGCAACGTCAGCGAATCCGCGCCCCATAGCCACAGTCAGTTAACTCGACCGAACTCGAGATCTTCCCCGACCATCCTAATGTACCAAATTGCCCCTGCCTCTTCTATATATTCCGTCCAAACCGCTGCCTCGTCACTCAGTTTACTCCAAGTTCCCCAAACCACCGCAAGCGAAACCTCCGCGTCTGATCCAACTGCTAGCTCGTGCTCTCTCATCTCAGCAATTCTCATGGCGACGGCGGCTGCTAATCGGCCCAGCGGCCCGGTCCTGTCCATCCCCAGTTACCGATCCGCCTCCCCCACCCGCGTCAATCTCGCCGCCGCCCGCTCGCCGGGCAAGTCCGTCAGCGTCTCGTCGCCGAAGCTGTCGTCCGCCGCCGTCAGGAGCCGCCGCTCCTGCATGTGCTCCCCGACGAACCACCCGGGCTCCTTCCGGTGTAGCCTCCACAGGGAGCGCAAGCAGGAGGCGCCGTCCGGGTCCGGCCACGGCCACAGCAAGCCGGTCTCCCCGCCGTCCCCGTCGTCGTCCCCTGTCTCGAGCGGCGGCGGCGGCGGCTGCAGTCTGGGCGCGAAGCGCATGGGAAACGCGCTGGTGCGGGTCGGCGGCGCCGTGGAGAGCGGGACGTTGGCGCGCAGGGCGCTCGCGCCGTCCCCGCACCGGAGGCGCGCCACCGGCGGCTTCCGTCCCCGGCCCAGCCGCCTCTCCGCCGTCTCCTTCGCGGGGGACCGCGCCGGCGACAACTGCCAGTGAATAAACCAAACAACCGCGTCGACATGCCAATTGCCTTAGGAATGAAATTGGGGAGAAATTCCCCGAATAATTCAGATAGCCGTCCGCTGTAGGTAATTAGTCGCTGGAGACTGGAGTTTTAGATCCAGTCGACCCGCCCGTGTAAATAGCGACATACCGACAGTAGAGTTCGTCATCCTCTCCGATGTGTATGAGGCCCTTTGGTTTTGGATATATGCATGAGTGACTAAAATGGAGACATATCGTCTGATCGGGCCGGCTTTCCTTATCCTATCCACCATGGATGATTGTTGCGCCAACAACTTTCTGCTTCCGTTTCAGTTTCTGGAGTGCGGCGACGTCCCCGCCTCTGTTTTGATCGGTTTTGGATAAGCTCGCTCGATCGGCGCCAAGTGCAGAGTTGGGTGGCGTCTCGCCGTCACGGGACACCCGTGTGTCCTCTCAGCCGGACGGATCAGGCCAGCAACTTGGTGGCAGGAACACGCGGGAAATCCCCGATTCCGACGAATTTTCTGTAAATTTTCGTGATGCAAATGACAAACTAGACAGAGGATTTATTTTCTCCTGCTGCCCGTGATATCTCTAATGTTTTCCCTTGACGATCTTGTTTGTTACAATATCTGTGATAAAATTTGCTGTTGGTGCGCATGACGGCGGAGCGGTTGGGATTTCCCTCTTATTCTTGAACTTGCGAAAGACGATGTTGGGAGGTAGACGAAGAAGTAGGAACGGTGGGCGCCCTGGCCTAGCCGGCCGGCCGTCCGTCCATCGCCTGCTTCTTGTTACAACTTAATTCTGTTTCTTCGCCGGAAATCGGTTGCCGCCAGCACCAGCCACCAATACCTTAACACCTGTTGGCGCCATGTCACTAGCAGTGGAGTCGTATACTCGTATCTCCCTACCAAATACTGTGGCGTTCCTTTCACTTAACAAATGGAGAACTAATCATCATAGTACACTCGCAAACAAAGGGTCTCGAATCATTCACTGCCTACCGTCTTGTGTTGAAAACCGGCTATTTTAGCACCGATCTGTTGAATTATCGCCAAGCAAAAGCCAACTGGAGTTGCTGATAGTGGAATATAGTAGCTTAGCGAAATCGTTGAATATCTGACAAGAGCTGGTACATGCTACAACCAAGGACTCTGTCAAATTCGCAACGAGCTCTCCTAATAAAAAATTTCTGGAATGTCAGCGTCGACGACGACGCTCAGTTAAGCAGGTCAAACACATGACCCGTCAGAGTAGCTCTATAAGCAGCAGCAGCCCATGCATGGCTACGCCAACACCCGCCGAGCACCTTTGAAGGTTGGACTTGGACTTTTGATGGAAGCCTGGACTCTGTCGCCACGTCCGAACTTGCCGACTCAGCAGGGCAGGATCGAGTCAGTGCACACTCGGATTGGAGTTATTTCTTGTCTGCCTAGCACGAAACCTGGAAGCAGTTCAGCGCCACCTCCAGATGTTTTCTACCGGTTCTAACTTCTAAATGTTTGCAACGCAAAGTCCATTTCCTTCTCTCGGTCTGAGGGTCTGGAACCTGGAGGATGAAGTTAGGGGAGTTGGACCTATAATGCCTAGCCTTTAGGCAGGGCAATGTCAACAGCTCACTAACTCGAATGCGGTCTGAACTTGTGACTTTGCATAGCTTACGTTGCTGGAAAACTATTATGTGAACTGAGGAATTTCGTGGCAGGCGCGCGGGCTGAATAACAGAACACGAGATAATCCTCCTTTTGTTCAAGTTTATATATAAGACTGCACATAGCCATCAACTTGATCAACAAAAATGTGTATTACTACTAAATTATCGTTACATTCACATCTAACATATGTTCCCATGGCACACATTTTATGGTATATAACAATATTTCTTTGATAAAATTGATGGCCGGTCTTTTAAACACGTCCTCGACTGACCCGAACACATCGAGTAACAAACATGGTTGGCCCTTAGGCCGGGCAAACAGGGCTATGGGCCAACCCGGCGGAGCCAGGATGCTGAACCTGTGGGGTCAGAGCACAAAAATTCACATATTTTAACTAGTTTAAGATTTTTTTTTCAATATGACAACACACGTAAATATAAAGGCTGGCCCCACAGCTTCAACGTGGATCCGACACTGTGCCAACCTAATCGATGGCGCAAGTTTAGTTAGGCTGATACTAGTCATACGAGACTCATTAAAAAATACTAACTAGATATACATAGTTAACTCTATGTGCGGACTTTTATTGTGGAAAACTAGAAGATTGTCAGGAGCACTTTGCTTACGACAAATGATGCCAAGTGCATTGCATACGAGCATATCAAATAATCAAGTCGTGTGTATATATGCAAAAAAAAACGTATAATGCATTATAATATCTATTTCTCGTTGATTACAATTAAAAATTACGTTCCAATACCAAGTAGAAAGCATATATACATTTTGGACTGATAGTGGATCCATAATAAATCGCATGACACATTTGACCCACAAAAAACTAACAAAATATCTTGCTATCAATTTAATTTATATTCTAAAATTTTTGACATGTATATGCTCTTAACTATTTATGAAATAATAATTTTGTTGAGATAATTCTTAAAACATATAATTTAGAGATCTCTGCGGGTGGAATAGTAAACAATTTATGCAATTGTAAAAAATTATGAAGGAAATAGTGCTACAAAATCAGTTTTTAAATAGCACAATGTATAGCATACTACACATTATTTAATACTTAATAGATTTATTTTACGGTTGACAATGTAAATAAGTATGAAAGTTTATTATAAAAAATATAGAATTAATTCAATTTGTCTCGTGTCCTAATTGTGTCCTATAGATGATGATGGTGTGCTGTTGT
Source organism: Poa pratensis (assembly GCA_947311845.1). Taxonomy (NCBI): domain Eukaryota; kingdom Viridiplantae; phylum Streptophyta; class Magnoliopsida; order Poales; family Poaceae; genus Poa; species Poa pratensis. The sequence goes on from CAMZMU010000034.1 coordinate 88,129,286, forward strand.
CCTCCCCGAGGGCGTGCTCCTAGTTTTATAAGCATGGCGCAACTACGCATGTGTGTGATGAGGAAGGACGACGACGTTTTTCCTGTCAGTTGTGCGTGCAAAGGGTAAATCACTAGGCAAGTGATCCTACGCGTCGTCGGAACAAGCGGGTTCGATTCTCACTTTAGGCTTAGACCGACGCGTAATTTATTCGACGTCGCTGTTCCACAAACACGGTGGAGTATCGGAGGCCATGGACGAAATGAAACGCTGGGATTAACCATCCGGGCACGTAGATAAAACTACGTGACGGTGACAATACATGCCGACCGACGCTGAAATAGTTTATACTCCTACTTCTTCTTTCTTGTAGTAGGCACATATGCTCTGTCTCGGTCGGCAACGCATACTGGAAGAAGTGCTGAGATCATGCCTAATAACACTTCTCGAAACAAACCAGTCTGATCTTATAAAATAGCAGGGTCGGGTCGGTAAAATCCGAGATCAGGTGTGAACCTTTAAAATGGGGCCTGTCTCACTAGAAAAAAATGAACTAATCAACAATTATTATTTGTCTGAGTCTGACCATCTTTAAAAGAGCGATGATACGTCTCAAACGTATCTATAATTTTTGATTGTTCCATGCTTGTTATATAACATTGCCACATGTTTTTATAATGTTTTTATATCATTTTGGCATGATTTATGGAACTAATCTATTAACAAGATGCCCAGTGTCAGTTCCTGTTTTCTACTGTCTTTTTGTTTCGGAAAAGTTAGTCGGGGAAGTTTCTCCGAATCGTCTAAAAAATTACGTGAATTATTTTTACATGGAAACAAAACCAGAGCTGGGAGGGAGCTGCAGGGGGCCCCACAGCCCCCAGACGCCACCCAGCCACGGTCCAGGGCTTGGCCACGGCTGGGGCCCACCTGCCGCACTCCGGTGCCTCCTCGAGTCGCCCTTTCGCCTATAAATTCTATTCCTCCCGAAAACCCTCGGTACCCGATCATATTTTCTAGAAAAGTTCCGAGCCCGTCGCCGTCGCCAACCCTAGATCGGGAGGGTTCTGAAGCTCTTCCCGTCACCCTGCCGGAGGGGGAGATCATCACCGGAGGCATCTACACCACCATGCCTGCCTCCGGAGTGATGCGTGAGTAGTCCACCACGGGACTACGGGTCCATGGCAGTAGCTAGATGGTTGTCTCTTCTCCTTTGTGCTCCATTGTTTAGATCTTATGAGCTTCCTACATGATTAAGATCATCTTTATGTAATGCTACATGTTGTGTTTGCGGGGATCCGATGAATTATGGAGTCATGACATTATTGTTCAGATTATTTATTCATATGTTTTATTTATGATCTTGCATGCTCTCCGGTGTTTGTGGATGCTTTGGCCGAAGTAATTGATTGTATCTTAGAGAGGGTATTTATGCTAGATAGTGGGTTCATGCCTCTCTTGTCTGAGCTCGAGTTGACAGAAACGATTAAGACTTGAGATGTGCTGTTGCTACAAGGGATAAAACAACGGTGTTTATTGCTTTATGTTGTTTACATTTCTTACATTACGCACCATGCTTATTGCAATTATCTGTTGCTTGCAACTTAATACTTTCGGGTGACAGGCTGGATAGCGATCCCGGGTGGATTATTAGTCATAGATGCAGTTGGATAACGATCTATGTATTTTGTCGTAATACCCATATCAAATGAAACGGCGAACTTTGTGTCATGATAGTATTGTGTTACGTCCATGTTTGTCAATTGCCTCGATGTAATTTGTTTACCCAACATGTTTATCTTTTTGAGAGACGCCACTAGTGAACTGTGGATCCCGGTCCTATTTTCCTATATTGTTTACAACCGTTCTAATAGCTTTTACTAGTCATTTGCTCGCTGGTCATTTTTGCTCTCATAATATTTTCCACCATACGTTTAATCCTTTGTGTTCAGCAAGCCGGAGAGATTGACAACCTCTCTGTTTTGTTGGGACAAAGTAGTTTGTCCGTGTGTGCGCAGGTCCACGTCAATTATCGTAAACCGTGCCGTTGACACCTTTCTAAAGCCTTCTCCAAATCCTACTGAATTGAATACCTTGGTTTTGTAATTAAGGGAAAACTTGCTACTAAATTACATCAAACCTTACACTTGGGGTCTCCCAACGAACGTGTTGTTCCACGCCATCAGGCGACGCTTTCCTTACGACAAAAAATGTCCGATTTTGTACGATGCACAAACAAACCTACATCTTCTCATCGTACGAAAGACGTAAGGGATTTCATTGTACGTGAAGTAATGCCGTCTCTAAAATCGTTCTAAGAAATAGTTGCAATTGCAAGGGTAGAAGGATCAACCGATTGATTAATACTTGTGATTCTTTCATAATAAACATTTCCATAGCAACTTTTTGAGATTTAATTAAATCTTGGTATCCTTCTTTTCTCTTGCGCTTCTCGGAATCTCCTTCTTTTCTCTTGAGCTTCTCGGAATCTCCATGATGACTCCATGATGACATTTCTATCTCCGGCACACACTAGCGCGATCTCGTGATCGAGCAGCTTGCGTGAATCGGGCGTGACTCAGAGCAGCCCCCTTCCCGTTACGGTAGAACATGTTCTCGTACTACTCTCATGCCTAACTATCTTGTTATCTTGCGCTGAGTACTCACGTACTACTCTCATGCCTAACTATCTTGTTATCTTGCGCTGAGTACTCACATGTATCCCTAACTTCATTAGTGAAGCATACACAGGCTATAGAGTTACTACAGATCCCAGAATGCGAGCGCATAACAAAACATCAGCAAACTGATGCTAAAATGCCCTCGGAATTCAATAGGAACATGTGGTAAGAAGCACAAAAAACAGCAAGAGATATGATTGAAACGATAGCCGGAACTACACCCTAGACTGAGCACCAGCAAAGCCCACGCGTAGTCGATCTTGATGAAGATCAACCACTATCTACTCTTCTACATAGTGGCGCCCACTCCTCGATCCGTCACGCAGGACCATTTTAGGATTTTAGTTCCTTGCTGAAGAGCCCTTCCCACTTTTGGTTTCTGCAAATCAGCCCAATCATCAACCAGTTGACATATATGATATACAATATCACATCGATCAGATTGATATGGCAAAACATGATCAAAACAATCATCTTGATTTCTGGTTTTCCATTGAATTCAGAACATGGCAGCAAGCCAGACTTTAACTGCTACCAAATGAGTTTGATCCACTATGAATCCCATTCCCCAAATCATCCACTGTTTGTGGCTGAGATGGGGAATTTGAAGCACACCGAAAAAAAAACCCAAACAAACCTAGCAACCGGGGGGGGGGGGGGGGGGGGGGAGGGGGGGGGGGGGCAAGAGAAAAACAAATGGTCTATGCTCTCATCTAAGGCACAAAACATATAGTGATTTTCGAAAATTGTTTGAAACTTTTAGTAGGACTTGTGGTTTGGATAGCATTGTAAAAGCATTTAACAGTAAATATGTTTTGCCCCATTTTTCAGACGACTTTATCATCATCAAAATTTAACTCCACTCGATGAATCACCTCAATTCAATCGCTAAATCTCCCCACGAACATCTTCTATAAACAAGATAGGGTCCCTAGAATTGATGACCTTATCCACTTTAACATTTTTATTAAAGGATATATCATATCATTTAGGAAAAGAATCCATTAAAGTTTTATCCCCTACTGAAGCATTTTCTCAAAATCTTGTTATGTTCCTAGAACTAACCGTTCTTCCACAAAAATTATAAAAGATATGTTTAATTTTCATGAGCCCTGCTCAAAACTAGGAATGTCCAGGTTTTCCCACACCTTGTTTCAGGTGTATTTTTGTAGGTATTTTCTCCTCAACAAATATTTCCAAGCTTCATTCTCATTTTCTAACTTCCACAACCATTTACACAATAAGCTAATATTTATTAGCTCAAGATTTAGAACACCTAATCCACCTAAATCTTTTGGGAAACATACAGTTTCCTAATTCATAAGATGGTATTTTCTGATCCCTATTCTTCCTGCCATAGGAATCTACTTCCATAGATGTCAAATATTTTCCTAACCCCAACAGGTAAAATATAGAAAGACATCATGTAGAAAGGGATGGTAGTTAAGTAAGAATTTATAAGAATTGTTCTTATATCTGAACTTTTCCCTTGTCAACACCCTAGTCTCATTTCCAGTTTCTCCTCAGCAGGTATCTAATGTTTGTTTGGAAGTCTGAACGTCACGCAGTTATAAAGTACGTACATATATTTTCTTTAGAGTAACCAAAATCCTCTGCGGAGTTAACCTAGGCTATCGGATCATCTCGTGAGTAAACTATACAAATTTGTTAGAGTAAACCCGACCAATTGGGTAACCAACCTACCTAAGAAGTGTTAAGTCCATTTGTTAGGTAGTCGACATCTGCAGCCTCAAATTGAACTCTCAGACCAAAAACTTTATGCTGGGACAAGTAGCTATCTTGCTCCATCTATCGATCACTTCACCTGAAGAGGCTTATCCTGGAAATTTATCCATAACAGAAATGCAAGTTGTTGTTACGTGGGCCATTCCATTTGCAGCTTGGGCCAGGGGAAATGCCGGCCAGGAAACGATACGAAGGCTTGCATGTGAATCGTAAGTTGAAGAGATGGTGATGGCGATATTAACCTGGAGAAGGCAGGCAAGCATCTTTTGGACATGGATGCCAACATCTTGCCCGTCAAGATTTCTCCTTGACACAGCTGTGACGAAAACTACAGGTAAGTTAGCTGCGGTGGGATCACCTGTGCCACCAACCAACAGCCAACATGGAATTAGCAGACTGTTTTTTTTTCTTCTATTTCATGGAATTGAACCAAGTAGTTTCAGCTGGTCACCAAACAGGTGGGAAAAAAAAGAAGACGGATTTTTTTATAGAAATGGAAACGGTTTATCTGCCCCTGCTGCAAACATAATTCTTCATGCCGAAAAATCACCTGATCAGCCATTCCTCAATTCAATACTCAATTTTGCACTAACAGCTGTCAGGGTAGAGGCATATCGATCATGTCACGTAGTATCATTTTCTTAAGACAGCATAATTATTTACGGAGCGAACAAAGTTACCATGAAAAGGCAGCTCGTTTAAAACTCCAAGAGCCATTTTCTGGACCAAGCTAGAGCCCTTTTCTAGAACATACGGTTGTAATGTCTGATGAGTCACGATGTACTAAATCTGTGGCCAAGCTAAGCTGGATTCTGGCTTCTTTGCAGTTCCCGTCACACTGGCTGCGTTTTCTGCATGTATTTATATTTTTGAGTTTTATAACCACAGCTAAGATTCTACACCGCGTAAATGCCAAATTAATTAGGTGTGCCAACGGCGAGTTTCTTAGGAAGATTAAGAAGAGATAAGTAATCAAAAGAATGATAGAGATAACTAAACAAGTCTTGCAATCTTCCACGAGTATAATCCAAAGTACATTAGGCAAATTTAACTCTTTTTTTTTGCGTCGCTGTATAGTGTACACGTCGTGGCCCAGATTATTTGGTCGCCAGATGGATTAATCATAGTAGATCTTTAGCACGCCTTGTTCAGTCAAGATTTTTCTGTGGGAATTAAATCTGCCGACAGTAATTAATTCCTGTGCTAATATCTTTCTCCTCTCTCCAGCGGCACCCTAGCGGTTGAAATCTCGCACGGTTGTAGTAACCAAATTTAAAACGATTAAGTAGCTTCAGTGTAACTGTGCAAGTACGTACGTACCTACCTATGTACGTATGCGTGTGCATCAACTGATCAACTGTAACTGTAAGTATACTTCCCGCAACAACAACAAAATCCACTGTACTTATACACAAAGTTGGAGAACAACGTGGATGATCGAGAACAAAAGGATCAGTTACTAAGCTATACTATAACTCGGTCAATTGCCTACCTTGGAACATGTTGCTTTTATTTCTCTCTTAATCTCTAGTGAAAAGAGCCGCGAGATCTATCGCATGGTGCGTTTAATTATTAGGACCACTGTAACCATTCCCGGAAGGTCAAGACCAGAGAGCATCACGATCGTGTGATGAATAGCGTAAGTGTCAAGGAAAAATTCAAAAACTGACCGGTAGAAGGTGTGGACGATTGGAACGGGTGCCATCCATTTCCATAGATTTTAGAGATGGGGAAACATGGTTTAGATATTTTTTTTGCTTTTCGCTTTTCAGAGAGACGATGGACACGCAGAGGATATTTCTCCGAAATATCACCTGAGTTTTATACCACCCATGTGTACTTCTCGATGCAACTAAGTCAAGGTCAGGTCGACCAGCATTGACCTGTTCCAAGGCCTGTACAGTGCCCTCGGGCCACTTCTTACGGCCCTCCGAATCATAGTTGATCAGTGATGATATAGTCGGATCTCCTTTAGCTTGCAGGCATCGGTCATATATCTTTACGCTTAGTCATCACGACGCTGACATGAAGGTAGGAACCAAGCTACCAAGGGCATGCATGCGGTTGTAGTAGTTGTTCTCGGCGTCAAAGCAGACTGCCGATCATATTTATATCTTGCGTAAATTCCACTTTTTACACCCCACTTTGATTTTTTTTGACATGAATTACCCATTTAGCAAGCTTTCATCCTAATTACCCCATTTAGCCAAAGTTATGCCAAATTTTACCCCCTCCAAAATTACTTTCCATCTTTGGTTATATGCCTTCTTAAGTAAAAAGGAACATAAACATGTACAACGTTAGTTTTTGTTTGACCTATGGGGCTTATTTGGTTGCCGATTATGTCAAAAAAGGCTATCATTTACTACAGATAACAGAGCTTGCATGAATAAATCCGAAAGTTTGAAAATGACGATAGAGGATTATCCATGTTGCAATATCATAGCCAGTGGAAACCCTTTTGTTTTTCCGCTGTAAGCCTGTAACCTCATTGTACATTGGCGCACATGCTTCTAAGGAAAACCTTTTTTGTTGTTTGCCTGACAGCTACCCCTACTAAGGGGAGCAAACAAAACATTGTGGGCTATTGGAGGAATCCAGGCAGAGAGGCTAGGGAGCTATTGGTCAGGATCATTATGTTGCCTATGATCATCTTGTTTGTACTTTGCTATTGCTTAAGATGCTGGCCACAAGAAACCTATGTGGTCCAACCGCCTGTACATTCTCTCTTCCTGGTAATCACCTGAGTCTACCTCCCCATGGACATGCTCCTTTCAGTGCCTCGACCATAAGCAATGAAGGCTAACGCAGAGTTAGGCTTATTCCCCGCTCTCCCCTCAGTTGTCGTTGCCCTGTCCATCCATCCCCCGGCGCCGATCCACCGTTTATACAACATAATAGAATTATTGTTGCTCAACTTTTGGGTTTAAAGTTCTTCTAGAAACACAGGTGCGTCTTACTCATGGGAACGGAGGGAATACTACTTTTTAGTGTATCTAACAAGTATTTTTTGTTAACGTAATTGATCAAATTAGTCCATATTCTCACCCCGATAAAATTAGTTCCTCCGGCTTGGGCTTCAATATTTTGAACTGATGGATTGGAACGCGTTCAACGATTTTAATTTTGGGTGGATGCATTTAGTCCATGCTCACCCGGCCCGGTAAGGAGGAAGGCCACGGTGATGTTGATTATGCTTGTCACCTACCTAGGAGTGGAATGAGAAAACGGAAGTGTACGTCTTCAAGAACTTGTGCACCATGTCATCGATCGTCTTCACGTGTATCAACATGGAGGCGAGCACTTGGGTCTATGTGGAGACGAAAACTTTGGTTCCCTAGGAGAGTAGGCTATTGTTGTTCGGTTTGAGCTCTTGGGCTAACCTTCTATACTATTTTTTCTCCTCGTTCAATGACTTAAGGCAAATCTTTTGCATTTCTTTAAAAAAAATTGAACGTCGCCAAGTCCACTTGACTTTTTTTTAGGTTAGCAGTTTTTTAGAGCATTTGTTCTATATCCATATATAGAAACAACCGATTTCCAATGGAAGATTACTTGATGTCTTTTCTCTTGCCATGACACGTGCAACATGATTTTCATCACAAGATTACTTATGAATATTCCCTCAGCTATTATGGACAAGACGCAAATGTTTTCTATGATTTGTGTTTAACTAGCAATTAGTCCAATTATATAAAGACTACTTTCTAAATAATGATATCGCTAGATTTTTTTTTACAATCCATCAATAACAATTTTATACTTCCACTGTTTCTAAGTGGTAATTTTTTTTCTAAATTATGATAACATTCACACCATGGGATAAACCATGGTGTGAACTCATTTTGCGAACTCATTTTGCGACTCATCAACTAGTCGTCGACTAGTCGTGACTAGTCGCTCGACTCAAAAACCATGAAACCTAGATACCTTACCGAAAGCATTATTGTTCCTTGTTCCTCGTTTATTTTTGTCTTAGTCAATTCTGGCTAGCCTAGATGCAAGCTCATCACTTGTTATACTTGGTAAGGGGCAGTTACCAGTCCATAACAAGGGGTTGCGTGAGACATTTTCATCCATCTTGTACTATCTCCATTGCATGTACCCAGTTTGCGCTATACATCTTTCTGTAGCGTGCATAATAAAGGCTACAAGTATTTTTGTGTAACCGTTTGAGTGAGGGCCTAAATCGTGGAGAGGTATCCACCCCTCGCTTTCTTACTTGTTTTTTTTTTGCTTGGACGGGATATGTCCAATCACCTCACCTGAATTCAGCGGACGTCAAGTTTTGCAGTTCAAGACCACGCTCCAAGAGAGGCTACATAAGGTATGTATCATTAGTCCATATGATTGACTCTATGCTTCTTTAGATTTTCAAAAAATTAGTATGGCGGAGTAAAAAACATTTAATTAGCACCATGTGTGTGTGGGGGGGGGGGGGGGGGGGGGGAGGGGCGGGGGGCAATTGCCCCCTCCCCCCATGGAGCTATTAGTTACCATTAAACCAGGTGTTTTACTTGTGTTCTATAGCTGAATAACGTTGAACATTGAGCCATGTGCCAGTGAGACAGGAATGGGGGTACTCCATCTCCGATCCGGAGCCGACAATGTTGAACATTGTTTCATCACAAGGAAGTGGGCGACAGGGGATACATGCGGATCAGTCGCAATGTCGTCATCCTCAACTACCCGATGTTCCCTAGCTGTGTAGGAAATTGCACTCGCAAATGGTTCTAGTGAGTAAGATAAATTTCTATCGCCTTACAAGTAGCGGTCAGTGATCGGTCTGTTTGGTGCAATATGAATAAAAGTGTTATAATAAATCTTTCAAAGTGTCTTGTTGTGTTGTGATGTGAAATAGAAATTCCAAAGTACCCACTAAAATAAATATGTTTGTATTGTAGGAAGCTACTGATACGTCTCAAACGTATCTATAATTTTTGATGTTCCATGCTTGTTTTATACCAATTGCTACATGTTTTGCATCTACTTTATATCACTTTTATACATTTTTTGGGACTAACCTATTAACAAGATGCCGAAGTGCCAGTTCCTGTTTTCTGCTGTTTTTGTATTCCAGAAAAGCTAGTCTGGAAATATTCTCGGAATTGGACGAAACTACACGGGAGTCCCTATTTTACCAGAACTCATCTGACGGACCAAAGAGGCGACGGAGAGGGCCACGTGGGCCCCACTCTGCTGCCGCCCTGGGGTGGTGTGGGCCCCACGGGTCTCCAGCCGCCGCCCTTTCGCCTACTTATTCCCCCCGACGCGAAAACCCTAAGTACCTGAGCAAATATCCACGAAAAGTTCCAGAGACGCCGCCGTCGTCAACCCTAGCTCGGGAGGGTTCAGAACCTCTTCCCGGCACCCTGCCGGAGAGGGGAATCGTCACCGGAGGCTTCTACATCGCCATGCCTGCCTCCGGAGTGATGCGTGAGTAGTTCATCCTTGGACTACGGGTCCATAGCAGTAGCTAGATGGTTGTCTCTCCACTTTGTGCCATCATGTTTAGATCTTGTGAGCTGCCCTACATGATCAAGATCATATTATTGTAATGCTACATGTTGTGTTTGCTGGGATCCGATGAATATTGAATATTATGTCAAGTTGATTATCAATCTATCTTATATGTTATTTAAGATCTTGCATGCTTTCCGTTACTCGTAGATGCTTTGGCCAAGTAGATGCTTGTAACTCCAAGAGAGAGTATTTATGCTAGATAGTGGGTTCATGTCTCCGTTTAACCTGGGACAGTGACAGAAAGTTCTAAGGTTGTGGATGTGCTGTTGCCACTAGGGATAACCTAACGATGCTATGTCCACGGCATATGTGTTTGTTTACATTACGCACTTTACTTAATGCAATTATCCGTTGCTTGCAACTTAATACCAACGGGGACTCGGATGACAACCCGGCGGTGGATTATTAGTCATAGATGCTGTTGGATAACGATCTATGTATTATGTCGTAATGCCCAATTAAATATCATAGTAGTCAACATGTCATGTATATGCATTGTCATGCGCTCACTATTCGTCAATTGCCCAGCTGTAATTTGTTCACCCAACATGTTAGTTATCTTTTATGGAGAGACACCACTAGTGAACTGTGGACCCCGGTCCATTCTTTTACACTGATTAAACAACCACAAACTGCAAACTGTTCCTTTTTCATTCTCTGCAATTTAATACTCATTTTCCACACCATACGTTTAATCCTTTGTTTTCAGCAAGCCAGTGAGATTGACAACCTCACTGTTTCGTTGGGGCAAAGTAGTTTGATTGTGTTGTGTGCAGATTCCACGTCAACAGTCCAGACTCCCTCACACTATTTTTCTGGCGCCGTTGACAACCTTCTGAAGAGTTGCTGCTCCTACTGGTTCGATAACCTTGGTTTCTTTCTGAGGGAAAACTTGCTGCTGACTACATCATACCTTCCTCTTGGGGTCTCCCAACGAACGTGTGTTTCACGTCATCAAGCTATTTTTCTGGCGCCGTTGCCGGGGAGACAGCAGTCTTCTGCAAGGGGAGTTTCACGCTTCCAATCTCTTTACTTTGTTTTTGTCTTGCTTAGTTTATTTTATTTTATCTTGTTTGCTTTCAATTATCAAAAACACAAAAAAATTAGTTACTTGCATCTAGTTTACTTTCAAGTTATTTTCTGTACTGTTTTTATTTCTGCTAAAATGAGTACTCCTGAGAACACTAAGTTGTGTGATTTCACTAGCACGAACAACAATGATTTCATATGCACACCTATTGCTCCACCTGCTGCTTCAGCAGAATTTTATGAAATTAAACCTGCACTTTTAAATCTTGTTATGAAAGAGCAATTTTCTGGTGTTAGTACTGATGATGCTGCTGTTCACCTTAATAACTTTGTTGAACTTTGTGAAATGCAAAAGCTCAAGGAAGTAGATGGTGATATTATTAAACTGAAACTTTTTCCTTTCTCCTTGAGAGGACGTGCTAAAGAATGGTTGCTATCTTTGCCTAGAAATAGTATTGATTCATGGACTAAATGCAAAGATGCTTTTATTGGAAAATATTATCCTCCTGCTAAGATTATTTCTTTGAGAAGTAGCATAATGAATTTTAAGCAATTTGATAATGAACATGTTGCTCAAGCATGGGAGAGAATGAAATCATTGGTTAAAAATTGTCCCACTCATGGACTGACTACTTGGATGATCATCCAAACCTTCTATGCAGGATTAAATTTTTCTTCGAGGAATTTATTGGATTCGGCCGCTGGAGGTACCTTTATGTCCATCACTTTGGGTGCTGCAACAAAGCTTCTTGATGATATGATGATTAATTATTCTGAGTGGCACACCGAGAGAGCTCCAACAGGTAAGAAGGTAAATTCTGTTGAGGAAACCTCCTCCTTGAGTGCCAAAATTGATACTATTATGTCTATGCTTGCAAATGGTCAAACACATGTTGATCCAAATAATGTTCCTTTAGCTTCTTTGGTTGCTCAAGAAGAGCATGTTGATGTGAACTTCATTAAAAATAATAATTTCAACAACAATGCTTATAGGAATAATTTTGGTAATAGCAATTATAGGCCCTATCCTTCTAATAGTGGCAATGGTTATGGAAATTCCTATAGTAACTCCTACAATAATAATAAGAGTGTACCCTCTGATCTTGAAGTTATGCTTAAGGATTTTATTAGTACACAAACTGCTTTCAATAAAACTGTTGAGGAGAAATTTGGGAAAATTGATGTGCTTTCCTCTAAAGTTGATAGTCTTGCTCTTGATGTTGACTTATTGAAACTAAAGAACATGCCTCATGATGTTAAAGAGAGCAAAACTCTCAATGCTATACAAGTTAAAATTGATAACAATGTGAGGATGTTAGCTGAATTGCATGCTAGATGGGAAAGAGAGGATGAAATTGCTAGAAAGAACAATATTGCTAGAGTTTATACTATTACTACTTCTGAAAATGCTTCAAACTCAAGTGTTAACAAACCTCCTACCATTAATGGCAAGATAGTTGGTGTTGGTAATGTTTCCACTTCTATTGCAAAATGTCCTAAATTGCCTGATAACTCTGAAACTGTCCTTGATAAAGATGCTGAAATTTCTAGCAATAAGGAAGAGAATAATTCCATTACTTTTGATGATAATGACTTTGATTTTGATGGTTGCAATATTTCTGAAGTAATTAAGTTCTTGCAAAAGCTAGCTAGAAGTCCTAATGCTAGTGCTATAAACATGGCTTTTACTAAACATATTACTAATGCTCTCATACAAGTTAGGGAAGAGAAATTAAACATGAAGCTTCTATCCCTAGGAAGTTAGAAGATGGTTGGGAGCCCATCATTAAATTGAAATTGAATGACTTTGATTGCAATGCTTTGTGTGACCTTGGTGCTAGTATTTCTGTTATGCCTAAAAGATTATATGATATGCTTGATTTAGCACCTTTGGAAAATTGTTACTTGGATGTTCACCTTGTTGATTCTACTATTAAAAAACCTTTGGGAAGAATTGATGATGTTCTTATCATGGTTAACAACAATTATGTCCCCGTTGATTTTATTGTCTTGGATATTGAGTGCAATCCATCATGCCCTATTGTGTTGGGAAGACCTTTTCTTAGGACTGTAGGTGCTATTATTGATATGAAAGAAGGGAATATAAAATATCAATTTCCTCTCAAGAAAGGTATGGAACACTTTCCTAGGAAGAAGATTAAGCCACCTTATGATTCTATTGTTCGAACAAATTACAATGTTGATGCTTCTTCACTTGGTAATACTTGATGCATGCTTTGTGCCTAGCTAAAAGGCGTTAAAGAAAAGCGCTTATGGGAGGCAACCCATTTTATTTTTCTGCAATTTTTCTTTTATTGAGTCAAGGAGTTTGTTTACTTCTGTAGCAACTCCTTTGTATCTTTATTTTCTCGCATTGTTGTGCCAAGAGTAGCCTCTAATGATAAGATGATGCTTAATTTTGATTGCTGCGCAGAAACAGATTTTTGCTGTTCACTGTACGAAATTCCTAAAATCACCAGATTGTTAAAAATCTGAAATTTTTGTGCGTAATCTTTATGAATGTCTGAAACTTTCATTAGTTCAGAGTTTCTCGATCTGAGCGTCGTAAGTGCCTCGAAAAAATTCGTCTTTGCGGACTGTTCTGTTTTAGACAGATTATGCCTTTTTATTTTTGCATTCTCTCTTTTACTAGTGTTGAGTGAAATTCTTTTTTGGGTGGAAGAGCTTCACATAACATCAGTGGCTGTAGCTAATGTTTAAAGTAACAAATCATATTGCGTCTTTACAGAACATGTGAATTTTTGATTATGCACTAACCCTCTAATGAGATCTACTTTGAGTTTGGTGTGACGGAAGTTTTCAAGGGTCAAGAGAGAAGGATGATATAATAGGATCAAGAAGAGTGAAGAGCTTAAGCTTGGGGAGGCTCCCATGGATCTCCCCAGCATATTTCAAGAAGACTCAAGCGTCTAAGCTTGGGGATGCCCAAGGCATCCCCTTCTTCATCGTCAAAATTATCAGGTCATCTCTAGTGAAACTATATTTTAATTCTTTCACATCATATGTGCTTTTCTTGGAGCGTCTGTGTGCTTTTATTTTCAGTATTGCATTTTATTTTCAATAAAGCTTGACTGGACCCTAGCATTCTTGATTGGGAGAGAGACACGCTCCGCTTTTTCATGAGAATACTCCTATTCTTCACTTATATTTGTTGAGTATTCATATCTAGCGCTGTTCAGCTTTTAGCTCTTGTTTTCATGTATCTCTTGTCAGAGCTATTAGCTTTCTTTTGTAGAAAGTACTCTCTTGCTTCACTTATATTTGTTTGGAGAGTTGATGAAATAAATTGATTGGTGTTTGGTTGGTTCAGAAAATGTTGCATGTGGTAATTGGTATAAGGAAAAACTTGCTTAATCTTGTAGATCACTAAAATGGATAACTTGATGCTTGTCAATTGTTTTGAGTTAACAAGTAGATCATGATTAAATTGTGCATCACATGAGTTAAGCCTATTAGTGAAGAACTACCGTAAAGCTTGTTGAAAATTTGGTTTGCATCGGTGGTACCTCTAAGGTCTAGATATTTTCTAATAACAGGGTTTGGTTAACAAGGAAGACGGTATGAAGTCTTATAACGTTTGCAATATGTTTGTCATATAAAACTTGGTGTACGGGTTGATATTCTTGTTTGCTTACATAACCTTGCTAGCCTAAACTCTGTACTGAGAGGGAATGCTTCTCGTGCATCCAAATCCTTGAGCCAAAATCCATGCCATTTGTGTCCACCATAACTACCTATATGTGGTATTTCCTTGCCACTCCAAGTAAATTTTTCATGTGCTACCTTTAAATTATTCAAAATGTTATTATTCCCTTTTTGTGTCAATGTTTACTAGCTCATGAGGAATTAGTGTGGTTATTCTTTATTCTATTTGTCGAGTGGACTTTTACACCTGGACTAGTGGCATATACATCCGCTTATCCAATAACTTGCAAAAAGAGCTGGCAACGGGGTGCCCAGTCCCAATTAATTACAACTTTAACCAATTAATTCTCTTCACACTTTTGCCCTGATTCATCAGTAAGCAATGACAAACAGTGAAATACCTGAATGTGTGTAAACCAAAGAGAAAGAGGGATGATCTGCCTTGCTGGTAGAAATAACGTCCTTCATGGGAGCCGCTCTTAAAAGTCCGTTCGACAGGTAGAATACTGTTCTCACCCGCTACCATTCGTTGACAATTAACAAACACCTCTCAAAAATAGATACTCCTCCATGGTATGTGATTGATGGAAGGCACCCGAGGATTCGGTTAGCCATGGCTTGTGTTAGCAAGGTTGGGAGGAGTATCAAATATTTTATGCAATCTCTATATGCTTTCAAAAACCTAAAAGCTCTAGCACATGATTTAATCCCTGCTTCCCTCTGCGAAGGGCCTTTCTTTTACTTTTATGTTGAGTCAGTTTTCCTATTCTTTCTGTCTTCCACAAGCAAACACTAGTGTCAACTTTGTTACAACATGCGTTATATGCAATGTATTGGACTTGTTATACTACTTTGTGTTGACAATATCCATGAGATAAATATGTTGAAAGTTGAAGCAAATGCTGAAACTAAATTCTTCCTTTGTGTTGATTAAATACCTTTTGTTAGAAACTATTGCTTTATGAGTTAACACTTATGCAAAACTGTTTGATGCTTGTCTCGAAAGTACTATTCATGAAAACGTTTAGCTTGTGTGATTCATTGTTTACTCATTATCTATTTGTAGCAAATTATAGACCATTGACTTGGATCACTTCATTCATTTACATGTGCCTTGCAATATTATATGATCAAGATTATGATAGTAGCATGTCACCTCAAAAATTATTTTGTTTTTATCGTTTACCTACTCGAGGACGAGTAGGAACTAAGCTTGGGGATGCTGATACGTCTCAAACGTATCTATAATTTTTGATGTTCCATGCTTGTTTTATACCAATTGCTACATGTTTTGCATCTACTTTATATCACTTTTATACATTTTTTGGGACTAACCTATTAACAAGATGCCGAAGTGCCAGTTCCTGTTTTCTGCTGTTTTTGTATTCCAGAAAAGCTAGTCTGGAAATATTCTCGGAATTGGACGAAACTACACGGGGGTCCCTATTTTCCAGAACCACTGACGGAGCAAAGAGCAGGAGAGGGCCACGGGCCCCACACGCCAGGGCGCGGGCCCCCCTCTGCCGCGCCCTGGGGTGGTGTGGGCCCCTCGGGGGTCTCCAGCCGCCGCCCTTTCGCCTACTTATTCCCCCCGACGCGAAAACCCTAAGTACCTGAGCAAATATCCACGAAAAGTTCCAGAGACGCCGCCGTCGTCAACCCTAGCTCGGGAGGGTTCAGAACCTCTTCCCGGCACCCTGCCGGAGAGGGGAATCGTCACCGGAGGCTTCTACATCGCCATGCCTGCCTCCGGAGTGATGCGTGAGTAGTTCATCCTTGGACTACGGGTCCATAGCAGTAGCTAGATGGTTGTCTCTCCACTTTGTGCCATCATGTTTAGATCTTGTGAGCTGCCCTACATGATCAAGATCATATTATTGTAATGCTACATGTTGTGTTTGCTGGGATCCGATGAATATTGAATATTATGTCAAGTTGATTATCAATCTATCTTATATGTTATTTAAGATCTTGCATGCTTTCCGTTACTCGTAGATGCTTTGGCCAAGTAGATGCTTGTAACTCCAAGAGAGAGTATTTATGCTAGATAGTGGGTTCATGTCTCCGTTTAACCTGGGACAGTGACAGAAAGTTCTAAGGTTGTGGATGTGCTGTTGCCACTAGGGATAACCTAACGATGCTATGTCCACGGACATATGTGTTTGTTTACATTACGCACTTTACTTAATGCAATTATCCGTTGCTTGCAACTTAATACCAAGGGGACTCGGATGACAACCCGGCGGTGGATTATTAGTCATAGATGCTGTTGGATAACGATCTATGTATTATGTCGTAATGCCCAATTAAATATCATAGTAGTCAACATGTCATGTATATGCATTGTCATGCGCTCACTATTCGTCAATTGCCCAGCTGTAATTTGTTCACCCAACATGTTAGTTATCTTTTATGGAGAGACACCACTAGTGAACTGTGGACCCCGGTCCATTCTTTTACACTGATTAAACAACCACAAACTGCAAACTGTTCCTTTTTCATTCTCTGCAATTTAATACTCATTTTCCACACCATACGTTTAATCCTTTGTTTTCAGCAAGCCAGTGAGATTGACAACCTCACTGTTTCGTTGGGGCAAAGTAGTTTGATTGTGTTGTGTGCAGATTCCACGTCAACAGTCCAGACTCCCTCAACACTATTTTTCTGGCGCCGTTGACAACCTTCTGAAGAGTTGCTGCTCCTACTGGTTCGATAACCTTGGTTTCTTTCTGAGGGAAAACTTGCTGCTGACTACATCATACCTTCCTCTTGGGGTCTCCCAACGAACGTGTGTTTCACGTCATCAGCTACATCATTTAACTTAGAATTGTTTTGATGAAGTTCCAAGATTTCAATGTGGATCAATTTAGTGATTCGAATTGATTATGATGTTTTGCATAGAAGACTAAAGTATTATATTGGCGGTTGGTTCCACAAACAAGTCCAAAATCTTGTAACTGTCTTGAACTAGGGAACTAACTGACAACAATCTTATACTTGCAACAATTTTTTATACTTCCCCTTTTTAGCTTTTTTCTTTATTTGTATTTAATAGATGTATTTAATGTGTTGACTCCCTCATTTTAGTTTTTATTAGTATATATTAAAGTCGTAAAAATATTTTATATTTTGGAACTAAGTGAGTTCAACATAATAGAGATATTGTTGCTCAAAAATTTGGTTTAAAGTTCTTATAGAAACACGGGTGCATCTTATTGATGGGAATGGAGGGAATACTACTTTTTAGTGTATCTAACCCGTATATTTGTTAATTGATTGATAAATTAGACTACGAGGTACCTTATGAAGAAAAGGACGACTACCTTCTAGTAATTTAAAGAAGGTTAACATGACACGAAATTCCACAGTTCCATAATTTTTTCTTTGGAAAACAGATGCTATACAAGTCTGAAGTTCAGACCGGATCTCAGTTTGACTCCGGAGGCGATCACCGTGACCGTGATCTCGTCGGATGAACCCTCCCATTCGTCGCCGCCTTCGGGTGGCTGGCCGGGATCGGAGCTCTCGTACGCAGGCACGGCTATGGGCGGTCGGTTTTGGTGCCTCTCGGCATCGGAGACCTAGGATGAGGAGACGGAAGAGGAGAACCATGAGGAAGCTGCGGTGGTGGATGGCCACAAGTACATGGCGGCCTCATTTGAAGACGAGTGCAAGACGCCAATGGCTGTTCAGAGAAGATCGTCGTCCTCGCCAGCATCGAAGATGGAGCGAAGAATTGAGAAACGGCGACAATAGAGGTTAGCGGCGATGACACTTTCTTCAGTTTTGTTTCGTGATGCAGGTTCACCGTGGCATCAAGGAGGCTTCGAGCACCAAAGTTGCCGGTGATGCCGCCCTCTTTCTTCGTGGAGGAGATGGACTTCGGGCATTGGATCAAGGTCTGCCGGCGCCGTCGATCTTCGAGGCCATCGCCGGTAAGTGCGTCGAGGTTCCGATCTGGTTTCCTGATCCAAAATTCAAAATCCAAAGCGACTGGGTACGGTGGGCATCGGCCCGGCCAAGCCCGGTCTGCATGAAAGCCCAAGGATCGATTTGGGCTCGGGTGTGCGTGGAAAAAATAAGAAAACACCCAAACCTAATCCTAATACGGCTGGAGTTGGTCTCCGTTGTATCCTAGGATTATTGTGGAAAAACATCGACTGACGCTGCCGATCTCGATCGCTCGCTCACGATGGCGAGCTGTGGTGGTCACTAGTACAGAACGACACATCGGATACCCCTCTATGGAAACGGCAGGCGTTAGGCGACGGAGAATCGTGCTTTCCGCGCGGCCAGTGCATACAAAGCTGACCTGGGCCGCGGCTGGCCCGTCAACATAGGTAACGGAGAAAGTATTAACTCCGTTACCCATAGTATTGGCAACGGTCTTAATTCTGGCTCCGTTTCCGATATGTGCCTCTATAGCAACGGAGACTTTTGGTTGTCTGTTTCCAACGTGAGGCGAGTAAATGCCATGGCGTAGTGGCACCGCCCACTACTCCTTGAAAACCCCAATCCTTGCTAGCTCAAGACGCCACCGAATCTGCTCTCTCTCTCTCGCTCGCTCGCTCCCTCCTACTGATTAGCGAAGATGCCTCGCAGCAACGACACACAGGAGCACACTGAGTCGCCACGGGACAGTCCCCCGTCAGCGGCGAGTCCGTTGAAGGACCGACGCCGGAGACGAGCGACGACGAATACGCCAACTTCCATGATCCCACCTTGATGCTGGGCCCGCCGAAGGTTGATTCTGATGACGAGTCAACCGAAGAGGAGAAAGAGGAGGAGGAGGAGGACGACGAGGAGGACGAGGCGGAGGCGCCGGTCCCGAAGAAGGGAGCCCCGGCGACGGAGAAGAAAGCCGCCGCCACCGCCTCCGATATGCTGCCGCCGCCGCCACCACCTCCAATGGCCCCCTATAAGCGAGGCCGTGAGAAGGACGAGGATTGCGCGGAAGCAGGGCGCAAGAAAAACAAGAAGTAGCTAGTAGTAGTTCTATAAGTTCTCCAACTGTAATTTACTTTATTATTATTAATATGTACTGCGTATGTAATGTAGTAATCACTAATATTAATATAAGTATCCTATAAGTGGTTTTCTCCATATAGTAGAGATTAGGAAAATATTATTCCAGAGAGTAGAAGAAATTCCACAGAGTGGGCGCGTAGGTCCCACACCTCAGTGGAAGAAACACAAAGGAAACGGTCCTTCTAAAGAACCGTTTCCTATGTTTTACCTATATATATGGGCGTACAGAGCAAAACCTAACACTCGTTTCCTCACTCTGTCCCAGTATGCTAGATCTATTCGTGGCGGCGCCTCCTGGCGTTGCGGCCATTGCCGGCGCCGTGGCGGCGCCGTCTCCGCCCAGACGACGGCTATCACGGCGAGGTGTTCGCCATGTCCCCCGACACGGCGAGGTCTTCGCCATCTCGCCCGACACGGCGAGGTCGTCGCTCTGTCCGCTTCCTCTGCCTCCACCACTTCCGGATCTGCTAGATCGATCCAACGGCGACGTGAAGAAGGTATCAGATCCACATCCGGTAGTTCTATCTAGATCATTTCTTGATGTAGTTAACTTGCCTATTGTGCACTTGCAACTAGTTGTAGTTTAGCTTACTTGTTGATAGTAGTTCAGTTCACATCCGGTAGTTCTATCTAGATCATTTCTTGATGTAGTTAACTTTCCTATTGTGCACTTGCAACTAGTTGTAGTTTAGCTAACTTGTTGAAAGTAGTTCAGTTCACATCCGGTAGTTCTATCTAAATCATTTCTTGATGTAGTTAACTTGCCTATTGTGCACTTGCAACTAGTTGTAGTTTAGCTAACTTGTTGAAAGTAGTTCAGTTCACATCCGGTAGTTCTATCTAGATCATTTCTTGATGTAGTTAACTTGTCTATTGTGCACTTGCAACCGGTTGTAGTTTAGCTAACTAGTCCATGTGAAAACAGGAGTCTATTTCGGTGACACTGCATAAAAAAGTCGGAGACACAGAACAAACAACGAACATTACTCAAGAGAGTAGTGTTTGTTGACTTTCCCATAATGTCCTCCAATTATATACACAGATCAGTACACACTATATACTACTGTATACTTCATATTATTGTGTTAAATTGTTTGTTCTATCTAGTAGTGTCAGAACTAACATAAATCCTTATTTACATTTAGGGATATCAAGCTGTTCCCTTTCAAACTCCACCATACATATCCACCGTCGCTATTGTGACGTTTTGGTACACTGCATAAAATACTTTTTTAAGTAAGAGTGTTTTATACAGTGTCGCCGAAATGTCACATCGTGACGTATTAGATTAGATTTCGGTGACACTGCATAAAAAATCTAGAGCCGGTGGTGGCCTCCATGGAAAGGATGATCGTTGTCAGGCATCCTATGAAGCTGCTGACATCGCAATATCTTGTTGACAAGCCGTGTGTTGGCTGCTCCGGTTCATCAATAAGAGCCACCTCAAGACATAGGTAAGATATCGTTTTAGTTTGCTTAAAATTCATAGTGTATTTGTTTTAGCATATGTATTTAACAATTGTAACTCTATTTACTAATGTATAGGGTCCAAAGCTTCAACATCCTTCTCTCAAGAAGTTGAGATAAGAAGAGATAGCTAGAGTGACACCTCCGAGGATTGTGGAAAAGGATGTAGGGAAGAAATCATATATTCTTTCCGTCCTTTGACATGATAGGCTTAGTATAGATGAAATCTGTTATCGTTTTACCTCTTATGTTTGTCACATCTTGTGATGCAATTGTAAAGGTGAAATTGTGATGGAAATGTAAAGTTACATTGTGATATGAATGAAATCTGTTACCGTTTTAGTATTTGAGCTTGTGCTGTGAGATTTTAAGTATCTAGTGGCATTTGTAAACGTGGCATCCTGTAACCGAAATATGAGAAATGCTCAATGCAAACGGGTGGATGGCAAACTCCGTATCTGATGAAGGAAAACTAAGGAAACGGAGGTCTGCGCACAACCGTTGCCAAATGGAGACCTCATCGGAAACGGTTTTTGGCCTCCGTTACCGATGAAGGCCTTCACATCAGTGACAGAGGCGGGGACACGGACCCTTTCTCCGTTGCCGAAGGGGTTTTGGCCCGTTTCCGATGTGTCGTTCTGTACTAGTGGGTGGCGGCTCAGGAGGGGGTGATTACGGCCGGGGTGGCGGCACTCCACCGGGCCGAGGTGCTTTCAATGGTGCTAGACACTCCAGTTTTGAGGTGGGGGTCCAAGTGGAGCAGCAGGAACTCCTGACGCGCCGGTGGCCTTCAATCCGGCCGCGCGGGAGGCTATCGTGGTGGTTTCCACGCCGGCTCCGGCTTCTATGCGGCTCGTGGTCACCATGGCGGGTACCACGCTGGTGGAGACCGTGGGAGACGATACTATGATGGGCGCGGTCGTGGGGATGCTGGATATGGAGGCCGAGGTGCGTACGGCTACGGCCATGCGGATGCTGGTCGTGGTGGATACGGCTATCGAGGCCGTGCTGACCAAAACCTCGGGGTGCGCGGTCGTTTCGGTGATGCGGCATATGGCGCGCGGGGCGGACGTCGCTACGCTGCCACGGTGGTGCCGCCTGTGGTGACTCCGGAGACTGCAGCGGTTGTGCAGACTGCCCCTCAGCCTGCGGTGGTGCCGGCTGTAGCTCTAGCTCCGGTGGCACAGGCTCCAGCAGTTGCGCAGGTCACGGTTCAGATGGTACCGATGGTGGCAGGTCAG
This sequence comes from Poa pratensis, assembly GCA_947311845.1. Classification (NCBI taxonomy): domain Eukaryota; kingdom Viridiplantae; phylum Streptophyta; class Magnoliopsida; order Poales; family Poaceae; genus Poa; species Poa pratensis. The sequence goes on from CAMZMU010000034.1 coordinate 88,151,646, forward strand.
CAGCTGGCGCTGGTGCAGGGTCAGCAGTTGGCAGCGGCGCAGCCTTAGGTGGCTGGGCCAGAAGCTGCGGGTGCCGTGGTGTCGGCATAGCAGCTGTCCGCAGCGTTAGCTGATGCGGCTCCGAAGAAAGGGAAGAGGTGCTATAGATGTGGGGTGGCTGGACATCGTTCGGTGGACTGCAAAGTGGAAATTTGTGTCATCTGTGAAGGACCTACGCATGGGGATAGGACGTGTCATTTGTTGACAGCTCCCAAGCCACAGATTAGGATTTATGGGTATGGACATGAAGAACTCATTTTTTTCGAGTATCCCTGTACTGATTCTTACAAACCAAAGATGGAGAACCTTCGGTTAGCTTCGTTGGTGGTGACAGGGGAGAGATGCCCATTCCAAGCATCGTCACACGGTTGCAGAGGCTGGTTCCTTCTGAGCAGTTCGTTTGGGATGTGCGTCTCATGGGGCCAAATTTTTATCAGGTCCAATTTCCAACTCGGAATGATCTAGAAAGGCTGAAGGTTTTTGGGTTATGCAGAGTGCCAAATAGCGACTGCGAGCTCTTGTTTGACAGCTGGGCTCAAAACCCATAGCCTATGGACACCCTGCCCGAGGTGTGGCTAAGGGTTTCTGGAATTCCGAGACCTCACATTGGTGACTTTCTTGCTTTGTGGGCTGTTGGGACATGTATGGGAAGACTTTGGAGATTGATATGGCGTATACGAGGAAGCACGGGGTTCTCAGAATTCGGATTGGATGTCTGAACTACAAGAAGATTCCTTTTCATTTTCCTTTGTTCATTAAAAATGGCTTATATAATCTTACCTTTGTGGTTGAGGGAGTTCAATCTCCACCTATTGCGGATGTGGAGATGGAGGGGAGTGATGGAGGTGACGATGAGGGCGATATTGGTGATGATTTCAAGGATGCAGTGGCTAAATATGGGTATGCTGACCAAAAAGAGAGTACATCAGTGGTGACGGAGGCACCGGCGGTGAAGGAGCCAGGCGGTGAATCAGGGGGACATCCACCAAGCTCTACGGTGAAGCTAGGGGTGGTGTTCTCTCCTTCTGTCAGTCGCTCTTTTAATTTGGCACGGAAGGAGTTTGCTTTGCTGCGATCGGGGGGAGTACAACCGGTCGCACACACAAAGAGTGTGATAGCTGAGGGACAGGGTTTTGGCCAGGGACTTCAGGATGGCTCGAGTGCCCTGGGACTGCGTGCGCTGAGGAGGCCGAGTTTCAGATAGCTACTCCTTCGGATGAGTAGCCAGGTTCTCTTCAGCTCGGATGGTGGTGAAGCAGGCGGCTGCACCGCCATCTCCGCCATTGTTCACCGGTGATGGGGGTGCATCCCCCTCTCCTACTCTCCGGTGGCCACAGGAGATGGGGATGGATCGAGTGGGGATCTGCACACTTCCAGCTCTCCGGGAACCCCAGGAGCGGTTACTGGATCAAGTGGAGTTGGCGCTGCGACCACGGGGGTGTCGGCATTCTCAACTCCGATGGCGTCTTTTCCAATTAACCATGTGGGTGAATTGGTGAAGGAGGCATCCAAGCAGGCCATCATTGACTTCGGAGGCATTCCTGACGTCGAGGCACTGGGAGTCCGATCTAGTGGACGTCTCCGTGAACAGCACAATGCGGATGACACCCAGATGGGGCGGGCTATGGCATTGGCTGCAAGGCGCGACTCCTATCCAGGTACCAATTTAAATAAGAGTTTTTCAGTTTTGTCCTTTTCTGATAAAGAAATTGTTGATAGAGCATCGAAGTTGGGGGTGTCACTAGGGTCTACAGACATTCAATCCATTGTTTCAGGTACTAGGATTAACAAATCTGAACTAGATAGAACGATTAATGTCTTGCAAAAGAATCTGAAGGATAGGTATGCTGAACAACCACACAGTTTCATTCTTAATAGAGCATCAAGTCTTACTGAAGACCTAGAGGATGATGATATTGCCAGAAATCTGGAAGATCGCACGGATCTTGCAGTATTGTCGGAGAAGGTCAAAAGGACCAGGCAAAAGAAAGTTTACTCTAGTGTGAACAATCGTAGAAGTGCTAGAATTAAAATTCAAAAGAAAGGAAAAGATGCAGAATTTAAGAGGGATCTTTTGGAATAGCGAGGGTTTTCGTGACCCAGGGAAGCATTTTTTCGTGCAAGAATCAATTAGGGAGAGAAAATTAGATTTTTTAGCTTTATCTGAGACGGGAAGATCTAATTTTGCAACCCTTTTTTAACTCATCTTGCAGCTGGACAAGATTTTAGCTGGTTCTGTTTACCGCCTAGAGGTAGGTCTGGGGGCATGCTTATAGGGGTGAACACTACGACACTTCAGGTCAAAAATGTGGATGTAGGTGATTTTTGTGTCAAACTTTATATTAAATCCAAAAGTGACGGATTTGAGTGGGTTTTGGTCTTGGTGTATGGGGTGGCACAAGATGAGTATAAACCTCAGTTCTTATCAGAGTTAGTTCATTTATGTGAGAATGAACCATTACCAATGTTGGTGGGTGGAGATTTCAACATAGTACGGAAACCTGAAGAAAAGAATAATGATAACTACAATCCACATTGGCCAATAATGTTCAATGCTATTATACAGAGTTTAGAGCTAAAAGAGCTTGAACTATCGGGAAGACAATACACTTGGGCAAATAGGAGAGAAAACCCTACTTTCGAAAATTTAGATCGGGTTCTTGCTACTACGGAGTGGGAACAAAAATTTCCCCTAGTCACGGTACAAGCCTTGACCATGGCGGGTTCCGATCATACCCCTCTCTTCGTCGATTCGGGGGTTCAGGCGCATTTGGGCAATAAAGCGCGATTCTCATTTGAACTTTCATGGCTTAGAATGGATGGGTTCTATGAGATGGTGGCAGCGGAGTGGCTGCTTTTGTAAAAGGCGATACTCCTATTGAAGTGTGGCAAAATAAAATAAGACACCTAAGGCGTTATCTTAAAGGATGGGCTAAAAACCAAAGTGGGAAATATAAGAAAGAGAAAGAAAGGTTGTTAAAAATTATTGATGAGCTAGATATCAAAGCAGAAAATACTCCTCTTACTGTGTCTGAGAGAGATACTTTAAAAATGCCAACGATCGAATTTGTTGTCTTCGTAGAGATGAGGAAACAAAATGGGCACAAAGGGCAAAGTTAAACATATTCAAGAGGGTGGAAATAACACGAAGTATTTTCATCTCATATAAAATGGAAAACATAGGAAAAGGCAGATTTTTCAGCTAGAGCAAGACGAAGGAACCATAGTAGGAGACGCAAATTTAAAAACATACATTTCCGAATATTATAAAAAATTGTTTGCGGATTCGACACCCAATGATATTATAATGGATGAAAATGTAATTCATGATATTCTGCAATTATCTCAAGAGGAGAATAACATTCTTACAGCTGATTTCTTAGTGAAAGAAGTGTACGAAGCTATATCAAAGATGGAGCTAAATAAGGCACCGGGGCCAGATGGGTTCCCAGCTGAGTTCTACAAGACCTTTTGGGAGGTCATTAGAGATGACTTAATGGCTCTATTTGCACAATTAAAACAAGGAAGTCTGCCTTTGTTTAAATTGAACTTTGGGGTGATTATGTTGCTGCCAAAGAAAGAGAATGCGGTTCAGATCCAACAATATAGACCAATTTGCCTTCTCAATGTCAGTTTTAAAATATTTACGAAAGTAGGTACTAATCTTATTACCGAAATTGCACAAAAAATAATTAGGCCAACGCAATCGGCGTTCATGCCTGGGAGACACATTTTAGAGGGTGTGGTCATCCTACATGAGACGATCCATGAACTTCAAAGTAAGAAATGGATGGGGTTATTTTTAAAATTGACTTTGAGAAAGCATATGATAAAGTTAAGTGGCCTTTCCTTCAACAAGCCTTGCGTATGAAAGATTTTGCGCAAGAATGGTGCAATTGGATTACGCAATTTGTCTAGGGAGGAAGTGTCGGTATTCGAGTCAATGATGACATCGGTCATTATTTTCAAACCAAAAAGGGCCTCAGACAGGGGGATCATTTATCTCCGATGTTGTTTAATATAGTAGCAGACATGCGAGCCATTCTAATCGCGAGGGCGAAGGAAGATGGTCAGATTGAGGGTCTTTATCCCTCATTTAGTTGAGGGTGGTTTATCGATATTGCAGTATGCGGATGACACTATATTATTTATGAAACATGATATTGAAAAAGCGGTAAATATGAAACTCATCCTATGTATCTTTGAACAACTGTCAGGCCTCAAAATAAATTTTGACAAAAGTGAGATTTTTTGTTTTGGAAAGGCTAAAGAGGCGAAAGAACAGTACAACCAAATCTTTGGGTGCGAGTCTGGTTCTTTACCTTTTAAGTACCTTGGAGTTCCAATTCACTATAGGAAGCTTCGTAATGACGAATGGCATCCAGTCGAATGTCGCTTCGAGGGCAAACTGGGTTGTTGGAAGGGTAAGATGTTGTCCTATGGGGATCGGGTGGTTCTTGTTAATTCGGTTTTAACAAGCCTGCCGATGTTCATGTTGTCTTTTTCTCGAATTACCTAAAGGGGTAAGGAAAAGAATGGACTTCTATAGAACTCGACTCTTTTGGCAGAGTGATGAGAACAAGAGAAAATATCGTTTAACTAAATGGAACATCATTTGTAGACCAAAGGACCAGGGAGGATTAGGGGTGGAGGTACTTGAACTAAAGAATAAATGTTTGCTCAGCAAGTGGTTGTTTAAACTTTTAAATGAAGAAGGGATGTGGCAGGAGTTGCTGCAAAACAAATATCTTCATAGCAAAACTTTAGCTCAGGTGGAAGCCCAACCTACAGACTCTCCTTTCTGGAAGGGACTCATGATAGTTAAGGACGACTTCTTTCAGAGAGGGTCTTTTAAAATTGGCAGTGGGGAAACGACAAGGTTTTGGGAGGACACTTGGTTGGGAGACTCCCCTTTAATGAATCAATATCCATTACTATATAACATTGTGCAACACAAGAATGTCTCGGTTCATGATGTGCTTCACAATGCGCCTCCTTTAAACTTAGGTTTTAGAAGGGCTCTTGTTGGGGATACGTGGGATATGTGGTCTCAGTTGCCTTAGATTAATGGATGTTACGTTGTCTGATGTTCCTGATAGTTTTAAATGGAAATTGACACAGAATGGAATTTTTACTGTAAAATCTATGTATGAGGATTTAATGAATGGACATACTAGATTTTTACAAAAAGATCTTTGGAAGTTAAAAATACCGCTCAAAATAAAAATCTTCGTGTGGTTCCTTAATAGACGAGTCTTGCTCACTAAAGATAATCTAGCAAAGAAAAACTGGCATGGAAACTCTCATTGTTCATTTTGTGGGAATGATGAGAGTATCGAACATCTTTTCATCTCCTGCCCTTTTGCAAAACTGGTGTGGCGTGTTGTTTTCTGTACTTATAATATCCCTCCTCCTACCAATGTCACAAACATGTTTGTGAATTGGTTGAACGGAATGGATAAAAAGACCAAAGATAGGATTCGTATCGACGTTTCTGCTATATGTTGGTCTATTTGGAATTGTAGTAACAATCTTGTTTTTAACAGAAAAGATAATTTCCATGTTCTACAGGTTATCCATATGGCGGTGCATTGGATCCAGTTATGGGCTTTCCTGCTTCCTTCGGACCAGCGGGACCTTATGGTGGCTGGGTGCACGAGACTTCTACTAGTGGCACAAGATTTTTTTCTCCCGACATACGTGGCAGCATATTAGTCGACTTTCGTTGTTGTGCTTCTTTTGTCTTTGTCGGTTGAGGCATATCTCAATCTTTTGTGATTCCTGAGATGTAAACTCGAGTACTTTACACTGAAACTTTGTAATAATCGGCTGTGTGCATCACTCGATGCAGAGGCTGAAATTAATAAAATTCCCTTTTCTAAAAAAAAAGTTTATTGTATCTTTTATTTTCTAAATGGCCCTTAAGCTAGCCTTCAGCGAATTGTGACCTTTCAACTAACTTTTAGGCACATATGACCCTTCCCCAAAAACGCCATGAACTTAGGCATTCTGCAAATTTCATAAGCTCTTAAAATTTTAGAAACTCCGTGGTAGGCAGATAAGAGCATAGTAACTCCAGTCTCCGAGTGTGCACCGACTCGATCCTGCCCTGCCGCGTGGGCAAGTTCCTACTGAGTACGTGCCGCCTCCGTGTGCGCGTCGAACCTTCGAAAGAGCCTTGGTGCGAGCTATTCTTTGACTAGGTCAAGTGTTGACCTGCTTGCGCGCGCATCGTCGACACTGACGTTCCAGAAATCCTGGTTAGCGAAAGCCCGTTTGGTGTTTGACAGAGTTTGTTTAATTGGTGCTACCAACTCGATCGATCGTCAGATATTCAACGAGTTCTTTAAACTACGTGTACCATGTTCCACCATCAGCAACCCCACTTGGTCTTCTGTTGAACCCGATTGTGATTCATGTACAGATGCACAGATTCGATGAAGGTTGAACAGCTAGCTCGTACTCTAGTTAAAAGGCGCCAACAGGTGACAAGTATATTGCTATGAGCAGCAACCGATTTCTGGTGAAGGAACAGAGCAGATTAAGTATCGCCTTCTACAACTAACAAGAAGCAGGTGACGGACGGTCTCCCATCCCTTCCCACCTGTGTGCGCGCGCGCCCACCGTTCTAGTACCAAGATCTTCTTCTTGCGCAAGTTCATGAGTTGGAGGAAATCCTAACGGCTCCGCCGTCGTCCTTTGCGCCAACAGTAAAAAAACCATGGATATAAGAAAAGGTAAAAATATGACGAGCAGGACAAAATCTCAGTTCATCGGTTGCATCGCGATTTTTTACTGAAATCTCTCAAGAAATTTACCCGTGCGTGCTCCAAGTTGCTGGCCTCGACCGATCCGTCCGGCACTCCACCTGGGGGCACGGGTGTCGCGTGACGGGAGGAAGCGACGGCGAGACGCCACCACTGATGATCTCTGAACTGGGGTCGAGCTTATCCAGAAAAGATCAGAACTGGGGTGAGACGTCGCCACACTCCAGAAACTGAAACTGAAGCAGAAAGCTGCTGTGGCAACCAACAATCATCCATGGTCGATAAGATCAGACGCATGTATGTTATGTATGTCTCCATTTAGTCACTCATTTTTAGAAATGGACGCATGTATGTTATGTATGCCTCTGCATCAACTTTAGTCACTCATGTATATATCCAAAACAAAAAGGGCCTTATACACATCGGAGAGGACGACGACGAACGGACTCTACTGTCTATTTACACTGGCAGTATCAGTATGTATGTACACTGGATCAAAAACTCCAGTCTGATCCCAACCGGCCACCGGCCGTCCGGCCGGCTTCAATTACTTACAGTGGACGGAAGATCCCGGTGGATTATTACTTATTAGGGGAACTTCTCCCAGCTTCTTTCCTATGCACAGTATGTACTAATATCTTGCTGCTATGGCATGTCGACGGCGTTGTTTTGTTGGCTTGCTCACTGGAGGCTGTCCATGGCGGCAGCCCCGGCAAAGGAAACGGCGGACAGGCGACTGGGCCGGGGGTGGAACGAGCCCGCCGCGGCGACGCGCCTCCGGTTCTGCGACTGCTGGGACGGCGCCAGCGCCCTCCGGGCCAAAATACGGGCACCGGAGCCGGCAGAGAAGACGTCGGAAGGCGGGGAGGCGGGCTTGGCGTTGACGACCGAAACGGGCTTGCGCTCCTTGTGAAGGCTGCACCGGAACGATCCCGCATGGTTCGTGGGTGAGCACATGCAGGACCGGCGACTCCTGGCGGCCGGGGACGACGTTGGCGTCGACGAGACGCTGACTGACTTGGCCGGCGAGCGGGCGGCGCCGGCGAGGACGAGCTTGACGCGGCTGGGGGAGGCGGAGCCGTAGTTGGGAATCGCCAAGACCGGGCCGCTGGGCCGAGTCGCAGCTGCCGTCGCCATGAGAGATGAGCTAGAGCGCGCGAGCAGTTGGAAACTTGGAATCAGGTGAGCGGAGGTTTCGGTGTCGCTTTGGTAGTTGCCTGGTGGTTCGCAGTAGCTCGAGTAAACTGAGAGGGATTATATAGAGCGACCCAGGTGTACTTTCGTAATTTCCGAGGGTGGAGAGAGCTGAAGTTTGGTTGGGTTAATTGACTAAGGCTGCGTTTGGTACCCAAGTATTTTTGAAGTATTTTAGAAATACTACAGTTTCCATAAATACCACAGTTTACAATACTTTGATGTGTTTGGTGATGACTAGAAACTGTGGTTTTAATACTACAGTATCCTTCAAACTGTGGTATTTTTGAAGTATTCTAAAAACAGCTCGGGACCTGTTTTTTCTAAAACGGAGAAAGAGGAAAACGCATGTGAGCGCCTGTGCGCTCCTTCCACGACGGCCAACTGACGTCGCACCACCGCTGCCCATGACGAGATGCCCATGTACTTGGCTATTTGCACCATTGCTATATGCCGGCCGGTCAGTTTAATTAGCTCTGAAGTATGTACGCGCTCTCGCCGACGGCCGCGCGCCAGACCTGACCGCGATCGCCGGTTGCCGGATGCTATGACAACGAAGGAAGGATTTGCCGTGAGTACAAGAACTAAGATTTGACGTAATATCTCGTTGTTGATTAGAAGGATCATTTATAGGGGTGCCAATTAGCTGAAGCTGAAGCATTCAACCTGCGCAACTCATGCACAACCATGCATGCAAGAGCCATGCAGCAATCGATGGTCAAAAGGAATCATCCATGCACTCGGTCAAACCGATGGTTAAACGACACTTCCCAAACGCTTCACATTTTTTGGCAAAATGAGAAATAATGCCGTATGATAAAACTGAAGTATTCCTCCGCCGGGCACCCTAATACTTCAGTATCAGGATACTGCAGTTTAGCAAAAACGGAGCTCCCAAACTAACCGGAATCTGGGTTAAGGGCATAAAGCGGTTGGTCCGGAGGGCAGCACACAGGAACGGGTCCTAGATTCCGGTCAAGGTAGGTCCACTCCCCAATATTCATCGGTTCCATGTGCCAACCTTGTTTGAAAGTTTTCTCACAAAATTCCACTCAATTTCTTTATTTTATTTTAAAATGTCCAAGGCCATATATTATCTGAAAACAGCACTTACATAAACATCCAAAAATTCAGCACCGCTGTCCTTCCGCATCCCTCGACGGTGCGCCATGAGCAAAGTTCTGTGCCGTCGCTGGACCTCCGACATTGTCAGAGAAAGGTTGAGAGAACCCAGACGCTTGTAAAAGTAGCAGCCGATAAGTCGTTCACGTAGAACATAAAATGTTGGTGTTGGCAGACACGATCTTGGGAGATCACCATCCCATAGAAGTTAGTACCGAGCTGGGCCGGAAGATAAACACAACTCCTGCCAGACAAAGATTAGGAACACAAAACTCAGAGATTTCCGATGGAGACTTAACTGGCTAAGCTTCATCAAACTAAGCACTAGAGAAAACGTTCCGCGTAAGTTATTTCCAGTCAATTTCTTGCATTACAGACCAATATTCTTTTTTTTTAAAGCCCACGTATATTCAACATAGTACCATATACATCGTACACAGTACAAACAAAGAACAGAAATACATACGCAGGGGAATAGAACTCGAGCAGACGCCAGCACCTTCACCGGCGGCGACGACAAAGACCACCGACCCCCTTCTCACCACGGCCCCAGGGTGCCTCCATTGTTGAAGAAAGCTGCCGAGCCCACCCGCCGCGCAGCGATGGAGATTATGCCGATAAACGAGCACGGCCATCACCCTCTCGCACCAGCACCTCCACCTTGCCGCAGTCGTCCTCAATCCCGCCGCCGGCAGAAGCCGCCAACCTCGCCCTGATCTGAATTCCAGCCACCGGATCCGCCGCCACCACGGATCCGACGGGAGGCAGCCGAACTCGAGCACCGCACCGGGCCTCGAGCTCCTGCCAGTCCAGCGCGACGACGAGGAGCCCCGAAGAACTCCGCCGCCGGAGAAGATCACGCCGGCACCAAACCGCCCGCCCGCAGCACCAACTCCTCCAGAGCGCCGCCGGCGAGACCCCCACCCTACCCTACCGTATATACAAGCCGGAGCCGGGGATCCCCCACCCTCCCGCCGCCGGAGCGGCCGGCGGAGGAGAGGAATCCCGCGGCTCGCGGCGCGCACGGTGGATCGACGGGATCGCCCCAAAAATCGCCTTCTTCCCTCTTGCTACAGTGGCGAGGAGGGGATAAGGCCGAGCCCTAGTAGCACCTAAATAGACATCTCAATAAGTCATGTTTTGATTCTTCCATTATATAAAATCCATGCTGAACAATTTCCTAGCATGAAAAACAACTTACAAGATCGTTTACCGTAGGTACTAATGCTTACTGTTAGGCGCTCGTCTTACTAGAAGCGCCAATTAATTAATAAAAAAATTGAAAAATGAAAATATCGTTAAAATTTAGAACCTTTTCCTATGATATCTAAAACAAGGCGTCATCTTGACAAAAGATAATCTAGCAAAAAGAATCGGCAGGGTGTAAACAGTCTCCTTTTTGTCATCAAGATGAAACAATTAAGCATCCTTTTTTAATGTAATTTGCTCGTACGGTTTTGTCTATTATTAAAGTTGTGTCTAATTTATATCAGCGGCAGTCTGTTGCAAGCTTTTTTGGTACGGACTACGTGGAACTCTATCACAATATAAAAATTATATTCTTGTGGAAGGGGCAGCATTTTGTTGGTCACTATGGTATGCAGAAATGATGTTGTTTTTTATAAAAGAAAATCTGTGTACGTTGCAAATCATATATGGCTACACTCATGGAGAGAATTGCAGCATCCAGAGCACAAAAAACTGTCCATAACGGCATGATCTGTGGAGCGAGCAGCTAAACAGGTTTTCACCCAACATTGTTCCTCCGTTGCGTTAGGCTGCTTTATCCTTTTACCTTATGTTAAAATTTATGCTAGAAAAATTATAATGTCGTATAGAGACCGGCTGTAACTCTTACGTTTGTATCGCCATGGTAGGAGAACCCCACCGGTAACACAGCATGTGCTACATTATATTTCCATCTATCGGCGAGGAACGAGTAAAAATATTCAATAAAACCAAACCTGTAGCAACATACGGGTATATCTAATGATGTTATAATGTTAAATTGAAACCATTTATGCTATGGTTCAAGCCATGCTTTTGTAGGTATGGTATTATGAACATCGTACATCTGCCTCGAAACACACATTAATATGACCATGAACCATGAATGAATCTCTCACTAAGAAAAGTAAGTTTCATCATATCTTTTTCTCCCGTTGCAACGCACGGGCCCTTTTGCTAGTTGAGTAATAAAAACTGGCATGATCGGAAAAAGAAAACTTGAGCTAGCTTACGTTTTCCCTTTCTCTTTTTCTGTCTAGAACAATGTACTGGTTTACCATCATTCTACTCCATCAAATACTGGAGCAGGCATTTCGATCTTAGCTAGGAATATGCGTAGATTTTTCAGTGTGGCGTGCAATGCAAAAGCGTCTCACGGTAGGAGAACCCCACTGCCGGTGACACATCATGTGTTACTGTCAGTCGTTGGCCGGTTCTCCGATGACACTGAAAGGATCGATGCTCCCAGGAAAAGGCAGTCATCTTGGAACGTTCAAAGGCACGCAGTCAGACCAGGGATATGGTCAAGTTGGCCGGAGTAGGGCCTGACGTGACACGCCAACAAATGGCAGCGATCGAGCCCATGTTAGAACCCTTTACTCCGTCGCTTGAAACGCGGCCGTCCCCCGATCGATCAACCCCATCGTCGTCAGTAGCAAATGGCCGTTCTCCGATCGATTCGCGGAATGGTTTGCGTGGAATCCGCGCGAAGGAAGGGATCCGTGGAGCCGCCGGCCGACGGTGGCATGGCACGGCGCGCTCGCTTTCGGCGAGAAGGAACGCAGCACGAGCGCGTCTTGATCGTAATTCGCGATCGCCGTTACGCCCTGCAGCATTTGTCTTCCGTTGATTCTGGTCGACATGCCGAACGTACATGGCCATCACTTTCGCTCGCCGCCTATCTGCGTCTCTCTCGCTTTCTTCTTTGGCTTGTGGTTCGTGTCTTTTGCTCTGCAAAAGATCTGAATCGACAAAAGCGTCCTCAGTATCTGCTCCGGTTAAAGGTTTAACTAAATCCTCGGATGTAAATTACAGGCTTAATTACAGCAGTGCGCTGAAGTGACCCTGGCCACATATCCATTCCTGCAGGCTGGCGCTGATTCGTGCTGCGTTTGGTTCTCTATTGCCCGATGGGTGGTGCTCGACGGCCGGCCGGGACAGAGCTAGCAGCGCACGGCGAGGACGTCGACATGCCGAACCTACATTTTTTTTAGACTAAAAAAAGGGGCCTGCCCCCAACTTCATTAACAAAGCATCGAGCTACAAAGTCTTTTACAACACATCAGGTTTTTGGGACCTCACAGATAACCAAAGCTAAGAGAGAGATCCCACAATTCAGCAAAACGTGCACCAGGAAACATATGAAACAACAAGCAACAAAGCTAAAACTACTCAAACTGCCACCAAGGCCTATCAGCAGCGCCCAAGTGCAGTCGTTTCTGATGAAAATCAACACTGTCTATCCTTCGACATAGTGGCGCCCACCCCTTCGTCTTGTTGAAGACTTCTTGCAGCACCGTCTTCATGAGATAGTTCTGCGAGGAAGAGCTCTTCCCACCTTTGGTTTCTGCAGTTCACTCCAATCGTCAGCCATTTGACATATATGATATACAATATCACAAGGATCCTTAGGCATAATTTGATCAAAACATGCTCTGTTTCTGGTTTTTCCAGATAACCCAAAACATTGCGGCTAGGAAAACCTTCACAGCCACTTTTTCATATCCTTGAAAACCATCCACCCAATCCCCGAGATCATCGATTGTCTCAGGTGGGGTTTTTATATCAGCAGAACACGGAAACACCCCCATACAAATCTAGCGACAGGACAAGTGAGAAACAGATGGTTTATGCTTTCATCAGATGCACAAAACATACACTGTCCCTCACCTTCCCACCCTCTTCTTTTTAAGTATCTTTAGTTAGAGTCCTCTTCCACATCACTAACCACATGATTTTATTTTTTATTTTTTACGGGACTTTCATCCTCCACAACTGTTTGAAATTCTTACACGGATTTGTGGTCTGTAGGGCATTATACAAGGATTTGACAGTAAGTCCTTTTTGCCCTAGTTTCCAAAAAACCTTATCATCTCCTTGTGTTAGCGTAGTCCCATGAATAATCTCTAAGAGTTTAGCCCAATCAACACCTAGATCGCCCCACAAACACCTCCTAAAAACCAGACACGCCCCACTCGAGGCCACAACTCTATCCACTTTAATATTTTTATTAAAGGGCAGATCGTAAGGCCTGGAGAATGTGTTCTTCAAAGGCTGATCCCCATTCCAATTATCTTCCCAAAATCTCGTCTTGTTCTAGAATTGGGATTGCCCTGGTTTCGCTTCCATTTGTTCAATCGTCTCTTTTTGCAAATACTTTTTTCTCAAAAGATTCTGCCATTCACCGTCCTCATTCTCAAGCCTCCATAGCCATTTACACAATAAACTAACATTCATCAGTTCAAGGTTCAAGACCCTAGTCCACCTAAATCTTTAGGAGAACACACAGTCTCCCATTTCATTAAATGGTATTTTCTAAAAACATCAAATCTTTTCCTCACACCGATCGGAGCGACGTAAAAAGAAAGCATAAAGAGAGGGACATTGGACAGGCAAGATTTCAATAAAGTTACTCTCGATCCAATGTCCAGCAATTTCCCTTGCCAGCACCCCAAAATTTTCTCCATTTTCCCCTCGGCGGGTTTCCAATGAACATTTAAAAGCCTTTTTTTGTCAATGGGGACACCTAGATAACGTAAAGGAAGTGTACCTGACGTGCAGGTAAAAATTTCCTCATATATATGAATTTGCTCTACACAATCCCCCAAACCATAAACTTCACTTTTTAGAAAATTTATTTTCAGACCCGACATCTGCTCAAAAAGACAAAGTAGGAACTTCAGATTTCTGGCGTTTTCAAAACCCTCTTGCAGCATAAAAAATTGTGTCATCCGCATACTGCAGGATGGCATATCCATTTTCTTGCAAATGAGGTACTAGCCTAGTAATCAAACGTGCTTGTTGTGCATTTTTAACCATCACATTCAAAGTGTCAACAGTAAAGTTAAACAGGATGGGAGACAGGGGATCCCCCTGTCTCACGCCTCTGTAGGTGTTAAAAAAAGTCATCATCTGATCATTCATTTTGATGTTCACTTTTCCACTAGTTATTACACTAAATATTAGGTCATTCCATTCATCAGAAAAGTCTTTCTTTAACATAACATTATATAAGAAAGCCCAATTGACATTGTCATAGGCCTTCTCAAAATCCACTTTAAATAAAACACCCGAATTTTTTTTTTTAACTTCATGAAGAATCTCATGAAGCATCAGCACCCCTTCCATAATGAAACGGTTTTTCATAAAGGTCGTCTGCGTTTTGTCAATTAAATCGTCTGCAACGACCGCCAAACGATTATTCAGACTTTTAGTGATAATTGTTAGACGTTCGTTCATAAGACAGATGGGCCTAAATTTTTGAATTACCAGAGCATCTTCACACTTAGGAAGAAGAGTTATGGTTCCAAAGTTTAGTCTACCCACATCCAACCTCCCTCTAGCAAAATCGTCTTATGCCGAACCTACATGGCCATCACTTTCGCTCGCCGCCTATCTGCGTCTCTCTCTCTCGCTTTCTTCTTTGGTTGTGGTTCCTGTCTTTTGCTCCAAAAGATCTGAATCGACAAAAGCGTCCTCAGTATCTGCTCCGGCTAAGGGCTCGCTTGGATTCGCGTTTAGATTTCCACTCCGTGAAATACGGCACAGGCTAGCGTTAATTTACGGACGTTCCACCCTCCGTAAAACATTACCGGCTGTTTACGGTCCAAATACCTGGAATCCAATCGGGGCCTAAAGGTTTAACTAGTTTTCGGAAGTTAATTACAGTTTAATTACAGCAGTGCGCTGAAGTGACCCGGGCCACATATGCACCTGCAGGCTGGCGCTGATTCGTGCTGCGTTTGGTTCTCTATTGCCCGACGGGTAGTGCTCGATGGCCGGCCGGGATAGAGCTAGCAGCGCACGGCGAGGACGTGTACGAGGGTTAATTTTTTGTCTTTGTTTCTAGCTGCACCTACTCCCTCCGTTCCAAAATAGATGACTTTCATTTGTCTACATACGGATGTATGTAGACATCTTTTAGTGTGTACATACATCCATATGTGGATATATGGAAGTCAAATAATTTGAAACGGAGGGAGTAGTCGTTTGGTTTCCGAACAGCCGTCAATAGCCTGCTCCATGCACCGCATCATGCATGGTAGTTCATGAGCCTAAAATCATAAGTTAAGAGCGGCCCTGAATTTGTGTAGGATCTGCATCTCCAATCATACTGATCTTTGTCCGTGTAGCCCTACCTTCCGCATCCTGCATTACATACAATCGTTATAGTTGTGTCTCTCTAATCATGTGTACTGCATTTTGGCCGTATATACACCTGCATAATTGTATCGTGTTTGGTTGTAGATTCTCGGGTTGGTTGCATAGCATGATTGTGTTTGGTTTTCTTATTTCGTGTTAGTAGCAGGACCAGATTGTGTCCGGTTTTAGAGAAATAATATTATCGATAAAGTTGGTGTGTAGCATCAATCATGTGGTAAAGAAATATAATGAGATTAATTTGTGCATTGGACTCGGTCGGAATCGATCCGATATACGATTCGATATGTGTGGAAATCACATATATATCTCTACTATATAATATGGCTTGAGAAGGTGTTGGTACGTCATTTTTTTTGCCAATTTTGCCCTCCACCAAATCACATATTTACCCACCACTGCCACCCATAAGTCATATACCGGTTCGTTCAGATTTTGCCCTCCACCAAATCTCGTGGTCAACACAGCGAAGCGGTAGGTGGAAAAAAGAAAAAAGGAACTCACCCTCGACACCCACCCCCGGCCACCCCCGACCTCACGCAGGGCCCCGGTCGCCGCTTCCCACTCCCGGCCGCCTCCCCATCCCCACCGCCGCTCTCCCACCGCCGGATCCCCTCCCTTCGCTGCCGGATCCCAGCCGGCCGGGCTGATTTCCGCCTCCAGCTTACGCTGCCGAGGCTCTACTCCGCCCCGTGCTCCTGTCGCCCGGTGCTGCTCCACGTCGCCGCCGTGCTCAGCCCCGTCGCCGGTGGCAGCCGGGCCATGGAGCCGGTGGCGCACGGGGACCTCGACGTGGGGGAGCTCCGGATAGAGAGGACCAGGAGGAGCACGGGGGCGGCGAACTCGCTGGGGCGGCGCGGAGAGGTTGCCGGCTGGTGCGGCGTGCGGAGGTCGTGTGCGGATCGGCGCGCGTCTTTGCAGTCAAAGCGTCGACGATGCGCCGCCCGTCTTCTTTCCCCCACCGTGCCGCCACCACCGTCCCTCACGCCGCCTTCTTCATTCCCCACTCCCATCCACCATGGTTTCCTAAGCCGGCCAGCTCCACGGCGCACAACGCCCCCGCCTCCGAACGCATCTCCATGTGCACTAGACACCCTGGCCGCATTTTCCCCCGGTCGATCTGCGCAGCTCAGCTCCTCCCTTGACTGCGTCGCCGCCAATCCTGAATTCGCCATTCAGATCCAGAGCACCACGCCGGAGACGGAGGCGTACGAAGACTACGAGAAGAAGCCGGTGAGTCTGATTACCCCGTTGTTTCCCGTGATCTACTCTGAACCCCGTTGTGCAGAAGACTAGGAGATGTAAGATTGATGTTACAGTGTCTCTACTGATCGCCCAAGCACCAAGCACCCAGCCGTTGAGTTTATTGATAATATGATCTCTTTTTTCTTGTCCATGTGCGCTTTCAGTGTATTACTCTCTGCACGAGGTCAATGTTTCTTCAACATGAATCATGACGAGTTCTTCCCTTTGATGCGTTTCTGTTATCAGGTCAGGTGTCAAATCTTTCAAAGGTAGTGTATGGAGCAGGTTCACATACATATTATGGCCTAATCACTAGCTCTCTTAGCAACCGAAGATGTAGTTGGTCTCCAGTAATAAATCTTAAAGCAACACGTTCTCTGATATTTATCTTGCAAACTAGGTTCATAGTAATCATTTTTTCGATATCATGCTCCCCGAGCAAACTGTTTATTCAGGGTAATTCAGCTGACATAAATCGTTTGCTTGGTTCGGTTATTAGTATTGTCTAAATCATTTCAGTAATCGCAGGTTAACTTTCCAGACTCACTTGTAATCATTGAGAAGGAACTTGGTTTTCAGTCATCTGCTAATTCATTGTCAGGTGTTGCACCATCGAAGCCGAAATCCCAATCCCAGCCTCCATCCCACAGCATTCATGTTAATCCAAAATATTTGGAAGCAAGATAAAAAATACAGCAACAAAATTAGGCAAGCCACATATTATTTTGTCAATTTCTGTAGATGTACTCATGCTCTGCTCTTATTGATGGGAAACATCCGAAGAGTTACATTTATCTTGTAAAAATGCATCCTGAGTATACTGTTGTATGTACTGTTTTTTCGCGTGCAAGCTGAAGCTTTCGAAAGACACAGGCTTTTGTCGATTGGGCAGGTAACTACTTAAGAAATATTGATAATTCGTTTCACGATGGCTGGAATGAGATGAGGATACTCTCTCAGACATTGGGGTGTAATATGTTTAATGCTATAACACATTTTTAGATAACTGCTATGCTTTTTTGGTGGTAAATAAAGCTTTTCTTACAGTGCAATGTAAAATATGAGAAAATGATCTAACTTGAAAATACAGTCTTGTATAGCTTACCGAGACTGCAATGTGACTATGTAGGCATTTTTAGATGATTTTCATGTGTGTTATATGACCACTGATCATTCACCTTAATCATATAGTTGTGTTTACAATATACAGATTTCGGATATGCCATCAGACCTCATGCTCCAACTGTCAATCTCCTGCTGTAGTTCGGATCAACGCTCAAGTTGGAGTCAAAATCTTCTCTTATGCATCTTAGAAGAATAGGAAGATACCAGAAAATGCAGGTTTACATGTGATTGATATTGGTCTCTATGTTCAGTTCCAACTCGCTCAAGCCAGCTGCGGTGTGATGATTTAAGCTTATGCAGACGTAACAACATCACAATCCGCATATGTTTTGTTGATTCTCAAACATAAACATAGGTGTTGTGACGAGGACATGTAACAAATGCAGTTTGATCTGCAGATCATTGATTGTAATACTAAGTAGATCTTGCAGATCATATTGTTTAGCATTGAGTAAACAATTACTAAAGGCTGGTTACATCTTTGAAACATTGGAGAAATTTTTTGTGCGCTATTTTACACTATATATGCATTAATATTTCCTTGATAATTAAAAGAAATAGATATTTATTACAACAATATCGCAAGTCTTATATTTCCGTGGCAACGCACGGACATTCAACTAGTATATATATATATAGCTTAATTTTGGCGCCGGACGCATTTAGAAGATCTTCTTGTTATGGTTCGAAAGAAGGAGATCTTGTTACTCGCTCTCCCCCAGATCGTGCATGTATATGTGTCGGATTGGACTAAGCCTGGCCCGACCAAAGTTCGATGCTGCGTGTGATCGCCTGACGGTCACCACTACTACGGGCTCGATCTGTCACAAATCACAACTGACAAGCAAGAGCTACAATCAACCAGACGTTGCTGTGTGAGAAACCCTATATACAGGTTGATTAATTTGTGCATTGGACTCGATCTGTCACAAGGGACGGCGATCTCTGTCACACTTCAGAAAGCTGGTGTGGCAACCAACAATTATCCATGGCGGATAAGCCTCACGGCCAGATGCATGTATCAAATGTCTCCATTTAGTCACTCATGTATTATCCAAAAGCAAAGGGCCTTATACACATCGGAGAGGACGACAGCGAACGGACTCTAATACTGTCTATGTACAGTGGAAGTATGTATGTACACTGGAACGGACTCTAATACTGTCTATGTACAGTCTTCTCCACAGCCTGATCCCCACAAGGGCGGCTTCGATTACTTACAGCGGACGATGGAAGATCGTCCCGGTGGATTATTCGGGGAACTCCTCCCCAGTTTGTTTCCTATTCACAGTATGTACTATGTACTCATGTAATTTGGTATGGCATATATGTCGACGGCGTTGGTTGTTTGCTCACTGGCACTGGCGGTTGTCGCCGGCGAAGGAGCCGGCGGAGAGTCGACTGGCCCGGGGCCTGAACGACCCGGTCGCGGCGACGGGCCTCTGGCTCTGGGACTTCTGTGACGGCGCGATGGCCCTCCGGGCCAAAATACGGGAGCCAGAGCCGGTAGGAACGACGGCGGACGGCGGTGAAGAAGGCGGTGAGGCGGGCTTGCTGTGGGCGACCGCGACGGGCTTGCGGTCCTTGTGTAGGCTGCAACGGAAGGAGCCCGGGTGGTTCGTAGGCGAGCACATGCAGGAGCGGCGGCTCTTGCCGGCCGGCGGCGACGAGACGCTGACGGACTTGGCCGGCGAGCGGGTGGCGCCGGCGGGGGCGAGCTTGACGCGGTTGGGGGAGGCGGAGCCGTAGTTGGGAATCGACAGGACCGGGCCGCTGGGCCGAGTCGAAGCTGCAGTCGCCATGAGAGATCAGAGAGCGCGCGCGATCAGTTGGAAATAGGTGAGGGAAGGCGAGCGGAGGTTTTTTTGTCGCTC
Organism: Poa pratensis; assembly: GCA_947311845.1. NCBI lineage: Eukaryota > Viridiplantae > Streptophyta > Magnoliopsida > Poales > Poaceae > Poa > Poa pratensis. The sequence continues at coordinate 88,171,399 of CAMZMU010000034.1, forward strand.
TGGTGGTTTGGAGCAGTTGGAGTAAACTGAGAAGGGCGCGCGTTGGATGAAATATATAGAGCAGAGCAGAGCAAGCCAGGGTTATTTCGTAACTTCTGATCGTGGAAGCCTTTGCTATGGGCCCGGACGGCAGCACACCAGAACGGGTCCTAGATTCAGGTCAAGGTAGGTCCACTCTCCAGTATTCTTAGGTTTCATATGCCTACTTCCTTTGAAAGTTTTCTGGCAAAATTCGTGTCACTTTCTCGCATTACAAACCAGTAGTGATTTTCTTTTGGCATGACAAACCAGTAGTGATTGACTACATACACTAGTAGCACGTAAATAAACATATCAATTTGCCATGCTTTGGTTCTTCCATTTAAATACACAATCCATGTTGAACAATTTCTTAACATGTGTATCATACGGTCGTTTTCCGTGGGTACTAGAGCTAGCTTACGTTTTCTTCTTCCTCTTCTTTCACGAACAGTGTACTGGTTTACCACCATTCTACCACATCAAATACTGAAGATTGTCCTAGCTAGGAATATGAGTAATGTTTTCGGTGTGGCGTGCAAAAGCTTCTCAAGGAGATTCATATTCGGCAGCCGGTATTTCTAGCACTCCGTGCATGTGCCGATTCAGCCGGCCGGAATTCGGCAATGCCCATGCCATTCCTGTGTTAAGTGCGCAGATGCAGGTGCAGCCCACCGGTTCTGTATCACATCGATCCCCATGTTACTGTCAGTTAACCGGTTCCGCATACTGAAAGCATGGACCCAGAAAAATCATCTTGGAACATTCAGAGGTTGCAGGCAGGTAGAAGATGGTCAAGTTGGCCGGAGTAGGACCTGACATGACACGCCAACACACGGCAGCCACCGATCGATGAGACCAGCCGCCGGGTAGTGGTGTCGATCCTCTACTCCGTCGCTTGAAACCCGGCCGTCCAACGATCGATCGCCGCCGTCGGCCTCAGTCGCAAATGGCCGTCGACGTCCATCGTTCCGGCCAACTGCCGAAGATCTTTAGTTCGCCGAATGGTTTGCGTGGAGTCCGCGTGAAGGAAGGGATCTCCGTGGAGCCGCCGATGGTGCATATTGTGGTGGCGGCGCTCGCTTTCGGCGAGAAGCGTCGCACGAGCGCGTCGTGATACGGCTCTGTCTGATCGCGGCTGCCGCTACGACAACTCTGCATCTGGGATCCTTTGATTCTAGCTGGTCGACCTGCCGAACCGAACGTGGCCGTCTCTGTCGCTGCCTATCCGTTTCTCTATCGCTTTCTTGCTCTCGTTGGGGTTCTTGTCTTTTGCTCTTCGTTTTTTATTTTTACCGTGAAAGGTCCGGGTGAATGGCAAGATCTGAATCGACAAAACCTCTCCCTCGGAACTTGCGTCAGTTAAAGCTTAATTATTAGTTCTGGCGAGAAAATTACAGGCTTAATTACAGCAGTGTGGTACAGCGACCATGGTAACAAGATGCGGCAGAGAAGAAGGACCTGATTGTTTTTTAATTTCTACTCTGAGGTCTTTCTTGTAAAAGCTAAGGACTTGTTTGTAATTTTTTTATTCCTTAAGGTCCTCTATGTAATGTTACCTGTCGCTTAATAGAGCTTCTGGGTCTTCGGGCCCCTTCCCCTGTTAAAAAAAAAAAAAACGGCGAAGACCCTCCATTGCACCCAATGTGAAGGGCCAGAGCTCTCTCGACGCGTGGAAGCCATCTGTGAAGAGCTCAAGTGTAATTTCTTATTTGTTTCTATTTTTCTTTTTTGTTCCTTGCTTTGTTTTTCTTGTTTTCTTCTGGAACAGTATTTCTCTTTGCAAGAAAGCACACACAATTTTTTTAATTAATAAAAATCCAAATTCATGTTCAAAGATTTGAATTTGGGTGGCTGTGTTGTACATTCACCCGCCTAACCAAGTGAGTTAGACTCACTTCTTTGCTCCTAACAATATTGCCACTGAGTCTGTAAACATTGTTATTCCAAGGAATGGGAAGTTGTCTTTTCCTGCAAAAGAAAATTTTCTTTTCAAATATAGTTCGGACTTTTCGATCAATTGTCTATTGCACACTTTTAGAGTTTTGCAAAATCTAATGGAAACATCCGGATATTCTGGAAGAGACCCAAGGAGCAGTTAATGTTTGACACGTAGGTATAACCAAAACCAAAACAGACTTGCCAAAAAAAAAAAAAAACAACGTGCGTCACCAGTGACGTGCAATAACTGTGACTCAGTACCTGCCGCTGCCAGTGCCAGTGACCGCTCATAAAACATCGTGCAAAATCCAGCCAATGGCTAGTATCGGATTGAACTAATCGTCCCGACAACTGAGAGCCTCACAGAAATGGCCAGCGTCCAACAAGCAGCAACATCGGCCAATAATGGCGACGGCCGGAGACCACCGTGCCGCCACGTGCTGGTGTTCCCGCTGCCGTTACAGGGCCACATCAACCCGATGATGCAGCTCGCCGACGCGCTGCACTCCCGGGGCGGCCTCGCCGTCACCGTCCTCCACACCCACTTCAACGCGCTCGACCCTGCGCTCCACCCCGAGTTCGCCTTCGTCGCCGTGCCCGACGGCATCCCCGCCGACGTCGCCGCCTCGGGGAGCATCCTCTCCATCTTGCTCGCCATGAACGCCGCCATGGATGCGTCCGGGGCGGTCCGTGACGTGCTCGCGTCGGTGCTCGCCGACGAGCCCGCCGCGTGCCTGTTCATCGACGCCCACCTCCTAAGCGTGCAGAAGGCCGCCGCCGCGCTCGGGCTCCCGACTGTAGCGCTGCGCACCGGCAGCGCCGCCTGCTTCAGCTGCTTCCTCGCCTATCCCATGCTCCACCACAAAGGTTATCTGCCTCCCAAAGGTACCCAACCCAACCAATTCATCTTGCGATAGTACTTACTGACTGATCCCTTAATTGCCACATCCCATCACTACTAGCTCTTGCCATATTTACAAAAGGCCAAGTCGATTTTTAATGGCTTAAAATTGAAAAAATATCCGTGTTTCAGAATCAGAGCTCTACACGCCGGTGGAGGAGCTGCCGCCGCTGCGTGTCAGGGACCTGTACTTTTCCAGCAGCGGCAGCCACGAAATGGTTCGCCAACTTCTGGCAGAGCCACCGAGACGGTGAGGAACTCCCATGGCCTCGTCATCAACACATTCGAAGCTCTGGAAACCGCTGAACTGGACAGGATACGCGGAGAGCTACATGTCCCCTTCGTTCTCGCGGCCGGCCCGCTCCACAGGCTCTCCACCCGCAACACCGGGAGCAGCCTACTGCAGCAAGACCGTACCTGCATCGAGTGGCTGGACACGCAGGTCGCGGGGTCCGTGTTGTACGTGAGCTTTGGGAGTTTGGCGTCCATGGCGTCCGGCGAGCTCTCTGAGGTCGCGTTGGGGCTGGCCAATAGTGGCCAGCCTTTCCTATGGGTTATCCGCCGGGACCTCGTGCGGGATCGGACGGACCGGGTTTGCCAGAGGGATTTGATCGTGCGGTGGAGGGTAGGGGCAAGGTGATCCCGTGGGCCCCGCAACAAGAGGTGCTGGCCCACTCCGCAGTGGGTGGGTTCTGGACCCACAATGGCTGGAACTCGACACTCGAAAGCATCAGCGAGGGTCTCCCGATGATTTGCATGCCTCAGTTCGCGGACCAAATGATGAACACGAGATACGTGGAGGCAGCGTGGGGTGTAGGGTTTGAGCTCGAGGGTGAGCTCGAGAGAAATAAAATTGATGAGGCCATTCGAAATCTAATGCAGGGGAGCCGGGGGAAGAGATGAGGGAAAGAGCCAGACAGCTTAAGAAGAAAGTGTCATCTTGCTTAGAGAGTGGTGGGTCTTCTGTGTTAGCCATCAATAAGTTGATCGAACATATATCATTGTTGTAGATTTTATTGTATATATTCATGAAATAGTATCATACTGTTGGATCTAAATAATTGGTGTTATTCACATTGACGTATCAAGCAATTCTTCAGTCAAATTTACTCCATTCTCATCTTCATTTTCAACCTACAGGTTTCCCACCAATAATCTTTAGCATTTCCATTTGAAAAGAAAACGAAGATTATTAGATGCATAGTGAAGGGCTCCAGGAGCGAGATGAGCGGGTTTAGCGGAGGGACGTTGGAGGCGACTCACGGGCGATTTTGGGCCATTGCCGGTGATTCCACCGGCGACGACCTAGGTTCGGTCGAGAGAGAAGACGGTGCATCTGAGGACACGGAGCAGGACCGCACCGGCGGCAAGGTCGGCGGGGATGTCAGCCTTCGATGTCTCTGTCGGTCGCCATCGCCGGACCTGGAAAGGTCCATGGAGGAGCGCAGATCGCGGGTAAGCAGGAGGATCGAGAAGCGTCAAGCGCAGAGGTTTGCTGCTATCACTTTTTCCCTAAGTTCTCGATCTCCGGTGACCAAGATATCGATGCCATTACCGACGGAGAGGAAGGTGACGTCCTTTCGTCTAGCGTTCGGGAGACCGGCGCCGATCAAACTCCCGGTACTTGCGCCTACCGTGACTTCACACGATGATGGATCTGGGGTGTGGGAGACTGTTTGCCGGCATAGGCCTCGTTGTTCCGGTGATGTGTCGCCGGCGAGGAGGCAGGGATCCGTGATACGTGGATCGCCTATTTCAAATTCCAAAAAATCAGTCAGAGGCCATGCGGGCCGGCTTGACAGGAAATCCTTCCAACATAATTTGCTGGGCTCAATTGGTCATGCGGGCCAGGGCTTAAGGCGGACGGATCGATGTCCGGGTCGTATTGATCTAGGTCAGAGTCGTCATGGACTACGTCGTTGTTAGGGTTCACCCAAAAAACCCTCTCGCCGCCTTGTGCTGCTGTCGTCTCGATGGCGAACAACGGCGGGGGGCGAGGGGCTGGTGGCGATGGCCGAGGGCTGGCGCCTGGACGGGGTTTTGGAGGAGGTGGACCTCCGTTCAGAGGAGGAGCTTTGGGATGTGGGAACTACCACGTCGGCGGCACAAGTGGAACAACTGGACAGCCGGATCATCGTCAGGTAAATCAAGCTGGTAGTTCGAGCGGAACTACAGGCTTTGATCAACGTCAGTTTGGTTTTGGCGGTGGGAACAATTCTGCTAGTTTTGGTTCCTTCAATGCGGGAGCTGGTTTTGGTAATGGTGGGCAACAGAGAAACTTTAATCGTCCCTATCCAAACCGGCGAGGACGTTTTGATGGAGGAAGGGGATCATATCCGAGAGGACCTCGAGCTGGATACCCGGACAATGGGGCAGATCGAACCAACAATGGGGCTATTAGCGAGGAGATGCTTGTGAAGGTGGTACGCCAGGTTGCGGATGCGCTAAAGCAACCGGGTGTTTTATTCCCGGAAGGAAACACAAACTCTCTCTGCTGCGGTGGCACAAGGGGTCTCGGCTGCAATTTCAAAGGGCACCTCAGCTGTTGGCGATGCAGCACACCTCAACTGGCCATGCAGCAACAACAAGTCTGGGTTGAGCGTCCCGGGAGTGGGGCTCGAGCACCGGCAGCGGGGGATGTTGCGGCAGGAAAAAAGGCAAAGAAGTCCGACAAAACTCGTTGTTATCATTGTGATTTACAAGGGCATCACGGCAAAGATTGTACTGTTGAGGTCTGTGATAATTGTGAGAGCAAGGAGCACGTGTCCGAGGCGTGCCCTCTGCTGTCTGCTCCGAAGCCTCAAGTCATTATGCATGGGTTGATTAATGAGGGTTTAATGTTTTTTGAAACGCCTGGGACTGAAACTTACAAACCAAAAATAGATAACACACGTCTGGCTAAGGTGATCGTGACAGAAGGGGAGCTCACAATTCAGCAAGTAGTCTTGCAACTTCAGAGGTTGGTTCCGGCAGAATTTTGCTGGGATGTGATCCAAGTTGGTCACAATGTCTTTAAGGTGCCTTTTCCATCCAGGAGTGAGCTTGATAGACTTAATACTTTCGGTCTTTGTAGAGTTCCAAACAGCACTTGTGAAATCACTGTTGTACCTTGGGTAGCGCAGATGGAGCCTATTATGTTGTTACCAAAAAAGTGGATTAGGGTGACTGGTATCCCTCCAAAGGAGACAGGTGATTTTTTGCAGATGCGGAGCCTAGGTTCGATGTTTGGGAAGACCATGAAGGTGGACATGAAATATACCCGCAAATTTGGAGTACTGCGTATACTCGTGGGGTGTGTTGACTATACGTTGATTCCACCAGCTTGGACTGTTTTCATAAAAGATGGGTTCTATAGGCTCAGATTCAAGGTGGAGCATCCGGTTGATGAAACAGATGACGAGGATGATGATCCTAGGTCACCACCACGGGATGATGACAATGATAAAAATGACAAGTCTGAAAAGGGTTCCAAAAATAAGGAAGAAAGAGATGCTTCGGATGTCAATGGTTCTTATGATATGGCGACGGATGAGGTTTCAAAACGGAGGAAGTGCACCAGAACAAGGGAAACAACGTCCCGGATGTTATGCACGAAAAAGGGGCCATCTTTTTGCCGTCGGTTCAGAAACAATTTGCTCAGGCTAGCAAAGGGTGGCTGGGCATAGTAGCAGAGATGCAGTCCAGACACAAGGTTATCGAACATCTTGGGGAAGAGGTGGAGTCGCTAGGTGATACTCAGGGAACCAGCAACCAGTCTGAGGTGCGCTCGGACGTGTCGGTACCGGAAGAGGCTCACGGTGATGCAGCGGCGAAGAAAGATGGGGATGTAGCATGTGAGTCTATCGACGCTGTTGCAGCGGGGAGCGCTTGCGAGTTCCCTTCCATGGAACATGTACATGGGCTGGGTTTGGCTGAGAGGGCTGCTGCGGACAACGGGGAAGCAGCGTGCGAGTCTATCGACGTGGTTGCAGCTGGGAATGCTTGCGAGTTCCCTGCCTTGGACCAGAAAGAAGGGATGGGTTCGGCTGAGAGGGCTGGTGTGGACGCCTTCTTATGCGGTGATGCGGCTGTTAATGGGACATGCATGACACCATCTTGTTTGTCTCCGACAAGCTTCCTGCAGTGTTCGGATAGGTTTGATGGGGTGTCTATACCTGGATCGTTTTGGAAATTCAGTTCAGAACCAGCCTCAGTCAGGTGGACAGGAACCAGCTCGAATGTTACATGCGGTAACAACGCACTCTGAACAAGAAATGTTGGCCTTCGGGGGATGCAAGAGAGGGAGGTGCGATCAAGTCAGAGGCTACAATCCCAAGTCAATGCGAATATCCCAATTCTTGAGAGGGCTATGGACTTGGCGTCTCGCAAAAACAGCATGACAACAATAGGTACTCCCATTCCCTCTAAGTTTTCTTTATTATCATTTACCGAGTCTGAAATTAAGAGTAGAGTGGATAGACTGGGAATTTCGCTAGGAAAAACTAGGGAGCAGCAAGATTCGTCAATTGCAATAATTAGAAGTGTAGAAAAAGAAAGGGAGATTATTTTCTTACAAAACACTCTACCACCGAGAGATGAAGCTGATGAGTCTAGTTTCGTTTTAAAAAGAGCACATCAGCTGAGTGAGGATCTAGAGGAGGATGAAAATGAAGGTGTGTTAGATCATGCGGATCATGACATACCTAAGGTCAAAGGGAAACGAGGGCGTAAGAAGAATAGTTACTCCAAACGTGAGGTTAGGAGAAGTGCTAGACTCCGAAAAATTAATAATCTTTAAAATGAAAGGAATGGTGTGGAACTCGGATGGTTTTGGTGACACTGCGAAGCACCTAACAATTAATGAAACGGTGAGGGAGCAACATCTAGATTTCGTTGCTATTGTGGAGACAGGAAGATCTTCCTTTGCAACACCTTTTCTGAAGTTTATTGCGGGGGATGGACTTTACGTGGTTTTGTATACCCCCACACGGCCGATCAGGTGGAATGTTGGTTGGCTTTAATAATGCCACTTTGGTAGCCAATAATGTGGTCACAGGAGATTTTTGCGTTAAATTTCATGTGCGAAATAAATTGGACGGGTTTAGATGGGCCTTCGTTGTAGTTTACGGAGCTGCACAAGAGGAGAAAAAACCTGATTTCCTAGCAGAATTGGTGAGAATTTGTGAAGATGAAACACTGCCACTATTAGTTGGTGGGGATTCAACATAATCAGAAGACAAGAAGAAAAAAAAATTCAAACTTTAATGCGAGATGGCCTTTTTTGTTTAATGCTATAATTGAGAGCCTAAGTCTAAAGGAATTACAAATGTCGGGAAGACAATATACATGGGCTAGCAGAATGGAGACGCCAACATTTGAGAAGTTGGATCGGTTTCTGGCTGGTGTAGAGTGGGAGGAAAAGTTTCCACTAGTAACTATTCATGCGATGACAAGAACGGGCTCCGATCATACCCCTTTGCTGTTGGACTCAGGGGATCAGGCCTATATAGGAAACTCTAGTCACTTTTCATTTGAGCTATCCTGGATGCGCCAGGATGGTTTCTCTGAAATGATTAAAAAAGAGTGGAATTCGATTCAAACTGGCACTTCGCCTGTTGAAAGGTGGCAGCACAAGATTAGACACTTACGCCAATTTTTGCGAGGATGGGCTAAGAGTCAAAGTGGGGAATATAAAAAACTGCGTGATAAGCTTTCCCTGCTAATAACATAGCTAGATGTTAAAGCTGAAACCATCCCTCTGAATACCGCAGAGCGTGCTGCAAAAAAGGAGGCCGATGAATATCTAGCAAAACTCAGAAGAGATGAAGAATCTAAATGGGCACAGCGAGCAAAAGTAAAATACATTCAAGAAGGTGGAAGTAATACAAGATATTTCCACATCATTGCTAATGGAAAACATAGGAAGAAGAGGATTTTTCAATTAGAACAGGATGAGGGTACTATTGTGGGACAAAAAAATCTCAATTTTTTATATCCGAATACTATAAAAAACTTTTTGGTTCGCCGGCCCCAAATCACTTTTCTATGGAGGAGGGGATGACCCATGATATGCCTCAGATTTCGGCTGAGGAGAATGTCATTTTAACTCAAGCCTTTTCAGAGAAGGAAGTGTTCGATGCTATTAATCAAATGGAACATAATAAAGCCCCAGGACAGACGGGTTCCCTGCGTAGTTTTACCAAAAATTCTGGAGTACTATAAAAAATGACTTAATGGCAATGTTTTCTCAACTGCGAGAGGAAATCTGCCGTTATATAAGCTTAACTTTGGGATTATTACGCTGCTGCCCAAGAAGGAGGATGCAAGTCGCATTGAGCAATATAGACCCATCTGTTTATTAAACGTAAGTTTCAAAATTTTCACAGAAGTGGGAATAAATAGGGTAACTTCAATAGCAAGTAGGGTTGTGCGTCCGATCCAAACGGCTTTCATACCTGGTAGAAACATTCTTGAAGGTGTGGTTGTGTTGCATGAAACCATCCACGAATTACATAGGAAGAAAATGGATGGGGTGCTTTTCAAAATAGACTTTGAGAAGGCCGATGATAAGGTCAAATGGTCGTTCGTTCAACAAGTTTTACGCATGAAAGGTTTCGCCAATCAGTGGTGTGAGTGGATTGCGAGGTTTATCCAGGGAGGGAGTGTAGGAATACGAGTTAATGACGATATCGGTCATTATTTCCAAACTCTAAAGGGTTTAATACAAGGAGACCCTTTGTCACCGCTCCTTTTTAACTTAGTTGCAGACATGTTGGCAATCCTAATTGCGAGAGCTAAAGAGGATGGCCAGGTTGGAGGTTTAATACCTCATCTTGTGGAGGGAGGGGTGTCTATCCTTCAATATGCGGACGATACTATACTATTTATGGAGCACGACACTACGAAAGCCGTGAACATGAAATTAATACTGGCCTTTTTTGAACAACTATCTGATGGCCCTTGACGTAGTTACTTGCGTCAAAAGAATATGGGTTAGGTTGAGACTCCAAGTGCAGAGTGTATAGTATAGGAAAGACGGTTTTCCCCACGAGGGGTGACTCGAGGGTTTAATATCGAACTCTCGGGGAATCAGTAGTGAAATATTTATCTTTTTATCCTTCTCTTGAAAACCTACAAAACAAAGTAAATTGTTTATGCCCTCAACCTCACCAAGTGGTTGTCAAGCACAAGGTGTGAGAATGATATGAAAAGATAATGAATGCAAAACAGTAAATAAATATGCAATGATGATAAATAAATATGCAAGGATGGTGTAAATAATGATGGATGATATTTTTGGGTTTTGTATTGTGAATGCAAGATGTAAAAGTGTTTTTGTATTTTCGGATTTTTAAATGGCAGAAAATGTAAAGTGGATAAAAGTTGTTGGAAAGGTGTTTCTTATGATTAAAAATGGACCGGGGTTCATGTTTTCACAAATGCACTCTCTCTTTAATAAAGTGGTAGACAATGGAACACTAGAATTGACATATGAGATTGCAACAAAAAGGTTTCATGACAAGTTACTAATTATATGGACATCACGTCCTAACATACAGATCTTTTGTTTATTAATCTCTCTTATACTCCACCAAGATGCGAACTAAATCATAACACCTTAATAATTAAGATAAATCAGAGCATAGCATTAAGTTTCATGACATGAAGTTACAATAAGGACATGCTAGATCTAGTCATGGAGTAGTGGCAATGGTCACTGATACGTCTCAAACGTATCTATAATTTTTGATGTTCCATGCTTGTTTTATACCAATTGCAACATGTTTTGCATCTATTTTATATCACTTTTATACATTTTTTTGGGACTAACTTATTAACAAGATGCCGAAGTGTCAGTTCCTGTTTTCTGCTGTTTTTGTATTTCAGAAAAGCTAGTCTGGAAATATTCTCGGAATTGGACGAAACTACACGGGGGTGCCTATTTTTCCAGAACACGCCTGACGGAGCGAAGGAGCAGCAGAGGAGGGCCACCAGGGCACCACACGCCACTAGGGCGCGGTTCCCCCCTCTGCCGCGCCCTGGGGTGGTGTGGGCCCCTCGGGGGTCCGCAGCCGCCGCTTTTTCGCCTACTTATTCCCCCCGACGCGAAAACCCTAAGTACCTGAGCAAATATCCACGAAAAGATCCAGAGACGCCGCCGTCGTCAACCCTAGCTCGGGAGGGTTCAGAACCTCTTCCCGGCACCCTGCCGGAGAGGGGAATCGTCACCGGAGGCTTCTATATCGCCATGCCTGCCTCCGGAGTGATGCGTGAGTAGTTCATCCTTGGACTACGGGTCCATAGCAGTAGCTAGATGGTTGTCTCTCCACTTTGTGCCATTATGTTTAGATCTTGTGAGCTGCCCTACATGATCAAGATCATATTATTGTAATGCTACATGTTGTGTTTGCTGGGATCCGATGAATATTGAATATTATGTCAAGTTGATTATCAATCTATCTTATATGTTATTTAAGATCTTGCATGCTTTCCGTTACTCGTAGATGCTTTGGCCAAGTAGATGCTTGTAACTCCAAGAGAGAGTATTTATGCTAGATAGTGGGTTCATGTCTCCGTTTAACCTGGGACAGTGACAGAAAGTTCTAAGGCTGTGGATGTGCTGTTGCCACTAGGGATAACCTAACGATGCTATGTCCACGGACATATGTGTTTGTTTACATTACGCACTTTACTTAATGCAATTATCCGTTGCTTGCAACTTAATACCAACGGGGGACTCGGATGACAACCCGGCGGTGGATTATTAGTCATAGATGCTATTGGATAACGATCTATGTATTATGTCGTAATGCCCAATTAAATATCATAGTAGTCAACATATCATGTATATGCATTGTCATGCGCTCACTATTCGTCAATTGCCCAGCTGTAATTTGTTCACCCAACATGTTAGTTATCTTTTATGGAGAGACACCACTAGTGAACTGTGGACCCCGGTCCATTCTTTTACACTGATTAAACAACCATAAACTGCAAACTGTTCCTTTTTCATTCTGTGCAATTTAATACTCATTTTCCACACCATACGTTTAATCCTTTGTTTTCAGCAAGCCAGTGAGATTGACAACCTCACTGTTTCGTTGGGGCAAAGTAGTTTGATTGTGTTGTGTGCAGATTCCACGTCAACAGTCCAGACTCCCTGCGACAGCTATTTTTCTGGCGCCGTTGATAACCTTCTGAAGAGTTGCTGCTCCTACTGTTTCGATAACCTTGGTTTCTTTCTGAGGGAAAACTTGCTGCTGACTACATCATACCTTCCTCTTGGGGTCTCCCAACGAACGTGTGTTTCACGTCATCAGTCACACCCACATCTCCGGTAGCAAGGTATTTTTCTTTATCCCTAGTGAGGCAACAAAGTAAGGTAAAACACCCAAGTGGATCGCGGAACTTTCTCTCACGTTCACCGCACTAGCCACCCCCGTTACTTCAACTAATGCACACGTTCCCCCTCACACGCTCTCATACACATGCTTGATCAAAACAAGTAAACAAGAACGGGGTACATAATATGCATCTACTTTCATAACTGAAACAAAACTATTGCAATCTCAAACATATATTAACTCATAAAAAGATCTACCACAAAGGTATTACATAGATGACCGTAATCATGTTCAGCAGCCCATACGGTACTAATTAGTGAAGCTCAAGAGATGAGAGATACATAAGTTACTTCCACAAACCCATAGTCCAGGGGTGGACTACTCCCTCTTCATCATGGAGACGGTGGAGAAGTCGTTGGAGAAGATGGAGACCACGCCGGCAGCGCCCCGCCGGAGTTTTCCCCCTCCAATCTGCAACTCCAGGTCTTGTTTCGTGGTTTCTGTGTTTCGGCGGCGCTCCTTTCTGAAGGGCGTCGGGGACTATTTTTATAGTCGTTTTTAGGTCAAGACGGAGGCTCGGGAAAAAAGATCGACGGCAACGGAGCTCCGAGGCCCTAGATGGTGGGTCCCACGCGGCCAAGGAATCTGGCCGCGATTCCTTGGCCGCGTGGGCCACCCTCTTCTGGCCCTCGGGCCTCCGTTTGTTCGCTTCCTTCGCTCCCACGCTTTGTTCCTTCCAAAAACTGATCTCCGTAAATTATTAGGTCATTTGGACGTCGTTTGGGTCCCTGAAACATCAAAATATAGAAAATAGGGTTTTCTTCCTGTGCAGGGTTAATTCCAGAAAAATAGGGAAACAATGAAATATTCCCAAAATCAATATAAATCAATGATATAACCCTTATATGATGCAAATATGATTGAAATATAAGTAATATAATGCAAAGTTCATGTATGCATTTTACATGCATCACTATCGGGATTGAAAATTAATTTTCACAAGAGCGAACTATATTGTTTTGGAAAAGCTAAAGATTGTCAAGAAGAGTATCGTCACATTTTCGGATGTGAGATCGGCTCCTTGCCTTTTAAATACTTGGGAATCCCAATACATTATAGAAAATTATTGAACAAGGAATGAAAGATGGTGGAGGATCGATGTGAGAAGAAGTTAGCTTCCTGGGTGGCCAAGATGCTCTCATACGGAGACCGTCTTGTACTTATTAACTCGGTTTTGACAAGTCTCCCAATGTTTCTATTATCCTTCTTTGAAATACCTAAAGGGGTTCGTAAATGATTAGACTTTTATCGTTCAAGGTTTTTTTTGGCAAAGTGATCAGCTAAAGCGCAAGTATAGATTAACGAAATGGAATATTGTATGTAGGCCGAAAGATCAGGGGGGTCTAGGAATTGCGGTCCTAGAAACCAAAAATAAATGTCTTTTAAGCAATGGTTATTTAAGTTAATGAATGAAGAGGGAGTGTGGCAAGAGTTGTTAGTCAATAAGTATTTAGGGGGTAAAACGTTATCCCAAGTTACATCAAAACCTTTTGATTCACCTTTTTGGAAAGGACTAATGAAGGTAAAGAATGAATTTTTTGAGCGTGGGGAATTCATTCTGGGTAATGGTGAACAAATTCGGTTTTGGGAGGATAGGTGGTTAGGACAAATTTCATTAGCGAATGAATATCCTAACCTTTATGCTATTACCTCGAATAAAAATGCGACAGTGAATGAAGTTCTTAGTACGATCCCTATCAATCTCCCTTTCCGAAGAACTTTAGTTGGTGATAATAGGAATTCTTGGTTTCACCTAATAGAAAGGTTAATGCGTGTCAACCTTTCAGATCAATAGGATAGTTTTAAACGGCGTTTGACATCTAATGGTATATACACTGTAAAATCTTATTATCTAGACTTGCTTAATGGACATACAAGATATTTGCGAAAATACTTGTGGAAATTAAAAATCCCTTTGAAGATAAAGATTTTTTTGTGGTTCCTAAATAAAAAGAGTTATTGACTAAGGATAATTTGGCTAAGAGACATTGGATAGGGTGTAAGAAATGCGTTTTCTGTGATGCAGACGAGTCTGTTGAGCACCTTTTTATTTCATGTACATTTGCAAGGAATATTTGGAGGCTAGTACACTTTACATTTAATGTCTATCCACCAACTAGCGTAGCAAACATGTTTGGATCATGGCTGAATGGGATAGATAAAGGCACCAAGGCACGAATTAGGATTGGCGTTGCGGCATTCTTTGGGCTATTTGGAACTGCCGCAATGACATTGTTTTAACAAAAAAACTCTTCTCACTATTTGCAGGTTATCAACATGGCTATCTACTGGATCCGTTTGTGGTCCTATCTCCTTCCTGCGTATCAGCGAGGCCTTATGGAAGCAGGATGTACCCGCATGATGACGGTCGTTCGGGCTATCTTCTGCCGGGCTGGGTGGCAGCATACTAAAGAATCGATGCTTAGTGTTTCCTTTTTTCAGTGGCTGATTTTCGTGTCCACTTTATGTGATCCATGAACTTTAAACTGTGATACCATTGAATTTTAATAAATGCGGCTGGCTGTGTGCATCATTTTGATGCAGAGGCCAGGGATCCGCACCCCCTTTTCTAAAAAAAATTAGATGCATAGTAGTTCTTTGATCATATGCCTTAGCAAGACGATACAAGGTGCTACTGACATTCACTAGTAAGAAACAGACTATTGGCGTACCATTTTCGTTATTAGTGGCGTGTGGGTGTCACGCCAGTAATGTTACGCCAGGAGGAGATCCTCTCTATGCACCGATTCGAATTGAAGACATGATATTGTATTGCGCTTCCCATTTCACAGGTCATGGTGGGTGGATGGCCAACTCAAGATTTTATTAAGCTTGGCACAACATGGATTGTTTGCTTATGGTGATGCGAGGCAAACAGCTTCAGTGCAAGCAGAAAATAAAGGTATTAGTATCTTGTACCACATGAAAAAAAGACAAAGGAAAATATGTATAAAAACAACATTGCTACTTATAGTTATAACAGATTAGGCTGTTGAATTGTTTAGTTAGTACGCCTAGAGAAAATCAGAGCAATGCAGAGAACGAAAGTTGAGACCTTGCACCATGTAACTTAAAACAGATTTACCGAGAACTGGGAGAACCCAAGCAGTGCAAAGCACTTCAGAATGTAGCGGTAGTAAGTGAAGTGCGTATAATGACAGTTGAAGATGTATTGCCCTTTGCGAAGAGGCTACATATTCAAAAATAGCGATTCAAGAGCAAACACCTACATGGACCTTCACGACACAGAATCTCCCCAGGGAGGCGCCAGGGGCACCCCACGCGCCGCCAGCAACCCCCTACGTCGCAGGCCCCCCTCGCCGCCGCTGCCGCCGGCCCTCGCCGCGGCGGTGGCGGCTCCCCTCGCCGCCGAAGGTGACTTGGGGTGGTGGAAGACGGAGTCCGTCGCTGGAGCTGCTGGGGCGGCGAGAGTCGGGTGTCTGCGTCGGGCTTTAAGAATTGTGTCATGAATAAATAAGCCTAAACATGATCATGTGGAGAAAGAGAAGTGACCATTCATACTATTAAAATCCAAGGAGATGTGCGAAGCTCTAAGATATGTTTGAGACCTCCTCGCATCTCGTTCGTTGTGGAAGCCTTCTAAGTCATTAATTTAGTATAAGTAGAGCAGTGATCATGAACGATTGTATATCTTTTATCATTATCACTATGGTGAAATGACCGCATTTATTTTATCGACTTGCACTTCATGAACATGATGATCTTGTTCTCTCAAATGCAACCTTGCTCGGGGACGAGCAAGAGTCTAAGCGTGGGGATGTTGATACGTCCATTTCATATAGAGTTTTTATTTACTTTATTACTACGTAGAGGTAGGGATTTATGCATTTTATCGCGCCAGCGCACACTTTTATGTTTGTACGCAGGAAGTCAAAATATTAAAGAGGAATTCCATATATGGTATTTTACCAAATATGGAAGGAAATATGCTGATTAGGAGCACTTAATACCTTCCTTGTGAAAAAAAAATTCGATGGAAATAAAGATGAAGGAGAGAGACGTGGCACAGAAGAAACAAAAGAGAAAACGACCACCAGTACGGTCACACCAACCGTACTGGTGACCGTATCGCCTCCAAATCGACCGCCTCATCCAGTACTTTAACCCTGTGGTCTCGGAATTCCAATCAGATGAGCAGAGCAGCCGCCGCTACGAAAACAGTACCAAAAACCTAGCCTCCGGAAGGGATCCGGAGGGGAATCACCAGGAGGCTGCCACCATATTCACAGCTGTGATCCGGAAGGCCAAGGCATCCATCTCCATCATCACCAGCACCATCTCCTTCATCTACATCAACGAATCTCTCCTCCATCTCGTTGTAATCCCCAAACTTGTAGTTGTGGATTTGCACGTGTATTCATACTATTGTTTATCTTTCATCCATACTATCAATATGATGATGTCTTGTGCTTTCATGTGTGATTAGTTTCATTTGTTCTTAGTTTTATTATTATGAGATGAGATAGAAGTTATATGGTTTAATACCGTTTGTCATGTGGTAGCAGTCTAATTTTGTATATTGTTCAAACGTCGACTACACAATATTTGGCTTTGGGACCGAAGTAGGTTGTTTGTGTTGATACAAGGAGGAGTGGTCATCATGCCCCCATATTCAAACAGAGATAGACTTGGTAACCTTTCTCTGGTGGAGGTACCACTTGTATGCGTGTCAACATGGGAGTAACGGAGATCTACAGAACCCCTCTCCGCAACCATGTGGTAACCCTTAAATGCTAGGGGCTCGGTCCGTCCTGTCGGGTATCTTACCGAGACTAGCAGTGGTTGTGCGGGGCGTGTAGGCCTGATAGACTCAGACCACGTCTTTATACGGGACTCCGCCCCTACATGAGTAAATTCGATATTAAACAATGTAAACTATCTCCGCTCTAAAATATACTAGTGGTGGAACCAATGCTTCCCGAGAACGCTTTTAGCCTTATTGCAGTTTCCATAACCATCACCATTTGCTTGCTCTGTCACTTTTACTTTATTATCTTTTATTTTCTGTTTAATCACCAACAACACAACAATCTATTTTTCCACATACTTGCTTGCTTTGGATCAAAGTAACTTGCAGGTACAATTCTTTTAATAATCAAAAGAGAAGCTAAAGACCATTTACTCAGCTCCCTGTGGTTTGATAACTCTTATTTCGAAACTAGCTACAACAACCTATGCACTTGCAGGCATCACCAGTCGTCGTCGTCATCCTCACCACGGGTGGCCTCGAAGGATTCGAGAATGGCAAACTTCTATTTGACTAGGACGGGGTCGCTCTTCAGCTGGGCGATGAAGTCTCGGTCCACGGCTTCGTCCACGAGGTGCCGCCTCGTAGAGTAGGTGCTCTATTTGAATGCCGATGCAGAATTGCTCCCCCGCCTCGACGATGCCGCGTCCGATGTTGTCCACGTTCTTGGGCCCAACCCCGTTGACATCCGCTGTGGCGACTCCCTCTCCCTAGACGTGGTCGCTGTCCTCGCCCTGGACGTGGTCGACAGCCACGTCTCCCTCGCCCTCGCTGCCACCTCTGTCGTCGGCCACGTCCTCAAGCCCGACCACCCCGATCTATATGTATAGGGGGACGTCTTTCGAGTACTACAATAAACACTAAGGTACCGTAGGATGAGCAGAGAGTGGCCTAACTAATTGTCATTTGGTGGGTTGTAACAAATGAGACTTTTTGCTACATGGCTTCACAGGTAATGTTGCTTCATCTTTCGGGCTTCCAAGCCCAAATGATGGCCTCCCGAGCCCTCGAAGTAGCGGCCTAGTCCATCGGATGTTGGGATACCGAGATCTTAAGCATAACTTGAAGAAAATTGTTCAAGTTTCTCGTGTCCTAATGTGATCTTAAGCATATCTCATGAGATTAGTTTCTCGGTGTGTCTCTATAGTTTGTTTATTATTCGTAGCAGCGCTGGCCGCCAGAGCGAGGTGGATTCTCTGGAGCGAGGATGTTGGTCCGAAGGTGGTGGATCGTTCGTTCTTTCCCGACTTTGTCGATAGGATGCGAATGATCTGGGTCCAAGGCAGCAAGTGGTCGTCTCCCGGTCGACGTGCCACATCGACATGTGCCTCGCTGATTGCAGCTGGCATGTGCATCGACTCACAAAGACTCATTGATGATGATGCTCTTTTAAATCTGGCAACGGCGATGGTGCTGCTAGATCTGGTGTGTATAGGAAACCCTAGGGATCATCTTGTTTTTTTTATCCCCTAGGGTCCCATCTGCAAAGTTTTCAGAACATCCATTTTTGCCAGGTCTGTCTTTTAGTTTTCATGTATATTTGTTCATATAACTTGGTTTTCTATTAATGAAATATGTGATTGCTATAAACAAACCAGACCACCAACTTTGCATAATAATTTTCTAAGAAGAGCAGGTCAAGCCACAACAAGGTTCAGTGTTTTTGATCAATTTAAAGCAATGACTGGACCCAATGGCAACAACTCAAATAACTCCAAAAAAATGAATCTATCTGCAAGCCACTAAGCTTCTGCACTTCAGATAGAGGTCACTTGGGGTGTGTTTGGTTACCTGCATCATTTTGCGCGTTTTTGCATCCGTGGCCCGCTAGGGCCTGGCCCTAAAAACCGAGACTTGAGCCACGTTGTGCTTCCCATTTGGTTGCCCACAAAGTGCTAGCCAGACCCGTTCGTCAGGAAACGAGTTTTTAAGCCCCGGTGTTTGGTTTACATCTCTGTTTCATGTACTCTCACATTTTGTCTCTATAGTGAACTTACCTCACACCACTTCTACCGCCGGTGATGAACATGACGACGGTATGGCGCAATGGCAGTGCGCCTACGGAGGTTACGGAGGAGGTTAAAAGTGCACGTACAGTCCAATAGCTGCGTAGAGCCTAATAGCCGTGGTTGTGCGGCAGCGACTACAGAGTTCACGGCTAGGAGCGACGGCGGCTGAGCGGAGATGGCGGCGGCTGAGCAGAGATGACGGAGAGGGTAAAAAATACACGTACAGCAAGTGCAGTAGCTTCTGCTGCGACGGCGGAGTTCACTGCGGCGAGTTCGACCATAGATGTTGAAGAACACATTATGCAAGCCGCAGTATGTACATAGGTGAGTACAAGCTCTACTCGTGTATGACCTCCGAAACGGAAAACTTATAACACGAAAGTTTTGAGAAACGTCGAGATGAACCTGCTCGTAAGAGGATATTTCCAACGGTCAACCGAGTGCGATGAATTTGACAAAATTCGTCTAAAAAAGTTCCTAACATCGGTTCTAAATTGAGAAGTTACAGTCGACGAAACTCGAAACCGAGCACGGGAATGGAATCTACTCGTCGATGCGCATATTTTCCGTGTACATTTTAGTTTGAATCGAAGTATGGTTGTGTAGATTAGAGAGTATCAACAGAGGTAAACCGGGAGACCCCAAGGAGGCCTCACAGCGATTAAGGATTTGTGGCCGTCGGATCGAGCAGTTACCGCGCGATCTCGACCGTCCGATCCTTGCCTTACTTTTTTACTGCCTGCATGTTTTGCTGACGGTGGGGCCAAAAATCGTAGGGCCCGTTTGGCAAAGACACACCGCGTCAAGTCCTCGGTGCTGCTTCGGACCGTCCAGTCGCGCGCGCCGGCCTTGGGTCCGGGACGCGTGTTCTTTCCGCATTTGTGCGGTGGCCTGAAAGATGTGCGGGTACTCGCATCAGTCGCTATTTTGTGGGCCTATATTTTGGCAGGTCCACTTTCAGTCGGTGTGGCTGGCTCAGGGTTAGGTGCAGTTGTTTGTTTCCCTCGGTGATAATATCTGATTTGAGGGGGTAGTATCGGGATTTCGTCGCAGAGTGGACCAAGCGTCTCGGCGTCCTCCTCGCTGTCAACTCCTCCATGGTCGCCGCCCTATTCCTGGCCTCGATTGGGGAGAGGAGCTCGCACGCCTCACTTTTCTGCTGCTCCTCTCTCAGCCCGTTCTAGGTTTTGGCTTCTCCTCTCCCTTCTGGTTCGTCGCCGTAGCTCCAATTCCACCTCCACTTTGCTGACTCCGGTCTCCGATTCCGGCCGGATCCGACGTTGTGCAAGTATTTCTCACTTATTCCGGCCGGATCCGCCGATGTGCAAGTATTTCTCACCGATTCCGGCCGGATCCGACGCTTTGCAAGTATTTCCCACTGATTCCGGCCGGCTTTGTCGCCATGGATTTTCTATGCGGTGGATTTGGTTTAGGCAACGCTTTGGTTGACCTACGTTTTGATACCTGCTTTCTTTCCTTTGCTTCTTTTTGTCCTAGGTGCGATTTCTGCTGCACCTATTTCTCCTCTTTTTGGTTGTCTGTTTTCCCTCTGTCTCCATCTCAGATTTCAGCTTCTTCTTGCTTTTTTCAGGTTCTTTCGGTGTTGTTTTGGGACGTTGCCTGTCTTTGGCTTCTTCTTAGGTCCTTGCTTTTTTGTATCTTTTGGATTTCGTATTTTTGTCCGGTTCTTTGTTCTTCCTGCTTCTTTTTTCTATCCTTTTTGTCTTCCGCTGCGTTTTGCTTCTTCTTCGGTTCTTGCTCTCTGTGCCTTTTGTTTCTTTTGGATTTCTTATTTTATTTTTCGGCTCTTCATTCTTCCCGTGTCTTTTTGTTTTATCCATTCTTGGTCGCTGCTCTTTTCTTCTTCTTGGATTCTGCTTTTTTGTTTTATTGGATTTTTCCTTCTTCTGATCTAGCTAGGTATTTTAACTCATTCACCTCTATTTATTTTTTGCCTTCATTTTTGGGTTCTTTCTGTTCTTGATTTTATATTGGTCTGTTCATTCTGATTTTGTTTTCCTTCTTTGTTGCTATCTCTGTTCATATTTGCTTAGTGGTTTCGCTTTTATTCTTTCTCTTTTTTTCGATTTGTCCTTGGGGTTTCTTTCTGGTCGTTCTCTGTGATCTTAAGATTCACTTTTTTTTTGTTTCTTTGGGTTTTTGCTTGACACGGTTCCAGTGTTTTTCACTCTTTATTGAAGGTTGTTGCGTCCTTGGAAACTGCTGTATGAAGGCTGGTGTTGTTTTTTGCCAGATTTGGTAGTCTGATGCTTTGCTGGTAAGATTTAGGCTTAATGCTGCTTCTGTGCAGATGTACATATTGGCATATCATGTGTTTATATGCTACTTTATGCATCCCTGTGTGACATGATACTAGGAATAAACTGTTCTTTTCGAGTGGAAATTATTACTTGGTGGATTCTATTTAGCTATAGTATTGTTCTTTGTTTCTTGGTATATTGGTAGCGAATTAACTGAACGCCAATAACTACGAGGTACACTTTTGTTGCACGAAACAGTAGGTCTCTGTGTTGGGAATACGAAATTGCTTTGATGTAAAAATTGGAATAGACTTATTTGTAGCCATTCCTTTCTAATATGGCCTTAAGAACAGGTCTCTCACAGTTGAAACTAGCCCTGGGTTAGTGCCTTGATTCACGTGGAATTTTACTTTGCTATACTACTGGTCATTGTTGGTTGGCTACCGATATCTAATTATCTGAACAATAGCACCTATGTGGTACACTTAGTTGCACACAAAAATAACCTTTGTAATGGTTTCCAACTGTTTGTTTGTTTGTTCTAGCTATATCTATGTTTTTTGTGGCTTTAGAAGCATGTTTAAATGCTGTTCTCAGGTTATCAGATTATATTGCATTTTTTATTATATCATATATCGTGTTTCACATTTTCTTCAGAATAAAAGAGGGAACGAAACATTGGCTTCATTAGTTATTATCTATTTTCTTTCATTGATATTGCACAATTGTCTTTCTACTTTAGAAACACTAGCTTGATTAGTTATTATCTCTTTTCTTTCAATGAAACACGTTGTGCATAAATATGAGACTAGGTCATTTTTTGGTTTCCTTTATGATGACACATGGTTCTGTTTCGTTGTATTTTCAGCAGTGTTAGTGTTGAGTACTTATTTACATTTGCTTTGATATAGGAAGATTAGCACATCAGTTTGTCTGTTTAAAATGCATTCGTCACTGCTTTATGTGTGTGCTCATTGCTGTTCTTTTGCAGGTCGCCCCATCGTTGGAGACTGCTGCCTGAGATTGTTGTTGTTGCTGGATTTGGGATTTTGTTTCCTTGCTGGTAAGATTCAGAATCTGAAAGAAAAGTACAGTGATACGCGGTTTCCTCTGCTAGGTGAGTTATGTGTGTGAATGTTACCGGCAGTTGTAGGTGTGAGCTATATTTGCTGTATATTACAAGAATTAGTTTGCTCTTGGTTAAGACAATTTAGGTGATTTGAAAGAGTGAGCTACACATTAGTTGTACTACAGAAATTAGTTTGGTCCTCATTCAGATGATTTAGGTTTTTTGTGTATGCCTAAACTGTGGTTTATGGTGGCGGTAGTAGGTCCGTCGGAGTGGAATATATAGTAATGCCTACGTCTGCGTGGTGAATCGTATTTGCTTATATTACTGGTATTTTTTACTTGGTCAGTTGATACAGTTATTTGAACACCAAGAATTATGAGGTAAGCTTTGGTTACACAACTAAATTCGCTTCTGTGTTGATAATATGGTGTCCTTATTTTCTGGTCTTAGTGGCCTCCTGGTCTATCTATTAAGATAGTTGCTGTTTTCTGCAGCTTTGTTTTAGTGGCCCTTGGTGAAAATTTAATACTGAGTACTGCTTACATTCACATGGAATTGTATATTCTGGTTTGCCCACATGGAATTATATGAACATTAGTAACTCTGTGGTTTTGTTTAATTGCGGTAACAAATAGTATTGTTGTAATTATCCTGCTATGTTATTCATCTGTTCTAGCTTTGTTTATCTGTCTCGGCAGGTCATTGGACGAACTTAGATGGTTTATGTGAATTAGGGTTGCTAGATTTTATTTATCTCAGCGTGTTCAGGTTATATGCTATGATTCTTCTCCTAATATGGTCACAGATTCACCTTTGGTTGTGTTTGTTCCAGGTGTGTTGCTGTTGTGGGCGGTGCTACGTCCGTCTTCCGTCAGGTATAAAACTTTCTCCACTCTGTACTATTTCCTTATTGTCATCCTCTGCTTACTTAATTACCTTATTTTATTTATATCCTGCTGTTGGCACTGGTTTCTGAACTCTTCAAAAAGAATTGTATTTAATTTGGTTTCTCCATAGCATTTTGTGTCGGGTTTTAATTGTCTGTTTATTTCATGTTTGGGTGATTGAGCTGAAACAATAACATGAAGACAAGTATTGCTGAAACAATAACTTTACTTCCTTGGGCCTTCTACAATGATGACATTGTTGTTAGAAGCGTTCTCTCTTCCTTATATCAATGTACTCATTTTGTACTTAGAACATTAGGATCATTCATGGTTTATTTCTTAGTTACAGTAGATTTGTCTGTTTTGTTGTCCTGAAAAAGCAGTGTGTTCAGCCATAAATAGCACCATGTGTTTATTCCCATTAGTCCTTACTAATTAGCACACATATATTTATCTCCCCCTTCTGCTTATTTGATGTCAAACGACTAACCTTTCTTGGCTTGATATTGTTGGCATATTTTCCATTAATTTCATATTTTTATCAGCATATTTGTAAAGCGCCGTATTTCCTTTAGGTATAGCCGTATGCATATGTCTAGCCTGATGTTCCTTTAAAGGTTGTCATACTCTGGGTGATACTATAGCTACTTTGTAAGAATTTGTTTGTTTTCCGCATGTCATTTTGGTCCTATTTCCATTTCACTCGCCGCGTATTAGCTCTATGTATATGTGTCCACCCAACTTCTTTCTGTTAGGCAGCGATTCCACCATCCATTTTGCTGGTTGTTTCCTATTCTCTACCGTGTTTTTTTTCGTGTCGTGAGTTGCTTATTTAGTTTTTAGCCAAACTAAAAAAGTAGGTAAACAATGAGAACATTTTACCTTCAAATTTACACTGCAATTTGGTGTGAAGATGCTAGACTTCTGGGTTTGATCGTAACGCGATCTGAGTTTCTTTTTCAAATCCGATTTTGTTCAGTTTTGTAAACAATGACTGCTCCCTGGGTGACCGCGGTTGATATTGTGTTCACTGCTTGGCTGGATTTAAGGTTCAGCTCTATTCATGGTAAGTTTTGCCCTCTGGTGGAAGTTTATGTAAGATTGGTTGCCAGCTTGCCTAAATTATGATCTGTGGCTGGATGTGCTTGGGTTTGGGACACAAAGTGTTAATGTCTGTATCCAGGCGATTATCTATAATCTGTGCAGAGTTATCATTTGATGTTCAATGGTAGTTTTGCCACTGTTCTACTAAAATTTGACAAATATTGTGCTCTGTTTTTTTTTGGGTTAGTTACATGCTTCATAGGTTGTATTGGTTCCACTTTGTTTTCATTTTAGAAATACCCATGCATGGATGACCTTCTTTTGGGGACCTTGGTTTGATGCTCTGCTTCTTCTGATTGAGTTTGCTACGCAAATTAATGAATCTTACGGAGATGAATAATTAATTTAGTTCTCACATGTGATTTCCCTCTTCTAAACTTGCACCATGCATTTAGATTTTCGTAATCAATGAATATATTGTTTTTGTACCAACAATTTATTGAAACACATTTTAAATGTGAGATGTGTCTTGACAATATGTTTTATTAGTGGAACATTATCCGTGAAAGTCATGAGCTGGTCGCGAGTCTATCATGGCGTAGACCTGGTACTCATCAGTTTTGTAAGATGGGGTTGCTTGGGTAATTATCCCTTCCTATCTATATTTGATTGGGCCTCTGTATTGTAATTGATAGGAAAATGTTGTTTATCTCAGTTTGTGTGTATCATGGTTGTAGTATTTGTCCTTATCACTTAACAATATCATTTTTCTTGATGTAATTTCACTAGGATTATTGCTTTTTTGCTTCATTTTCGTAAACTTTTTGCTGCAGCTGGGTGTTTTCTTATCTGAATGGTTTCAAGGTTATGTCACGTTTTCATCCAAGTAAACACTTCCTTATACGAGTTGCTAACATTTTGATTGGATATTTGATTTTCTTTTACTATTTATAATCCATATTTTCAAATCATATGCTTTGAGCATTCCAGTGGCTTATCCATGTCCTAGAACTCCTACTCCCTCCGATCCATAATAAGTGTCGCTGATTTAGTACAAAGTTGTATTGAAGCAGCGACACTTATTATGAATCAGAGGGAGTATTTATGATCCATTCTTAAGCATATTTTTTAAGAATATAAATACAGGTTTCCTCATGGTGACCATTTGATAATTTATCGTGGGTCCATGCATAGAAGGTTATTGTTCGACCCCTAGATAAAGTCCTAGGACTCGCGTGGACTGGATGCGTTGAGCCGTTGGAGAGATCCTTAGAGTTGAGGTGAACAAAAGGCAAGTGGTTTCTTAGAGTTGAGGTGCACCAAAGGCAAGTGGTTTCAAATGCTAGCTCTTTTCTATTTGTGTTGTTCCTCATGTTTGTTGACTAAAGGTATAAAAAGGCCATGTGATTGGAAAATTGTTTTTTATGTTTATGTTATATGTTTCCAGAACGTTCAACGTTCTAGAATAAATTTGGTAGGAAAATCATGTGATGCCATATACTCATGACCTTACATAGTTACCAAAGACTTCTGCAAGAACGGATGTGCACAAAGTAATCATCCATCTCATACACTATGCATGCTTCTCTGTAAACCTCAGACCTCTCTACATATGTAATGCCATTCCTCTGTAAACTTGGGGCATCCCGACATATGTAATGTCATTTCTCTATTCTTTCGCTTGTCCTTTTAATTGCAACTTTTCATATTTGTAGAATGAAGAATATACTATGGTGAAGAGTGAGTTGAATCATTTAAGTTTGGTGTCTTTTTGAAAACTTTCATGGTTTTACTTCACAACTGGTTCATATACCAAAAAAATTACACTTCATCAACAAGCTAATGCAGCTTCCGACTAATTGTATCATATAATCGATTTTATCTCAATTCATCCAATCAGCACAAGCTGCTACTGTTTTTTCCCTGTTATACTTTTAATTATTGCCATTGCCTTTGCTTTATCTGCTATTTCTTGCTTCTAAACTTAGACTTGCATACATACTATCTACACCTATGAAACTTGTGATAAGCCTGTCAAATTTACAGATCATTTGCAGTGAATGGCGATATTATGAATTACTGGATCTATGCTTCTTCGTATAAAGTTTCAGGTATCTCTAGGAAAGATTTGTAAGAGTTATACAAACTCTGACAATTCTTCTGAATTTAAGCACATGATATATTAACCTGTAGTAGTCACGATAGTGCCGAAAAGATAATGTCTGGCATGTATCTTTGTGAGGTCCATTGATTTTTTGTGAACCTTTGCGTAAATATTTTATTATAAAAGCTTGATCGCTCGATAGAGATTTCACTTGAGATAAAATACCTTATGAGTCTGAGTGGTTCCTCCGAGGCATTTTTTAAATTATTCATGTGTATATGTCATCTGCAGCGTAAATATGGTTGGAGCTGACACAATAATTTCGAACATATATGCATGCTGATCGTCCCATTCTTTTTCTCAGATTAACATGATATACTAGCTGAAGTCATTTAATTGTTCACTCTACTTTATATTGTAAAACTGGATTCTTACTAAGTTAGCCCTTGAACATGCCATGTCTTGTGATGGTAGCTTTACTAAGATAACATAATATGCCTTCCGTGATACAGTTTGAATCTTCATATATAGCCCTGGAACATGTCTGTTATGTCTTCTGTGATGCAGTTTGAATCTTCCTATTGCTTTGCAGTTTCTTTCAAGAATTTCCTCTGTGTCCCCCTAGGTTTCCACTCTGGTAGGTTATTGTGAAGTTATTTATATTGTACATGACCACACGATGATTATATTCGCTATGATCCATTCAAAAGCTCTAGACATCTACTCCTAAATAATTATCTTGAAAAGAAAGGTTTTCTATAACAATTCTCGAAACATATTTAATAGGTGAATGCTCTGTTTACTCTATATAGCTATTAGCATTGTCTTATACAGCCTGGTTCAACTCTTTCAAATTTGCAACTGTTCCCCACTAATTCATTTTCACTTTCATTCAAAGGTGTCACGCACCTCATCATCTGAAACAAAGCTTTATTTTTGCATACATAATACTACTTATTTGTGCTGAAGCAGAGAAAGAGCATATTGCCCTTGAGATATATGTGATGGCTCAGGAAGAAACAAGTTTGGACCTGACTTCCCTGTAATTTACTACTACAAGCTAGCTAAGAGGTCATCCAAATATTGTCCTTGCTGTAGATCCCTCCAAGTATATGTTACTTTTTTTTGCTTGAGTTTCATTAGCTGGATACAGAGCCACAACTCCTAAAAAATCAGTACCAGTAGTATATATGTATTGATGTTGGTAATTGAAATACCTACTATATTTATGTACTCTCGCTACCTAAGGTTAACGATCTATGTGATGATCGAGATGTTGTAATTAAGAACCTACTTATCATGTAGACTTATGGGTGTACACTCTGTGTATGTAAGAGCATTGTCATTTGCTTTAAACCTATAAAGTCACTGGTATGCATAACTATTGTGTCGTATTAAGAATGTTTATCATAGCGTTTTGCAAATTGAAAACCAGTGTCAACGGCGGGTGGCGCGCGGCAAGCCGCGCCAGGGAATCTAGTGTAAGTGAATCAGTGTAAGTAAGGTGAGCAGAGCGCGAGCCACGTGGGCTTTTTATCTCACTAGAACCTGTTCCTGAAAAAACGGCCTAGTGTTTTAAAGTTTGTGTCATACAAGATTTAGATAAGATTTAGATACGAGACATGTAATGAAACAGGCCAAAACTCGCACCTAATAGTGCGAAACGGAGCCTTCCACGCAACCAAACACGCCCTTGGGATCGGACGATTTATTCTTCTTTGTGGGACGTGATTCATTGTTCCTTGGACGATTTCACTTATGTTGTTTGATAAAATAACAACAAGTAGTGAGGCGTATAAGCTACATGACTTTTTAGTAGAGATACGATACTTCTCAAACGTTGGTACAAACCTGTCGGTTTTCCATCGTCAGGGCAAGATTTTTGGCCATCTCAAGTTTAGTTTAGAGTTCATGATTAGTTAAAGAAACTGATAAGTAATCTTATCTTAGCTACACCACATATCTGAAAGAAAAGCAATGACGATTTTTGAGCCGGATCGAGGTTCAACCCGAGGTGATACATGGGCTCTCCGGTCACGAACCTCTGGTGGAGATCTGACATACATATGGAGTTCGGGGCTTCCGGAGCCAGCATCACCGTTTGCATCGGCAGTTGCTCCTCCCCAAGCCGGCGAAGGGCCAGAGCTCTCTCGACGCGTGGAAGCCATCTGTTAAGAGCTCAAGTGTAATTTCTTATTTGTTTCTATTTTTTATTTTTTGTTCCTTGCTTTGTTTTTCTTGTTTTCTTCCGGAACAGTATTTCTCTTTGCAAGAAAGCACACAGCAATTTTTTTAATTAATAAAAATCCAAATTCATGTTCGTAAAGATTTGAATTTGGGTGGCTGTGTTGTACATTCACCCGCCTAACCAAGTGAGTTAGACTCACTTCTTTGCTCCTAACAATATTGCCATAGTACGTACGGAGGCGCGTATTGGTGCTCAGTTTTCATGGTCCTCAGTTACCCGGCCACATGCTACGGCCGCAGGCTGCACATTATCTCGCTATGTGCGTAGAGCGCAACGGCCGGCCGGCCGGCCGGCCGGCCGGGACAGCTCGTCAAACGCGCTCCAGCCTCCAGGGACGGGAGATACGAGATTGAGCTACTTTTGTTTCTGCCTCTGGCCACACCTTTGTCTCGTTTGGATTCAGAACAGCTACGCTGGTGAATTGGTGATTCATCATCCCCTGAGTCCGACGGACTACTTATCATAGAGGTCTAGAGCGGGTCCGGTGACCTTAAAATAGCTTACTTTGTGATTTGTGTAGACTTGATCTCCAATCATAATGCACTTTGTCCATTAGCTGCATACCGTGGATCTCCAAATATATCTGCATTATATATTTTCACTTAGGATCTCCAATCATGCGTACTGCATTCCGTCTCTAGACTGTAGAATTGTACTATCGTGTTTATTGTTGTAGATTCTTGGGTTGGTATGCATATGATTGTGTTCTGTTTTAGAGAATAATATTAATAATAAAGTTTTTATTTGGCATCATGTACTCATATGGTCTATTCTTTCGCTGATCGTCGAACAAAGAACAAGGACGAGATTAATTAGTTCATTGGCATCGGGGAATCGATCTGGGATACAATTTGATATGTGTGGAAAGTACATAGCTTTTGTCCACGGCCGCGTTTAACAGATCTTCTTGTTATGGTTCGAAAGAACGAGATCTTGTTACCCATTTTCTCCCATATCAGGAACGTATACGTGTCGGGAACTATACTAAGCCTGGCCCGACAAAAGTTTGATGCGGCGTGTGATCGCCTGACGACCACCACTACTGCGGGTTGCGGGCTCTTGATCTGTCACAACTCATAAGCTACAATTGACCAGACGTCTATATTAGCTTGTTTAGGGAAACACTAATACGGCTTGTTTGATCACCATGGAGAAGTTATAGGGGCGTCTATGTTGGTGTCTATTTGTTTTTCTCTCGCTTTCTTGCTATGGTTGGGCTATGTCTTTTGTTGTTCTTTTTTTATTCCGTGAAACGTCCTGTGAACGACAGGATTTTAATCGACAAAACTCTTCATAGAACCTATGACGATTTAAGCACTTTACTGTTATAGTTCTCTCGAGAAAATACAGGCTTAATTACAACAATGTTGTTTAGTGGCCCTAGCCATAGGATAAGAGAGTCTATTGGTACTGTGTTCATTTGCATTATCTTGGGTTACCCAACACCGTGCTTGATCCATATGTGTGTTCACATTCGGTAACCGGGTGCATCGATTATAGCTGCACATGATCTCGTTGCGTGGAGTGCAACGTCGACCTGTTGTGGCGGTGCTATTGAAATTACTTTTGTTACTGTCTATCGCAACATCTTCTCATTACGATTCGTAATAGCTATTGTGCATGACCTTCGTTAGCTAGCTTGATGCACATGAATTATCACGAGTAATTCTTACATATTTTGGGACCGGGGCTAATTAAAACAAATATATTTGTACTAAACTCTTATAATTATATGTGACTTAATTTATTCATAGTATAATACTAACGAATATATGTATATATCCATTAGTTTTCACTATTAACTGCATTTGAATGTTCCTAATACTAATTATTGTTATTTATTATACATTTAAAATGTATATCAATAAAAAAATGTGTTGTGAGAAATCTAAATTGTACGTTGTAAAAAATATTCTTTGCATTCTTTTGATAATAACATAACTTATATAGTGTTTATATATATAGATTTGTTTCCATGTATATGCCCGTGTGTGTGGTCGAGTCTATTTTAATATTCTTCGTATCATGTTAAAGATCTCTAAAGCGTACACTCTAATAAATAAATATACTAATAGTGGTTTCTCGTCTTTCTTAGAAGAATAATTATATAAACTTCTAGATTATAAATTTAAACATCGGCAAATGTATCTTAAAGAAATGGTATCGGTCAATCGTAGTAATCACCAACCCGCAAAAAAATCATAGTAATCACCAAATAGTCTTCTTTACATATGATTTAATTATTTTATATGCGTGTATGCAATGTGTTTGGCATCATCCGTTGTATGCATGCAACAATCTATTTCTCTAATAAAGGATTAAGCATAGCGTTAAATATAAAAATCTTGTTAACATAAATTTGAGAACAACATGTAAGACATCTTAATGAGGGAGACTAACAGTCAAAGTAAAGCGCATGGTTGTCGGTCGAAATAGTTTGTTTTCATGTGGTACACAATATTAGTCAACTCTGTCGACATCCTACAAGCTGATATTTTCATATATTTAATATTTGTTCGTACATAATGGAAAATATTAAAGGCCCTTTTATTCTGGTGCTCGACCCTGGGCTTCATTAGGCGCTTCATTAGGGCTGGGCATCATTGTGGTTCATGCCTTGAGCGTGATAGACTAACTACATTAGACAAGGCTGGGCGACCTTAAATCAGCTCACTTTGTGTAGTCTTTAGTATCTTGTGTAGGCTTTGGATCTCCAACCATGCTCCACTTTTAAAAGCTTTTGCACTACCATTCCATTCACCAAACTAGGGTTTAGCTAGTGCTGCCGCCTTGATCCCCCTTCCCTCTCATGTCTGATGATTGTGTCGGCGGCGAGAGGGGTGGGGGTCCGTTCTTTGGTGTTCCATGTTTTGCAGGTCCATATTTTTGCTAGATTTTGAAATCCCTATCGGCATATTAGTAAGGTGATGTCGACGATGACGCGTCGAGAAAAGGTCAAGTTCGTTCTAGCGTCAGCGAAGGGGTAGGCACTGACAGATATGTTTGATACCTTTGGATCTTAACATCTGATGTGTTGTCTAGAGAAACTTGTTCGTTGGTTTGTGGTGCGACATCATCCATCTCTTCGTTGTTTTGGGTTTCCGACAAAGTCTGATTTTTTTCAACTCTTAATTGGCGGTAAAGAATTGTAAGTATGTGATGCTTGGTGCTTAGGGTGTGTCGCCAACGGATGATGGTTCAATGGTTATTACATATCCTTATTTGGGGCGAACGGCTATTGCAGATTTCAAAGTCTTGCTTTGCGAGGGTGGTTGCGGGTGTTCTAGTCTTCTCCTTATTTATTGTATGTTTCAACCTCCATTAGTCACTAATCGAACAATCGAAGAAAGATGATGGCCAGTTTTATGTTTATTGTATTTTTTGTATTAGCAGTTCTTTGTGGAGTTGTCTTTCACTTGTAATAGATTTTATTTTCTTGATAAATATCAGATATAAGATATCTTTCCTAAAAATAATTCTAATGCACTTTGTTTGTATGTATAAATGCATATTGCGGATCTCCAAATATATGTACTGCATTATTATTATTATTATTTTGAAACGAGAAAAATACTTGCCATTTTCATTAATTAAGAAGAATAGAGGTGGCCATTTAATTAGCGGGTAACCGGCCGAAAACCGGTACAGACACCCTCGCCTACCTTCATGTAAGAGATCGTCGCGAGGACACACAAGGCCACCCTGACTACCAAGAGCAGACCACACACCGCTGAAGACGAAGATCGTCGTCGAGGTTGACCATCAGCGTCATCGTCATCACTCCACCGAGAGCGACCCCGAGTATAATTGTTCAGTTGTGGATTTCCTATCATGCGTACTGCATTTTATATGAATATAATTGTTCCTTTTTTGTAAAATCTTGGGGTTGTAGAGAAGTAACAAGAAAGTTGTTATGTAGCATCATGCATGTGGTCCATTCTTTCGTTCATCGTCGAATAAAAAAGAAGACGAGATTAATTAGTGCATTGTCCTGGGATTCGATCCGAGATATAATTCGATATGGGTGCAATGCAAAGCACACAGCTTTTGGCCGCATTTAGAAGATCTTCCCGTTATGGTTCGAAAGAAGCAGATCTTGTTGCTCATTTTATCCCAGATCATGCATGCGCGTCGCGTATAGTGTCAATCGGATTGGACTAAGCCTGTCCCGACCAAATTTCGATGCAGCGTGCGATCGCCTGACGATCGCCACTACTCCGGGCTCGATATGTCACAAGGCACAAGCTAGCTAGCAACAGCTGCGATCGACCAAACGTCTATGTTGAGAGGAACACTATATGCAGGCTGATTGATCACCTGTGGCACGGAACTTGAAGTTTCCACTGCGATCGGTTGGCCGTTGCATTGCCTCTGGTTCCGACAAGAGCGCAACGGAGCAGCTAGCACGTGTCGAGCGGCGTCCATGGTAGAGGTGGGACCTTCCCGCCTCGGCACATTCTCGTTTCCCCCATCGCCGCCGGCAACTAGCGAGTGCCACGTACATGTGCCCAGTGCCCTAGTTTAGCTTAGTTAAGCTAGGTGGTTAATCTTATACATGAAACATGTCTAGATACCTTTATTTTTTGTTAAATTTGAGACACTTATTTTTGGACGGAGGGAGTACTATACTTCGTGCGTGTCGTGTGGTATAGAGACGTTTGTTTTCATGCAGTACGTGTCACTAGCTAGGGAATCTGGTGACCCGCTACGTTGACCGCCTCTCTCTCTCGACGCGTTCGTGCTTTTGTTCGCTAGTCCAGCACCACGGCGGCCTTTCAATTTTAAAATTCTTGTTTCCGTGAAACTTTGTACTCCATCGGGTAAACACATTAGAGGCCGGCAACTAATCTTTGCTACTCCCTCCGTCCCAAAATAAGTGTCTCGGATTTGCTAAAAAATGAATGTATCTAGACATGAAACAAGTTTAGATACATCTATTTTTTGGCAAATCTGAGACACTTATTTTGGGACGGAGGGAGTATTTCTAGATTGCACAACCCATATCCATATACCTCGAGATCATTTTTGTATCTCGATCTTATATTAATCTAGTCTCTTTGTAGCTGAAGACGGCCACGGCGGCCGGGTTGTTCAAGGCTTATTTACGGCCCTTCGTGAAGGCATCAGGCTGTTGAAATCTGCACAACAGGACAGGTTGGTCGTCCGGCCGCAGACAATGGCGACAGCTATATATATAGCCCAGAAATTACCGTCATCGATCCATTCTGCCTGATTGATCCCAGCCACACCCCGCAAGTACTCGTTAACTAAGAGCATCTCTAGCAGAACCCGTAAAACGCCCAAACCAGCAAAATAACTGCCCGATGCGGATTCGAACCCTTAAAAACGCAGAGAACAGAACCCTCAAAACTCACCGACCCGTAAAAGTTTTTGAGGGGCCCCGTGAATCCGGCCCTCGGAACGGTAAGTTCGCAGATTTCGCCGCCGAACCGAGGGGGCCCTGCATATGGTGAAAGTACTTGGCGGGCTGAACATTCAGCACCGGCCGGTGACCTTCGGCCGTGGAACTCGCCGGAATCCGGCAAACTTCCGCTGCGCTCGCCGGAATCGCCGGAAATTGAAGCGCGCACCAGGCAGGAGCTGGTTGCCGGCCCAGGGGGCGCTCCGTCGAGCTTCCCGCGGCGGCTTCGGGAGGTCTTCGTTCCCTGCGTCGGGGGCTTCGTGTGCCAGCCATGTGCGACGCCGGGGCACCGGGCGCTCGCGATGAAGTCACGCACCACCTCGCCGCTTCTGTACGCGTACGCCCACCGGGGTAGCGGCTGCGCGAGCGGGCGGGCGTGCGCCGCCGTGCTGGGCGCCTCCGCCGTGTCGATTCTCGTCGTCGCGCACGCCCTCCTTGCATGGTCCAGGGCATGCATCGTGGATGTCGCCGTGCTCCGTCTGCCGGCGAGCGTTGACGCTGGCGACGCCGTCGAGGGGTTCCCGTGGACCAATTTGGTTTGTTTTCCCTGCTAATTTCACGCGTTGGTTTGATTGTTCGATCAATCGATAACTTGCCTGACTTTGTTGCTTTCTTTTCTGCTTGTTTGCTGGTGGCTGGCGCTCGCCCCTGATTTGAGGATTTGAGGAGCTCCAGGAAAAAGACGGTGGGATGGGGAAAAAATTAAAGAATATTCTAGAATATGTTTTTTTACAGTTTGTGTTTGCAGTGTCTGATCCGTCCCGGCTGTTTTCAGCCCATAAAAGACGCCATCCGCGAACCGTAAACTTCTTTTGCAGTTCCAAGTTTTACGGTTACTGCTAGAGATGCTCTAACTAACCACGCCCGCGCAGCTGGGGGTAGCTGTAGAAATCTACCGATTTGTAAATTCATTCACTAGGATTCAGTAACGATACGATCGATCGCGACGGCCGGGGCGATCTGGCCTAGCAAACTATCGCTTCCCTCTTTGGCGTCCACGTACTTATTAGGGGACAGTAACTGGATTTTTTAGCGAGTGATCAGTATATTTTAGTCGTGGCTGACGACGGCGTAACAGCGACAGAGTGAGGCGCCGAGAAAGCACACCGTCGTAAATTAATCACGGCAAGTGGGTTGGAGACAGAACAGAATTCAGCACGGCTAGCCACAGGTGGTCGACGTGTAAACCAGTGGCGGAGCTGCACACAATATGTGATGTCGCTTGACATCACAGGTTTTCCAAATGTTCCTTTATATTTTCCAAAATTTATGCATCGGCCTCTAGAAGTATAAAGCAGCATGGTGCATTGACATCACTAATCCTGGAGTCTAGCTCCGCCACTGGTGTAAACTGAGATCAACTTTCCAAATGCAGGGATCACAAGTAGACATATATTGGATAAAAAACAAGCAGCATCGATTTTATAGACACCGTGCTATCTTTTAGTATCTTATATCTTGGATTGTCTTCTCATTAGTTTTTTCTAGAAACTTCCAGTGTGACATGATCCAATCATCGACGTGTAAACTGAGATTTACTTTACAAATGGAGAGGTCACAAGTAGACATATATGGATAAAAAACAAGCATCGATTTTATACACACCGTGCTAATTTTGGATCTTATCTTGGATTGTCTTCATTTGGTTTTCTCTAGAAACTTCTAGGGTAACATAATCACATCATTGCTATACGTACGTAGTTTATACTGTAATATATGAATTAAACAATGAAAACATCAAATAACAAAACATTCAATCAATTTCATCTAGTCTAATAATTTGGAAGAAAATTATGTATTAGAGCAAACAACCCCCGTTAAACGAGCCGTCGGGAGCGGGAGTTGGAAAATGTCGATGCAAAACGAGGATGGAGAGCAACAATGGGTCGACCTTTGGTCGCTGGGAGCGAGGTAGCTAGTCTCGGCGGTAGGTTAAACAAGCTTTCATGAGCGGTGGTTGGAAAATGTCGATGCAAAACTAGGATGGAGAGCGACAATGGGTCGGCTTTCATGGTCTCTAAGGACTCCCAGTGACGGATCGCTCTGAAAGGGGTGATTCAGTAGGGGAGGGCGGAACAGGGCCATCCCATGAGAGGGGGTGATCGAGAGGGGGGCTCCTCCGAGCGCAAAAAAATCATGGGTGCCTTCCCTA
This sequence comes from Poa pratensis, assembly GCA_947311845.1. Taxonomy (NCBI): domain Eukaryota; kingdom Viridiplantae; phylum Streptophyta; class Magnoliopsida; order Poales; family Poaceae; genus Poa; species Poa pratensis. The sequence goes on from CAMZMU010000034.1 coordinate 88,207,609, forward strand.
GGTACAAAGTCGATTGCCTCAGTTCAAACGCAGGAAAAAAACAACAACCGAAAGGGCCTTGGTTGTACAAAAACGCCAAGTGTAGCCTGGGGTACATGTGACATGTTTTTGAAATTTTTACCAATGTGCAACTCGAAAACGCCTTGTATTTTGAGCCACATAAATCAGACAAATTTTGTAGGTTCAAATTGTGGTACTGTTCACTACTTCAGACTAACATTTTTTATAATATAGCACAACATATAATACGTTGTATTTCGAGTCGAGAATTTACACAATGATACTCCCTCTGGTCCGAATTAACTGTCGTGGATTAGACTGCAGCCATGCACAACATCCAGTAACAGCTGCAACAATTAATTCGGATTAAAGGGAGTAGAATACATCATTGATTACATCCAGAATATCTAGAGATTTTGGTGAAACTTTCAAAATTCGTTTTTAAATAAAGAGCTACATGTAACCTAGGCTACAACATGCTGCACTATTGGTTGTAGCATTTTCTCAGATTGGGGTTTTCTTTCTCCCGAATGGAAAGCATCAGTCGAGCGTCGGGGATGTCAATAATTTTCTGTTCGACTCCGGTTTAACGATTAAGTTGTAGGCATGTTCAGCAAGATTTCGAAAGATATCTAGCGACACGGCGCGAGTTAGTTCATCCCGTCGAAAATTCTTGGCCTCGCCACTCGGCTCTCGCGTGGCGCCGCTGATTCATTCGCCCTGTCGCACAAGACGGGCAGCCCGACGGCGTAAAGTGATCTCATAACCGACTGAATCACATAAGAGGTGTGTTACATTATGAATTAGCTAGTGATCGATGAATCCATGCCATAGTTTGCATTACTACTTGTGTTTATAATTTATATTTCCTCGTGTTCTGTAATCTCTAATTCTCTAGTACAAGCGGTATAACTCCATGCCCTAGTTTGCGTTACTACTTGTATTTCCTATTTTCAGAGTGGCTCTAACTAGTGGCATATCTTGGGGCCAAAATTTTGCCAAGTATTAGTGGATTTTACATTAAAAATAATTCAGACTTGGGGGAGGCCCCCCCCCCCCCCCCCCCCGGCATACACATAGCTCTGTCCCTGGTTCTGACGCCTAGAAAAGGCTCTATCCAGCAGTGGCCATAGCAGCCGTGCTGGCTGCATGCTAGTTGGTCTTGAGATGGAACGACAGTAAATCACGCACATCACTACCTAGCATGCTGGCCCTAGGGTCAAGGGGCCTCCCCATCATTGGGGAGACGCTCGAGTTCTTCTCAGCGACCCATCGCTCGAGTTGATCCCGTTCTTTATGCGGCGTTAGGAGAGATAACTAATCAATACCGGTCTTACTCCAGCCTCATCGTTTTCAAGTTTGCATATATGAATGGAAGTGATTCAACAATGAAAAAACTGTACTCCCTCCGTTTGGAAAATGATGTCTTACATATATCCAAATTCGGATGTATGTGTACACTAAAACATATCTACATACATCCGAATCTGGACAAATCCAAGACATCATTTTTCGGACGGAGTGAGTACATAAAAATTAATGAAGAACACTACATAAACAAGTGGTTCAATATAATACAGTTTTTTCCGGCATTAGAGGACACGGTTACAGGGCCATGCTAGGTGATATGGGCGTACACAAACACGGCAAGAAAAAACAACGCCCATGCAAGCTAGAGTGCTACTACCAGAGCGTGCCCAACCCAACAGTGCACGAGAGCTTCGACAACTCGATTTTGAGGGCGATCTTGCGGTAGATGCATGGTGTTGGCCGTAATTGCAACACGCTGAAAAACTTGGCCATTCAGCTATTTCCATAGGGTCCACACAGTGAGGAGGACAAGGGAGTCAAATCCCTTCTTGTGCTGCCGAGGAACACGAAGACGCTCGTCAGGCCACCATTCGATGAGTCTTGCATCGGCCGCCGGCGTGAGTGCATGCATGTTACAACGCCGTAGTAGGTCGTGCCAAACTTTCCTGGTGAAGACGCAACCCATCGCGATGTGGTCCGGTGTCTCGAGGGCTTGGTCACATTGGGGCCTATGAAATGAGAAGTTTATCCATGCCTCAACATATGATCCGCAGTCCACAATCGGTGTTGCATTTCCAGCCAAAATATGGATCTTGCACTTAGCAGGAGCCCACGTTTGCCAAAATGGTTTTGCCGCACGGGAAGAATTCTAGTGCGCCGGCGTGGAAGATCTTGTATGTTGAACTCGCGGAGTACTCACTCGATGGTGTCCACTTCCACTTCACGTGGTCCGGCGTCCCTTGGGTCAGGAACATGGGCTGCAGCATGTCAACCAACTTGAGGAACTGAACGAACACGGGAACACTGAGAGGGCCGGTGTGACATCATGGATCCGGTGGCGCCCCAACAAGGCTTCCTCCACCGTCTTCGTCTTCGTTACTTTTGGAAGGTAGAATTTTATAGAAATACAAATTTACAAGTTGAAACTCAAAACATTTTGATAGCTCGTAAGTAATTTTGAGTTTTAACATGTAAATTTGCCTATCTATACTTTCCCAACGCAATAAATTTTGTTGCGATTTTTCACCAGTTCACAATGAACGTTGATTTCCACCTTATATTTTCTCCACGTCTCGATCCATTATCCAGTGAATGCCCCCGTTAAAATAGACTGCTCCGGGCGGCACCAACGAGGGCCATGCTGACGCTCCATGAGCAGCGCCCGCACATGATGTCGCTGCGTGGCTTCGAGCGGGGAAGGGTGCCCTGCTGCGTGGTGCTCGACGGCCGGCCGGGACAGCGCGGCGGACGGCATGGACGGGGGTTTAAAAAGTTATTTTTCTTTCTGTTTTCCGGCCACACCTTGTCGTTTGGATTCGGGAGAGCTACCTTACCCGGCCGTCGCTAGCCAGCTCCATGCAGCGCATCATTGTGGTTCATATTGTGAGACTGACAGGATAAAATCTTTAATTGAGAGCGGGGTTTACTATTTGTATTTTGTAGGATCTGAATGTCTAATCATTTTCAATCATACTGGACTGTGTGTGTCTGTATAGCTGCGTGTTGCGGATCTCCAAATATACCTGCCCGTATCCTGCATTACATATTTTTTTGAGTTTAAGGTGGTCGATATCCACCGCTCGAATAGATAGAAAAGAATTGACCCAGTTTATAAGGAAAACCGGGCACAAAAACCATACAAACTGTACAACGTCCTGTTTATAAGGAAAACAGGACCAAAAAACCGCACAGACGATGCGACCCGCCGCCCACGCGACACAAGTGGACCAAACGCCACAACACACACCACCCGCTCCGGGGCCGCCGCCCCGGCGTAGCAACCAGATCGACCTTCGCATTGCCCGAAAGCGATCCTGCATTACATATGCATGATGGTATGGTTGTACCTCTCTAATCATGCGTACTGCACTTTTTGTCTGTATACCTGCATAAATGTACCATGTTTATAGTTTTGTAGGTTCTGTGTTCGGTTTCACATGGAAATAATATCGACAACAAAGTTGTTACGTACTAGCATCATGCATGTGGGAAATTCTTTCATTTATCGCCTATTGAAAAAACCCACTCAATGTTTTGAAGAAAAATGAAAAAAAAAACAAGTCTGGGAATCGATCCGAGATGGCGAGATATATGCTACTAGATGAGTGCCCGTGCGTTGCTACGGGTGTATAAATACTATTATGACAAATTCGCCCGTGCGTTGCTACGGATTAATTTTGACAAATAAAATCATGGAAAACTCTACTACTTAAAATAATTTTATTTCTTGAAAATCATTTTTATTTCTTAAACGGTCTTGAAGCGGATGCAAGTACTATCAAGAATTATTGTAGGAGTCACATGGTACCGTAAAAATGATAGGTCCTTCTTAGCGTTGTCGTCCCACCATCTATAGCTCGTGATCTTCTTCCTCTTTGCCGTGTACCCAGACTCATCGAGCTCGTCTCCTTGACTATGATCAGCACCTAGTACTTCTCGGTGGCCTTGAGCATATCGTAATTGAGCTTGTAAATAGGCAGGTTCTTCTTCTCGTCTTGGACTCCCTATACAATGTGACATTCCTATCGATATTTTGGCAGTTCGTCATCCCACCGTCGGGCGTCGACGCCTACCTTTACGGCAGAAAAATGAACGCCCCTATCTTTATCTCTTCAGCCTTCTTCAGTTTTCATGTGACGCCTGATGCAGCATTGTATTTGATACTTGCTGCATTTAATTCATTTATCCTATATGTAGTGTAATCCACCGTACACCATGCCATCTCCCTCTTTCTTTTGTTCATGCAAGCATCAATGCCATGTTCTACATAGAATTTTGCTTCAGCTTGAACTCCTTTTGTCCTGTAGTGCATGGAAGCAAGCGCATTTCTTCTAATTTTGTGTTATCTCGGATCAACGATGAAAATACCATGGGGTTGTTCCTTTCTTCCTGCCTGTTAATTTGTTTGTGGGTTTGCTGCATGGAAACACAATAACCGCACCACAAAACAGACAGTGCGTAGTTGGGAATCTCTGCCTTTACTGAATTGCACCAATTCCTCGTCTATCTGCAGCAGTAGCACTCATATTAGATCAGATGACCAAATGGCTCGAGCTCTTCAACTACTTGTTCTGGAACACACTTGTGCAAGGCAAATGGCTGTCTGCCAGTGCGTTGAATGATCGGAGATGACGCTGCTACTGGCCTATGCGGCCTCGACGTCCGGCCGGAGGCTAGAAAACAAAGAAGCACTGAATCACGTCACCGATGCAGGGTCCTGGCGGACGAACTCGTCCGCATCAGACTCCACAGCAACCGTGCGCCCACACCTGAAGAGCATCGTCTCCTGCAGGGACACCAAGGAACCAGCAGTGCGTCGCGAGCGAGATGAGGAGGAGGTCGCCGGGCACTGAGAGAGGCCTTCTCGTAAACTGGTGGGCAAGGGGAAACCCTCTTACCGGAGCCGGAAATGAACCACAGGGGAGGATGTGGTGGTGCGAGGGATCCAACGAGGGGCGCCGGTGGGGGAAGGTGCAGGTCCGTGCACGAGGAGGTGTGGCCTGTAAACTCAGGGACCCGGCGAGCTCAAGACGTCGGTGGCAGGATCTTCGTTTTGGGAGGCGGGGTGACTTGGAGGTCGTCGGGCTTCCCGCGGCGCCGGCCCGCCTCACGCTCCTCTCCATGATCGCCACCGCGCAGCGCCCGGAGAAGAGGCCTCGTCGCCGCATCCGATTCTCAGAGGTCATCCGCTCCGTCCTCGAGTCTGAACTCGCCTACCCCGCCGGCGGCCGCTGCGAATCTCGTGTCGGTCGCTGGCTCGCTGCAGCTGCTGAGAAGAGAGAACAGGGGATCGGGTGCAGGTGGGTGGATAAGGGTGGGACTGCGGATTAATTTACAGTTTTCTCAGGGGCCTCTCTGCAAAACTGCCGCGACGTACGAACCGGGACGTACGATCGCCACGGTTAACAATATTATATACTCCCTCCGATCCATATTAGTGGGCATAGCTTTGTCTAAATTCATATGTATCTAGTTAAGTATTTAGACTAGATACATGTGTATCTAGACAAAGTTGTGCCCACTAATATGGATCGGAGGTAGTAGTAAAGATTCGTTTTGGGTGGAAAGCGTATGGCAGTTGGCCGCTGCCGGATCTAGAAGATCTTCTTGTTATGGTTCGAGAGAAGGGAGATCTCGTTACTATGTTAGCCATTTTCTCCTAGATCATGCACGTAGGATCGATTGGGCTAAACCTGGCCCGACCTGTCTTCGATGTCGCGTGATCTCCTGACGATCATCGCTACTCCGGGCTCGATCTGACACAATTCACACGCAAGAGCTACCTAGTTAAATCGATCACTCCAGCTTGATCACCACGGAGAAGCTAGCTAGTTGGGTGACGATGACAGATCGACCTTGCAATTCAAGCACGTACGCGCGCGTAGCGATGCCACCGGCCAGGGACATCTACGTGTGTGGGCGTGTGGCACGGAACTGGAAGTTTCCACCGTGAAGTCACTCGCTTGGCCGTTGCATTACCGCCGGTCCCGGCAAGACGGAGACGGAGCAACACGCGTCAGAACTCAGAACTGGCCGGCGAGGCAGTTATTCCGTCCTACTAGTACTCAGCTGGTATAGTTAGCAGAATACGTAGTCTTCTACCCACGCTGAAAGAGATGCATTGAACGTTCGGACATCGGTCGGTTTTCCTTCTCCGGCATGCATGGCCGACCATGTAGGACCCCAAAATGCCACGGTATTTTTTTTGCACGGTATTAACAAGTTCTAGAGGTCAGGTAAAAAAATTAGTTCTAGAGCTCCCAAAATGCCACTTGATTTTCCAGCCAAAATATATTCTCACTCATTTATATCCAAAAGTCGAAAAGAACACAGCGTAGCGGACGAGCAGACCAACTTTTTCTATGTACATCGACTTATTAGGCCAGAACGGATTGGGTAAAAAGCTCCAATTTTCCGGCCAGAGGCAGCTGAAAAGCTGATCCCGGCGGAGTATGTATTGGGGGGGAATTTCATTAATTCCTGTGTATAAAACTCTCCTAGTATCTTAGTATGTACAGCAGTGTTTCGCTAGTCACTATGGCATGTCCACGTCTGTTTGGTTACTGGTTGTCGCCGGCGCGGTCACCGGCGAAAGAGACTGCGGAGAGGCGGCTGGGCCGGGGGCGGAACCCGGCGGCGGCGCGACTCCGATTCTGCGACTGCGGGGACGGCGCGAGCGCCCTGCGCGCCCACGTCCCGCTCTCGGTGCCGACGAGACGCACAAGCGCGCTGCCTATGCGCTTGGCATCGCCCAGCCTGCTGGTGCTGCCGCCTGTCGACACGGGGAAGGCGGGGAGACTGGCTTGCTGTGGCCGTGGCCGGCCGGGGCCTCATGCTTGCGGTCCTTGTGGAGGCTGCAGCGGAAGGAGCCCGGGTGATTCGTCGGGGAGCACATACAGGAGCGCCGGCTCTTGGTGGAGGCGGACGACGCCGACGACGACGAGACGCTGACGGACTTGCCCGGCGAGCGGGCGGCGAGCTTGACGCGGGTGGGCGAAGCGGAGCGGTAGTTGGGAATCGTTAGGACCGGGCCGCTGGGTCGAGTCGCAGTGGCCGTCGCCATGGTCGCCGAGAGATCAGTCGAATTCAGGAGGCGGTGGCTCTGGTTTGGTTGGTATCAGTTCAGCTGTGGTGGTTGGCTGGTGGTTTGGCAACCTGTGAGGCTGTGACTGTGAGTAAACAGAGAAGCCAGCGGCCTTGTTCGTATTTATAGAGCAATGGTGGGTGGGGAAGAACCGTGGGCAAGGCAGTGAGCGCGTGGGCGGCTGTGCTGTGGGCCCGTACTGCGGCACACCGGAACGGGTCCTCCTGATTCAGGTCACGCCAACTTCCTTCAAATATTTTCTCTCAAAATTCTGGTCAATTTCTTGTACTACAAACCAGTACTGACTAACTATACAGTATTCCAGTGGCGAGTACATGAATAAGCATCTTACTCTTTTCATGTAAACATCTTAAGCAGACATGTTTTTTTTAACCTGCTGTTAAGGGGCACTTTGGTTGAAATCATAGTAATAGGAATATTACAGTAATATGATGTCACAACACTTGAAATTCTCGAGAACCAGAAATACGCAAATCAGTAGTAGGTATTGATTGGTTCCCTACAGGAAAAAAAAAAGAAATTTCTATTGGGATTGAGTACATGTCATAGTTTTCATGGACACATAGAAATTTTTCCAAGAGGTCTCACCTCTTTCTAAAAATCCAATACGATTGTTGTGCAGGAAAATACTCTATGAGAATTTTGGAGGATTCAACTATTATTATTTTCGAGCGTAGATTCAATTCTTTTGAACCAAATGAATTTTATAGATTATAAAAATCCTGTACAATTCCTTTGAACTAAAAAACCCTAGTTATAGATAGAAGTAGTATTGAGCTTACGTTGTTCCTTTCTTGAACACTGTGTACTGTATAGAAGTATCATGCTGCTCCATCGTATACGAGGAAGTTGCACACATATTTTTAGCACACCGTGGATGTGTCGACTCGGCCAGAATTCGGCAGCAACGCTGATCCGGTACATTCCCGTGTGCAGCCCACCGGTTGGTTGTCAGTAAACCGGTTCCGGCACACTGAAAGGATGGACCCAGGAAAGAGGAAGTTATCTCGGAACACTCAAATGCCGTGAACGTCAATGGACATCTCAATAAAAAAAACGTCAATGGAGGCATGGCCAGGTTGGCAAGATTAGGACCTGATCGACGTGACGCGCTAACAGACGTACGGCAGCGAGCGGCCGGCGAAACATGGCCGTCGCGTGCGTGAAGCCCGGCCGACCTCCGATCGATCGACGACGCCGTCGGCATCCGTCGCAAATGGCCGTATCCGTCGGCGGCCAACGTTCGGTCGAGGCCGGCCGTCGATACTGTGGTATTTGGCGCTCGCTTTCAGCGGGAAGCAACGCGCGCAGGAGCGCGTCGTGATCCCGGCCAGTTCGCGATACGATGCTATGCTCCGATATATATTCTGGCTTCCTTTTTTGTTGCGGTCGACCGATCGAACGTGGCCATCTCATTCTCTGCCTAATTCCGTTTCACTTTCGCTTTGTTGGCTCTTTGGTTAAGATTATAGTAAGTGCTGTCTTTTGTTATTCCGCGTGTCCTTACAAGTGACCAAAGCAGGAGATCTTGTCGGATTACTGGCTAAGCCTGACCCGACCGAATTCCGACCATCAACGCCACTGCGGGCTCGATCTGACCTACGGAGTAACTCACACGCAAGAGCAAGATCCACCAAAGATATGCATGCATGGGACGACGTTCGTGCATCGGATCGGTTCTCCTTCTCCGCCACCAGCGTAGCGAGCGCCCCGTATGGGCCAATTTGTAACAGTTCAGGATCCAAGGTTTGCATGGGCCTTGTTTCTTTGTAACGTTGGGCCAATTTGTGGGCCTGGATGGCGAGGTTCCGGTAGATTACGAACCACTAGAACGCAAACCCTATATATCGCCTATTGCGAGCGCTAATTACAGCTCGCCTGCAGCGGTTTCTTGCTGGGCCGGCCCATTACCGTCTGCACTAAATAGAGAAAAGATGAGAGAAATAGGAGGCGCAGGTGGGATTCGAACCCCGCACGGCCGCACGTCTACCGACGAAGACCGAGGACAGACCACTGCGCTAACCTCAGTTTGGTGTGTATGTAAGCGTATGGCTTCTTTTATGGTTTCCTTTCTTTTCTGTTTTCTGTTTTCTTTTTCCGTTTTCTTTTTCCGTTTTCTTTTTCCGTTACCTTTTTTCTTTTTCCGTTTTCTTTTTCTTTTTTTTCTTTTTCTGTTTTGTTTTTATGTTTTCTTTTCCATTTTCTTTTTCGGTTTTATTTTTTGTTTTCTGTTTTTTTGTTTCACTTTTTCCTTTTTCCTTTTATGTTTTAATTTTCGCATATTTTGAAAATGGTTCATATTTTGGAAAATAATTCTTTTTAAAAAATGGTTCCGATTTTCGAAAATGTTTCTTTTTTTTTTATGGTTCCTTTTTGAAAATGGTTTCGAACCGAAAAAATGGTTCCGAATGAAAAAAATGGTTCTTTTTTTAAAATGGTTCCGATTTTTCGAAAATGGTTCTTTTTTTGAAAATTGATCATTTTTGAAAAATGGTTCTGATTTTTGAAAATGGTTCCTTTTTGAAAATGGCTCCGAACCCAAAAAAAATGGTTCCTTTTTGAAAATGGTTTCGAACCGAAAAAATGGTTCCGAATAAAAAAATGGTTCTTTTTAAAATGGTTCCGATTTTTCGAAAATGGTTCTTTCTTTTTGAAAATTTATCATTCTTTTAAAATGGTTCCGAACCAAAAAAATGGTTCCGATTTTTGAAAATGGTTCCGAATGAAAAAAAAGGTTCCTTTTTAAAAATGGCTCCGAACCAAAAAAAAATGGTTCCTTTTTGAAAATGGTTTCGAACCGAAAAAATGGTTCCGAATGAAAAAATGGTTCCTTTTTTAAAATGGTTCTGATTTTTCGAAAATGGTTCTTTTTTTGAAAATGGATCATTTTTTATAAATGGTTCCGAACCAAAAAATGGTTCCGATTTTTTGAAAATGGTTCCGAATGAAAAAAATGGTTCCTTTTTTAAAATAGTTCCGTTTTTTCGAAAATGGTTCTTTTTGAAAATGGTTCCTTTTTGAAAAATGGTTCCGAACCAAAAAATGGTTCCGATTTTTGAAAATGGTTCCGAATGAAAAAAACGGTTCCTTTTTTAAAATGGTTCCGAACCGAAAAAATGGTTTCGAACCGAAAAATGGTTCCGAAAAAAAAATGGTTCCTTTTTGGAAATGGTTCAGAATCGAAAAATTACGATTTTTCGAAAATGGTTCCTTTTTTAAAATGGTTCCAAAACGAAAAAATGGTTCCGATTTTTGAAAATGGTTTCGAATGAAAAAATTCTGATTTTTTGAAAATGGTTCCCTTTTAAAAATGGTTCCGAACCGAAAAAATGGTTCCGATTATTGAAAATGGTTCCGAATGAAAAAATGGTTTCGATTATTGAAAATTTGGAACCATTTTAAAATTGGATTTTTTTTTCAAAATATGGAACATTTTCAAATTTGGAACAATTTTCAAATTTTGAACCATTTTTCAAAATCTGGAACCATTTTTCAAATCTGGAACCATTTTCAAAATCGGAACCATTTTTCAAAAATGACCTTTTTTTAAAATCTGGTTCCTATTTTGAAAATATTCATTTTTAAAATTGGTTCATTTTTCAATATGCCTTTGTACACAAAAATGTTTATTTTTTGAAATCGTACAAATTTTAAATTCTGATTTGAAAAATGTTCAAGTTTAGAAAACGTTCGGATGTGAAAAAATTTCAGCTTTTGAAAAATGTTCATTTTTGAAAATGCTTCAGGTTATTGAAAATGGTTCAGATTTTGGAAATGTTCAGATTCATACTTAAAAAATGTTTATACTTTTAAAAGTTGAGATTAAAAACAGATTAATAAAAAGAGAAAGGAAAAGGAAAAAAAAGAAAGAAGGAAAAAAATCGCGACTGACAAGCTACAAGTAAACGTTGTGTGCATTATGTATCACGTGGTCAGCTCGGTCACACTGGTCAGGTTCCTTCATTCGTTGCTCCCGGTTGCGGGTACGATTCCAACCATCCGCACATAATTCTATTTTTCTGCTGTGGTGCGAATCATAAATGGGCCTCCTTATTGGGCTTCCGTCAGGTGTAGGGTCCTGCTCCTGCAGGCGAGCCGGAAATAGAGGTCGCAACAGGTGATATATAGGGGATCCCCACTAGAAGCAGGTAGAGTAACTCTTCTTCCCTAAAAAAAAAGAGTTGTACCTCTTCTAATTCTCCAAAAAAGGTACTCCCTCCGATCCATATTAGTGGGCACAACTTTGTCTAGATACATATGTATCTAGTCTAAATACTTAACTAGATACATATGAATTTAGACAAAGCTATGCCCACTAATATGGATCGGAGGGAGTAGCAACTCTTGTTTTTGTCTTAAAAAAAAATCTTCTTTCTTATTTTTTTTTATCTCCGATCCATAATAAGACATTTATTTTGCATTCGCAAATAAAAAATAACACACTTAATAAGGAACCTCAGTTAGACTATTCTGAATTTCTGACAGAAACTCACAATCGGTGAAAAACCCCCTTCATTTGCAAAAAAACCCCTGTATTTTTGTACATTTGCAAAACCCCCTGTATTTCTGGACATTTCAAAAATTCAGGGGGTTTTTTTGAAAAAATACAGGGTTTTTTTTTGCAAATGTACAAAAATACAGGGTTTTTTTTGCAAAATTACGTGTCCAGTCAGCATCAACTTCAACGGAAAACGGCCTGACAGGTGGGGTCAGTGACTTAAGTGCACCAGATGACGAGTTGTGTGACCAAAAAATTCAGTTATCCAGTTGTGTGACTTAAGTGCACATAGCTGTCGAGTTGTGTGACCACCAGTGCAAATAACTCTTCCAAGGGACACATTCTAGAACACTTGTACCGTCTCATGACTCACGATGTAATTAACCAAATCTTTGGGTAGATTAGACTTGACTTTGTGCTTCTCGTCATGTGGTCAACTATGTTTTCATCACCGCCTAAACGCTAGTAAATGATTAGGCATGTGGGTGGTGTCTGAGCAATCCAAAACCATCCACAGATTATGCAAGGTTAGTGATCCAAAGACTGGAGGGATAAACACCTCCCACAATTCAGAGTAATTTCAAGGATAAACATGGTAGTTGTTAATGTTCACCAAAAAACACAGTATTTTTAAATATTTAACCTATATTTTATTTAAGACAAACATGTTGCACTTGATGTATCTTAGAGAAAAAATAGGCTCTAACTTTTGTTTTTAGAAACAATATGTTTAGACTCCAAAGTTCGGCCTTGTAATGTTGGGCCTTCATAGCAGCACTAGCTTATTGGCGGGCCATGCTAAAACCTTCAAACGAAAGAGAAGGAGGAGGCAAAAGGGCGAACGGAAGAAGGCGAAAAAAAATTATACAAACGCTGGCTACTCCGGCTGGGCTTGAGGTCACGCACGCGTAGAAAGAGGAGGCAATCAAAGCTCACTTCACTGATTTCCTCGGATCAACACATGACAGGACAACGTCTCTAAACTGGGAGACTCTAGGTTATGTGCGGCATGATCTGACCGCTCTTGAGGCGCCTTTTGACATTGAGGAACTAAAGGCTGCGGTTTTTGCTCTGCCGGCTGAGAAGGCCTCCGGCCCCGACGGATTCATAGGGCGTTTCTTCCGTGCCTGCTGGGAAATGATCAGTAAGGATTTATTTGAGGCTATGCAGTCCATGGCTGAGGGCGGAGGCCACTGTTTTGGCCTTATGAACAAAGCAAATGTCGTTCTGCTGCCCAAGAAAGTGGAGGCAGGGGTGATTGCGGACTACCGACCCATAAGCCTCATCCACAGCTTCTCAAAAATATTCTCCAAGCTGTTGGCCTCTCGTCTTGCTCCTCTTCTACCGGATTTTGTCTCTCCGAGTCAGTCGGCGTTCATCAAGAAGAGATGCCTACATGATAATTTTCTCCATGTCCAAGGCTTGATCAAAGAGACGCACAAGGAGAAAACACCGGGTTTCTTTTTAAAGCTGGACATCACAAAGGCATTCGACACGGTCAGTTGGCCATACTTGCTGGAGCTGCTTGATCACCTTGGTTTTGGTCCTCGATGGAGGAGATGGATATGCCTTTTGCTCTCTTCGGCGTCCTCCAAAATTCTTCTCAACGGAAAACCGGGTCCTGCAATTCGACACGCGAGGGGTTTGTGCCAGGGGGATTCCATATCACCAATGTTGTTAATCTTGGCGATTGATCCGCTGCGATTGTTGAGACCGATCAGAACGCGCCCGGTTAGATTCACCGTCTCCTTGTACGCGGACGACGCGCGCATTTTTTTGGGCCGGATCAGCAAGATATGCGGGTGGTGTGTCAGCTCCTGGACGCATTTGGCAAGGCCAGTGGGCTGCGGACAAACTTGGAGAAATCAGAAGCCTTCCCCATCCAATGCAATGAGGATCAGATCTTGGCGGCTTTGGCAATCTTCCCGGCGAAGCGTGGCTGTTTCCCTTGCACCTACCTAGGGCTTCCACTCCACCACTCGAGGCTCAAGGCGGTGCACTTTCAACCGCTGATTGACAAGCTCGGAGCGCGGCTCACAGGGTGGTGGGGGAAGCACTTCACGAGAGCTGGCCGAGTTCTCCTTTGCCGCTCTGTGTTGTCGGCCATGGTAATTCACCACCTACTGGTGTTCAAGCTTCCGAAGTGGGTGCTGCGCAGAATTGAGAAAGATCAAGAGGAGTTTTCTCTGGATGAAATCGGGGGATGCGCCCGGTGCCCGCCCGCACTCTCTGGTGAATTGGGGCACGGTATGTCAGCCAAAGAACCTGGGCGGCCTCGGCGTTTTCGACTTGGAAAAGTTTGGACGTGCTCTACGTCTAAGGTGGCCATGGTTCTCCTAGATGGAATCGGATAGGCCATGGAAGGGCATGACATTACCATGCGACAAAGCGGACATGGAGCTCTTCGCGCGTCCACAGATATTTCGGTGGGGGATGGAGCCAAGTGCCTTTTTTGGTATGATCGTTGGATGCCAGACGGTGCACTCAGGTTCCAGTTCCCTGAGCTTTTCTCCATTGCCACTAGAAAATTGAGAACGGTCCAAAAAGAACTGCACGACAGAAACTGGATGAAGTCGCTTTTCCGCATCTCCACTCCAACTCAGATTGACCAGTTTGTCTCGCTATGGGAGCGCTTGCGTGGGGTGGTGCTGCAACCACGCCCCGACGCCATTGCTTGGAGGTGGACATCTTCTGGGGTGTACTCAACGGCATCGGCATACCGCTGCCAGTTCTCCGGTGCATGCCATCCTTTCCGGGCGGCAAAGATTTGGAGGGCGCACGCGGAGCCAAAATGCAGATTCTTCGCTTGGCTCGCCGTCCACGGCAAGATCCTCACGGCGGAAAATTTGGCGATTCACGGCTGGCCTCATGATCCCATTTGCAAGCTCTGTCGAATACACCCGGAAACAACAAGACACTTGCTTCTCGAGTGCAGCTTCACTACGGCGGTACGATAAACGATCTTCGGATGGAACGGTTCCATTGGAATCGCTCCACCTCCACTAGGACATGATATTGATGGATGGTGGGACATCATGATTGCCGCGAACCCAAAAGAGAAGAGACGCGAGGCTAGCGGAAACTTCTTCTACGCCATGTGGGGAGTTTGGAAGGAGAGAAATAGAAGGATCTTCAGGAACACCACGCTACAGTCAGACTTGGTGGCCCACCTCGTGTGGGAAGAGATCGAACAGCGGAAGTTTGCCCACACTCAGGACCCGGAGGAAACTAGTTTTCGATTCAATCTATATTTTGTGAAAGACACTTTTGCTTCGGCAATGACCTTGTAATTATAACTCTTTCTATCTAATCGGACGGCATGATCGACTGCTTTTAAACTAAAAAAAGAGAAGGAGGAGAATTTTCTTGGCTGGTCGACCCAATTGCTCGGGCGGCCCATTTCGCAACATGGCCTGGGAAGGAAAACATCCCGCACGCGCGGCGCGCGTGCACCGAAGGGCCCGAGATAATTCCAGGACGCTCCAAGTGGAGCGCACACGCCGTCGGTCCGTGCCGCAATATCCACTGCTCTTCCCCGCCCGCCCGCTCGCTCCCCCACAGCCATGGCGGCGCTCTGCTCCGCCGCCTCGCCGACCATCTCCAGGGCCGCGGCCCTCAGCCTCACCGCGCGCGGGGCCGCCTCCTTCCTCCGCCTCCGCCTGCGCGCCGCCTCGCGCTCCTGCTACGCTGCACCGCGGGCTGCGGCTGCGGCGGGGAAGGTTCCGTCGTGGCGTGGGCAGCGGCGCTTTGCCGCGTCGGCTGCTTCCACTACGGATGAAGAAGAAGACGTTGATACGATGATCCCGCCCGACAACCGCATCCGGCCACCATCATCACCGGCTTCCTCGGCTCCGGCAAGGTTAGGGTCCCCAACGTTTATGTATAGCGCCATGATGCGTTCCGAGCTTTACACACGCTTCCCGTGGCGGCGTTGAGCATTTGATTGAGAGATTAGCAAATCGTTATTGAGCATTTTCAGCTAGCTGTAGAGCTTTATAGAATGTATTGGCAAATGACAGTAAGACCAGTTGTGCAGCCATGTAGCTGTGGCACTTCAACGCTCAGTCAAATTTTGCAGTAAGACCAGTTGTGCAATACTTATTAATTTGTAAAGGGATAATTCAAGACATGTAGAACATCCCTTTTGAGTTTTGAAATAGCAGCTAGTAATGGTTTTCCATTCGTTGAATGTTTATACGGGCAACCCTTTGATCGATGAATTGTTAAGATAAGAATACTCGTCTGACCTCTTAGGACGTGAGTTCTGCTTATATACCTGTGCACCTTCTACATGTTTTTCTTTTCTTTTTAGTGTTTATTGACTTGTGTTATCCTTGTCTTTGTTCGATTCATGAACTGCCTTTTGTTCTTATCCACAGAAACTTTACTAAATCACATATTGACATCTCACCATGGGAAGCGGATCGCTGTCATTGAGAATGAGGTATGCCTGTATGAGTAATTTGTTGTTGTGGTATGCTTATTCTTGAAGTGCCTGAGCATGGTCAGTTTTTCACCTACATGCCGGTCTTCTTAATCTGAAAGTTTCATCGTAATTTACTTAGTACATCAGTGAGCAATCGTTTTAAAAGGGCCATGACATCAGCTAAAGTAGGCAAGGTGAAGCTTATTTGATCTCATTGCCTATATTACAGTATGGTGAAGTTGACATTGATGGTTCGTTAGTTGCGGCACAAACTTCTGGAGCTGAGGACATAATGATGCTGAACAATGGTTGCCTTTGCTGCACTGTGCGTGGTGATTTAGTACGAATGATCGGTGAATTGGTTGACAAGAAGAAGGGAAAGTTTGACCATCTTGTTATTGAAACCACAGGTAAGCAACTTGATAGGATTTATACTACAATCAAGAAAACCTGTGAGGTGTAAAAGTTTCGAGGTTAAAAATCTCTTCAACTAAAAAAAAAACTCTTCAACTTAATTTGTTTTTTAGTTATTGTTCGATTGCTTTATCATGTGAAGTTCTCTCAACCTCTGTCTATCCTATTTTTTTCAGGTTTAGCAAATCCAGCACCAATTATACAGACATTCTACGCAGAAGATACAGTATTTAATGATGTCAAACTGGATGGTGTTGTTACTCTAGTAGATTCAAAGCATGCAAGGTTGCATTTGGATGAAGTAAAGCCCAAGGGTATAGTCAATGAGGCAGTTCAGCAAATTGCATATGCTGACAGAATTATCATTAACAAGGTAATTGTATTGTAGCCAACACAAGTTGGTTAATCTATATTAGTCGTTTCTAATTACTGTGCCTTCTTAATTTTATTTTGATCCTTGCTGGGGAAGAGCTAATTTCTTGTTCTCTTGTAGACTGACCTCGTTAGCGAGCCTGAAGTTTCTTCCTTGGTTGAGCGCATAAGGGTCAGGACAGTACATTCAGCTTGCTCTTTCTTGGCCATGTGGTTGTTCCTTACATCATGTTTCGTGCACGCAGAGTATCAACAGCATGGCTAATTTGAAACGAGCTCAGTATGGTAAAGTTGATTTGGATTATGTGCTTGGAATTGGAGGCTTCGATTTAGAGAGGTTCCTTTCTTTCATCGCCTTTTTTTGGACTTCTGCTTTCATAGAAAGAGTACCATCTTTCAGATAATTATATTCCCCTAAAGCAGTCCTATACCTCAAAGGGAAAGAAAGAAACACATCAAGATAACCACATCACGTATTGAACTTTATCTAAATTATTCAAGCACACGGAATGATACATTATCCTGCAAGTGTAACTATGGTAGAGCCACATGGAGCTGCTCGCTAACACTGGGAGATCCATACTTCTTAGGTGGACGGAACTTTGAATTGTTCAACCTTAAATAAATGACACATTATGCTAAATGTGTTAGTATAGTTACAAGATATCAGGCATATTCTGTCTACTAGCATTGAGAGATGAATTTTTTTACTGTCACTCTGACTTGATGGGGTATTAAATGGACGACATCTAGAGTTCATTTAAAATCATGTCATCAATGAACTATACACGCATTTGAACCTCCAGTTGTTTTTCTACATATAGATGGTTTAATCCAATATAAATTAGTTATTTGTTGGACATATACTGTTTGGGATAGTAAAGAGGCACTACTCCACACATTAATTTTTACGCTTGACAGATACTTGTACGTTTAGTTAGATCTTTACAATCACCGAGCAGTGCATGCATACTACACCTAGAGATTGTTCTCTATTTTCCCTTCAAATCTAGTTCTATATTTAGGAAATGTGGCCATAAAGGAAACTGGATTTTGTTTATGTTTCAGGATTGAGAGTGCTGTCACTGAAGAGCCACGTGATGAGCATGAACATGAACATGACCATGAGCATCACCATGACCACGACCACGATCACCATCATCATGATCATGACCACAAACATGGTGAGTAGTATTATTGTACACCCCTAAATGTGGTTACCCTTATGAATTGTAAGAGTAGTGACTAGTGAGGAAGAAAATGTGCCAAGCCTGCTTCATGACTCAATATAGATTGAGGTTTAGTTACAGAATATTTTGTAGACGTGTTGATCCATGTCTGGATCATAACCCGTCTATTATCACTTGGATGCCAGGACGCAGTCATTCCAGAAGGACAATGTTTACCCATTCTCCAGTACATATTATTTTGTGCTGCACTCTTATTTTTGGCAGTATACAGTTATACACTAACATCAACCTACTGTTTATGAAAAGATTAATAGCTGACGCTAAATCTTGTGTAAAGTTGTGTATTACAATACATTATTAATCTTGTACAAATGGAGATTCCAAGGTATGCTTTTGCCAAATACATAATTAGATATTTGTACATTACTCTGAGTTCATGAGTTCCGGAATCTCCATTGTTGATGGGGGTACCTGGAACATTGTAAAATCCTCATTGGGACTTTATCTTGGAATCAAAATCCTCTGCTTGGGTGCTGTTCAAAAGAAGAGATGGAACAGTTTTAATGTTTTACTTAATTGCAGTAAACTTAATAGGTCATATCTAATTTCATGGTAATGCAGTCATAATAGATATGCTGGAGAACTTCTCACAAGAAAGTCTAATTCTGCAGACCTTACTTATGTGTTAATGTAAACGTCTTAAATATCATAAAACACAATAATATGAAGGATTGAACTCAATGTTGGTTGTTTTTGTAGACCATCATGCACATGATCACACCCATGATCCTGGTGTTTCTTCAGTAAGCATTGTTTGCGAAGGGGAGATGGATCTTGAAAAGGTCAACTTAAAATTGCACATGCAGATATATTTTTCTCAAGATGGCTAAGATGAATTTCTAGACATTTGTTTATGTCCCTGCACATGATGGGGTTATGCATATTGGGACAAGCATTTTACATGCACTTCGTGCAGGCTGACATGTGGTTGGGGAACCTGCTGCTGGAACGCAGCGATGACATATACCGGATGAAGGGGATACTCTCTGTCAGTGGAATGCCACAACGCTTTGTCTTTCAGGTGTGTGCTACTCTTGCCTATAGTTTATGCAGTTCTATTCAGTCTCCTGTTCTGCCATTTACGCTGGTGAATACAAATGATGATTTCTTCTAGTGTCATGTTAAAGACATCTTATAAGATCATTTTTTGGTAGGCAAGGCGTCTCTCTTTTATAAAGAAAGCAGCCTGTCTTTCCTTCCATGTTCTTTTTCCATTTTAACATTTGAAAAGCCATGGTGCTACAAAGTGGCTCTCTATTTTACCCTGCTAGTTATCGTACCAACATCCCTGCGATCAAGCATCGTTTGCTTGATCTAAATAGCTCTTTTTTTTTCTATCAAGGCTTGTGTTCTTGATGCTAGAGTCAATGGACAATTTTATGACCTGTCTGAAGATTCCATGTTTAAGGAGCAAATTGCTGGTGTTCTGCTATCGTGGTGTTTAAACGCTGTGCATTCTGTATGACCTAACTGCATCCCTGTTTCGCATCTGTAGGAGTGCACGACATCTTCCAGGGATCTCCCGACAGAATGTGGGAACCAAACGAGCCGCATCAACAAGATCGTGTTCATCGGCAGGCAACTCAAGCGCGAACAGCTGGAGACGGGCTTCAAGGATTGCCTACTGAAACAATGAACAAGAGACCCAGAGCTTATGCGCCGGGATGGATCTCCAGCTTCATGATTTTGAGCTTTGCGGCTGCAGAACTTACCTCGGGAAGTTGAAACTGATATTTTTGGTCGAACTAGCATGAATGTCCGGTGTATATAGAGATTTGGGAACAGTACCATCCTTGGAACCTTTGCCGTCGTGTCCTTCACAGCTGTATACTGTACCTCGATGTAATGTACGCTGTCGCACCGTGACCTTCAGTCTTCAGAGATTTGTACTGCCTGTGATTTGCTTCGTGTACCACCACTGTTATTATTACCCTTTTTGTTCAATCTAATTTTTACTCCCTCCGTTCTAAATTAGATGACTTCTATTTGTCCACATGTCGATGTATGTAGACACATATGGAAGTTATCTAATTTGAAACAGAGGGAGTAATATCTAGTCCGTAATGCGCCGTTCGGATGTTCGCATTGGGAGCTCCATATTGATATTGGGTTGAATATCAATATCATGGGATATTGATATTGAGTCTGAATGTCAATATTTCTGTTTGGATGTGTTAGATATTCAGACCTAGACAAGATATTGAGTTTGAATATCAAATGCTGTTTGGATGTTATAAAAGCAGTTTTCGAGACATTGATCATTGTACTGTTATATTCATGACAAAATGTGCAAAACAACCACATATTATGGTACAAACAACAGCTAGACAAATACGTAAGGTTGTCGAAATACACAGAGGGGAAGAAGATCTATCGATCCGTACCTCACAGCGAAGCTGCAACGCCGGAAACAAGTGCCAATATCCCCGCTTAAAACATGATGCAACAGATAGAACTACTGGCATACGAAATTTAGGAGCAATCAACAAGTATTTATCTAGGAAGAAAAATCACATTTCACCAAAGTAACACAGTAATATACACACTGGATGGATTTACACAAGGTAGACAGTCATCTTGAACTCGGCAAAGTGCATTGCACATATCCGTCAGCAGAAGGTAACAACTCCAATTTTTTCTCCACAATTTTCTCTAGGAAGAAAAATCACATTGCAACTCGAACTGCAGGGGGCCGGCCGCCGTCCATCGGTCCAATCCGTTCCCAGCCTTTCCCGTCCGCCGGGGCTCCAGGTCGGGATAAGAGACCAGCTCGAGCTGCAGGTGCTCTGGCCGCCGGTGCTAGCTCCAAACTTTCCCGTCCTGCACTGGATAAGAGAGAGATGAGAGGGGATGGAGAGAGCAGATGCGTCGGGAGAGAGAGACAGCAAGCGGCATGGAGGGAGGTGCGGGGAGAGAGACAGCAGGCAGCAAGGAGGGAGGGTGGCTGGGAGGTAGGGGAGGACCTGCGCCGCCGCGGCGCCGCCGTCCCTAGGTCTTGCGCGCGGGGATGGAGAGCAGGAGATGACCTGCGCCGCCGCGGTGTTTAGCCTTCGCCGGGAAAGAGAGTAGAGTCGGGAGGCCGGCCGGGTCCGTTGCCTCGCCGGAGATGGAGGTGGCGCGGGAGCAGTGTACCTGCGCCGCCGCCGCCGCGCTTGGTTAAGCTTAACGAGCAGGGCTGCGGGAGAGAAGCAGGCGAAACGGAGGGACTCGACTTCTCGCGAACAGGCACGGGTCGCGAATATCTCGCGATGTCGAGGCTAACCCTCGACATTCGGTGCCCTCGTTTTTGCCTTCCCGAGCCAGCGCTCGATATTGAGCCTCAATACCTAGTTTCAATATCTAGCACATCCAAACGCACTGATTTCAGATATTCGGGGCTGAAACCACCCGAATATCCAATATCTAGCCTCAATGCAAACATCCGAACGCACCATAGGGTCTCTATAGTGTGCGTTTCATTTCAAAATAGGAAAATGTACATGTTTAAAACTATATTCCGGGCTCAGTTCTGATTCAAGTAAACAAATACGGTTTTTCCTCGCGACGGCAACAAAAAAAACTACGAGTAGCGGCTGGTGGGCCGGCCCAACGGGAGGAAAGCAGACACGGCTGAAAGCCTAGAAGACTCGTCACGTCTCGCAAGCATAATCAAGCCCAAGCCCTCGCCTCTTCTCTTTCTTCTTCACAAAGAAAGAACTTTCGAAGAGAGAGAGCTCAGCGGCGACGATGGCGAACCCCAGCGGCACGATGACGAAGAAGGAGATCGGCGAGAGCCACGACGTGCTCCGCTTCGGCGTCAACGACAGCGTCAAGGGCGACCTCGCGCCGCCGCACCCGCTCCAGGCCACCATCCACTCGGTAACCGCTGCCCCCGCCCCCCTCCCTCTCCTCGAAACCCTAGCGCTGACTCCGTGTTGTTGAACGCGCGCGCAGGAGAACAAGTTCTGGGAGGACAAGAAGAAGTTCGGGACGGAGGCCATCTACGGATCCGCCTTCAACATCCGCAGGGATTTCGACGCCCAAATCCTCGCCAGGTACTTGCCGTGCGCTCCTCACCCTTCCTTTTCCCCTCCCGGAAAAAAATTAGGGTTCTGATCTGATGTCGTTTCCGTGCGTTGGAGTCCCTGGCGGCTGATGTTGGCCATAGAGAATTTAGCCGTGTCGAGTGTCCCGCTCGAAGTGTCCATGGGAAGAATTTGGGGGTGAACTTAACCGATGCTCTGAGCTTGAGATGTGTTGGTATTTTTGTGGTCGGAAGTGATATACTAGATTTCCCTTGTGCCGTGTTAGATAGGTAGCCTTTGCGTCAACTATATTTTACTCATGTTAGTTTTGTTCTTGCTGGAAGTAGGCACTAGGCAGCAATTCAGCTACTTGTGTGGATACCTGGCTTACCAATATGGGTCTTTTTTCATGGGTTTTTGCATCATATTGTTAAACAGTCTTTATAAATAGTAATAATATTACTTAATGATGTTAATCTTTTGCTTTTTTGTGAATCCAGGGATCTTATTTCCATATGCATTTTATTCCTGATGGTTTGTTGTTTATCGTTAGCTTCGTTTTTTGGTAATAGCTAGTTTGCACAATGTTTTTTTTCCTGCCACCATATAAACAAGATAAGTAGTTATTACCAGACTCTACATTGGTTCTTTTGCTGCATGCTTCATTGTATCTGTAATTGTATTGCTTTCTTGTATTACTGAAGTGTTGCAATCTGTGACTGTCGCATGAGGTCTTCTGTTAATTTTCCCTGGGATAGCGTTTAAGATACCTGGTTCATTGTATCTAAAATTCAAAAGTATCATTGAACAAATGCAAGGATTGCTACAGTAGGATGGTATATTCAAGATAATGTTCACGTACATGTCAAAAAACTGATAATGTTCATGTAGAAATACAAAGGATAACTTGGAACGCCTGGATCTCTTGCTGTATTTGATTGGACAATCATATCTTGAATTTTTTCTTATTCACATTTTCCTTGACAAATAATAAGTACAAGAATGCAAAGAACAAAGGGGGCAGCATAAGGATGCACCTCTTATCTTGTTTCGACCTTTCTTTTGAATACTCTAAACACTTGTCTCCAAATGGCTTTCTGGAAATTTAAATAGGTGATATGCGGTAACTATGCGGTGTGCCGTGTTAGATAGATAGCTTGTGTGTCAACTATATTTTACTCATGTTAGGTTTTGTCTTGCTGGAAGTAGGCACTAGGCAGCAATTGAGCTGCTGTGTGGATACCTGGCTTACCAATATGGGCCTGTTTTCATGGGTTGTTGCATCAGATAGTTAAACAGTCTTTGTAAATAGTAATAATATAATTTTATGATGTTAATCTTTCGCTTTTATGTGAATCCAGTGATCATATTTCCCTATGCATTTTATTGCTGATGGTTTGTAGCTCCGTTTTGGTAATAGTTAGTTTGAACAATGTTGTTTTTTCCTGCCACCATATAACCAGATAAGTACTCCCTCCGTTCCAATTTAATTGACTTGGTATCCACCACATGTGGATGTATCTAGACATGTTACAAGTATAGATACATCCACATGTGGTGGATACCAAGTCAATTAAATTGGAACGGAGGGAGTACTTATTACCAGACACTACATTGGTTCTTTTGCTGCATGCTTCATTGTATCTAAAATTGTGTGCTTTCTTATGTTAGTGAATTGTTGCAATCTGTGACTGTCGCATGAGGTCTTCTGTTAATCTTCCCTGGGATAGTGTTTAAGATACCTGGTTCATTGTATCTAAAATTCAAAAGTATCATTGAACAAATGCAAGGGTTGCTACAATAGGATGGTATATTCAAGATAATGTTCATGTACATGTCAAAAAACTGATAATGGTCATGTAGAAATACAAAGGATAACTTGGAACGCCTGGATCTCTTGCTGTATTTGATTGGACAATCATATCTTGAATTTTTTCTTATTCACATTTTCCTTGACAAATAATAAGTACAAGAATGCAAAGAACAAAGGGGGCAGCATAAGGATGCACCTTTTATCTTGTTTCGACCTTTCTTTTTAATACTAGCACTTGTCTCCAAATGGCTTTCTGGAAATTTAAATCGGTGATATGCGGTAACTATGTTTGTCTGACGGCATTCTGTATTGCCAGATTTAATTTTGAATACCCTAAGCACTTTTCTCCAATTGGCTTTCTGGAAATTCGTATAGGTGATACCTGTTAAAAATGTTTGTCTGACAGCACTCTGTATTCACAGGTTTCAAAGGCCCCAGGTACTGGGCCATCATCTATGCTAGGATATGAGGCAATGACAGGTGCCTTGGATGATTTTGGATTTGAAGATTATCTTAACAGTAAGTATTGCTTTCCGTTTGTTCTCCATCAATCCTCTTGCTTGCTGTTTCACAATTTTGTGCAAGCGTTTGTGCAGTAACTTTCTAATATATGTACTGCCTGATCCGAGTTAGGGAGTACTGTTATCTCTGAACTCTCTTAAGCTTTGTATCAGCAGTAGTTCTTTTGCCGACTGTCGAACGCACTAGAGCAAATCGTCTGAGCTGACATGGCTTTGAAGACAGAAGTTCTTAAAAAATCAAGTTTTTTTAAGATTTTAAAATGGCTGGGTTGCCCACATACTTCCGTCTAGCTACTGTAAAGTAATACTCCCTCCGTTTTTATTTAGTTCGCGTTCTGGGTTTAGTCAAAGTCAAATTTTATCAAATTTGACCAAGGATATAAGGGAAAATATTAGCATTCATAATACCAAATGCATATAGTATGAAAGTATATTTTATGATAATTCTAATAATATAGATATTGCATTGTACATGTTAATATTTTTTCTAAAATATTTGGTCAAACTTAACAAAGTTTGACTTTGACTAAACCCAGAACGCGAACTAAATAAAAACAGAGGGAGTACTTAATTTGTGCTGTAGGATATATTTAACAACAAACATCAAAAGCTTTTCTCAAATTTGTCGCTCTAAATGATCCAAGCTTGTGCCTGTTAGTTTAACTAGCTCACTTTGGCCCTGTTTATGTGTCAATGCCTGCTTCTCCATCTCCATTAATTATAATTTGCGACCATTTAAATCCTGTTTCCCTTTTCTTTGTCGTGAGAAATGTCTTCAGTTTTTGCTTTGTCAGTTTTCCGCTCCACCTTTTGCTTCTTCTCCATTAATTATCATTTGCGCTTACCATTTGAATCCTGCTTCGGTAACTCCAACTTTCTCGTTGCAAGATCCAATTAACCCTTTTCTATGTCGTTAGAAATGTCTTTAGTTTTTTTGTTGTCAGTTTTCTTCTCCACTTTTACAACAAACCCTTTTCTCTATTGCTAGAAATGCCTTTAGTTTTTGCGTTAAAATTCTTCTTTCCTTGGCTATTTGCAGTGCCCCAAGACTCTGACAGCCTTCGTATTCCGGACATGCACCATGCGATGGAGGTTCGCCTTGGCCTGTCGAAGGGACCTGTCCACCCTAAATTCATTTGATTCTATCCATGTATGCGACATGTTGTGCTCCTTGTCGAGCATTTATACCAGTTCACTAGATTGTATCATGGATTGGTGAAACAGGAGAACTAAGTGGTATTGCATCAGTTTGAATTTCTTAACATGGATTGTAATGTCGCTGCGTTCGAATTTGAACCTCTATTATATTTCTTGTTGAGTTCTTGTGGGATTTGGGACTGATGTCATGAAATTGGCAGATTTTTGAAATACTGTATAGGACCCAGCTCTGTTTCATGAAGAGATTTTTTATGCTGATAGTCTAAAAAAAAGCCCCATGGATCGTCCTAACTGGTTTATTGGTTTGTAATTTTAGTATCAAACCCGGAAGCAAGTTTGTTTGGTTTTCTTTGCTTGGCAAGGATTTCGTTCCTGTTAATTGAACTCCCTGTGAAGTTAATTCTTCCTTTTTTTGTGGGGTCTTGTGAAGTTAATTCCAAATTCTAGATTCGTGCAAAAAAGTGAATTGTATGAAAATGCAGGAGGTTAGTAAAGTTTTTTCAACACAATGTTCTGAGGATGTCATGCATCTTTTCCTTTGCTGTTCGAACTGAAGGTGTGGTGTTCTCTGCTCTCTGAACCGTTACGATTGTAACAGCCCATGTTTGTAACAAAGTAGATTTGCACTCATGAGCATCATCTTAGTTTCACTAAGAACAATTTGCATTATAAACATAAAGTTTTATTTGCAAAAATGTATATATCTTCCCCTATGTTACATTTGGCATCAGGGCTGACCCTCGCGGTAACTCGGGCGTGTGCTCGGGCGTGTGCGGGTTAGGACGCGGACATGTGGATATGTGCCGACACTGGACGCATGGACGGGTGTCAAGAGGGGAAGTTTGTGCACTGGGGCTGATTGAGGACGTCGGTCTTCTAAGGGGGAAGGATGTGAGATCTACTGATATCAACAAGTTGTAATTCCTTTTCTGGAAACTCATCTGGAAGGACCTACGAGGCTAAGCGTGTTTGGTTCGGAGCACTCCAAGTATGGGTGACCGACCGAGAAGTCCTTTCCCGGGGTGCGCACGAGGGGCTAGTCTAGAGATTGTAGAGAGTTGGCAGGGTGACAGGCCCGGTCCGGGGGTGGCTGGGTGTTATATTTGAAGTTTTGGTATCAGAGCAGGACTGCCGGTAGGAAATCCACGTTGAGTCTAGTGTTTGTGAAAACTATTTTGAACCTAAAATTGAGTTGAGATTTAGTTGAGAAAATCTCGTTAGGATTCTTTTTACTCCTTATCTGAGTTACCTTACCTTGTATTAATTTGAAAAGGTAGGTCTGTCTCTTCTGGTCGTTCAAATCTAGGTGCCTCTTTCGGCAGGTCGTTTCTGAACCATTTGACTTACGGTTGAGCTTTCTAAAGTGTGGTGTGTGTTCCGAGTTCAATATTTCTCTTGGTTAACCTGAGAGATCCCCTTTTATCATGTTTTCCGAAGTTTGTGGCTTCCACATCCTTCTGTTTCAGGATTCGATGTTTCCTTTGACCTCAGATGTCTCCTTTTGATCTGCTTAGGTGCTTCTGAAGCTATAAAGTATGGCTATTGCAAGCTACATCGTGATTACTACCCTTTAGTGTCCTCCATGTCACTCGTCTAGTAGTTACTCATTTCTTTGGTTTCAACCCTGGGACTTGACTGAACGTCCCGGTTTGTACCTGATTGCAGTGTGTTGAATCATACGGTTTCTTAACCATGTGGTGCGCATGCTATCAGTACATGATGCTGACTTTTAACCCAAGTTCCATTCTGTTGATCTCTGAGGTAAATTTCAATCATAGTTCAAGCTATTATTAGGCAAAACAATCTTTTGTGTTCTCCTTCAGACAATCATATTTTAGTGTGTGATGCTTGCCAGCGTGGGAAAAGTCGTCAGTTATCTAATTCTACATCGTATCGTGTTTCCACCATGCCTCTTGAATTGAGTCATTCTGATGTTTGGGGCCCTGCGGTCTCGTCTTCTGGTGGTTTTAAATATTATGTCAGTTTCATTGACGACTACTCTCGTTTTTGCTGGATTTATCTTCTCAAACACAAGTCTGATGTCGAGCAGGTTTTTTACGCCTTTCAGGCGCATGTTGAACGCCTTTTGGGCTCCAAAATCAAGTCAGTTCAGTCCGATTGGGGCGGTGAATATCACAAGCTGCATCGCTATTTTCAGCGCACGGGCATCTCTCACCGTGTGTACTGCCCCCATACGTCCCAACAAAATGGTGTTGCGGAACGTAAGCACCGTCACCTAGTCGAAACAGGTCTTGCTCTGCTTGCGCACGCCTCTCTACCATTACGCTTTTGGGATGAAACTTTTCTCACGGCTTGCTATCTCATAAACCGAAAGCCCACCCCTGTTATTCAGCAAGATACACCTATACATCGCCTGCTACGTGTCCCTCCCAACTATAATTTTCTTCGCATTTTCGGCTGCGCGTGCTGGCCTAGTCTTCGGAAGTATAACACGCATAAGCTCGAGTTTCGCTCTGAAATGTGCGTCTTTCTAGGATATAGTCCTCTGCATAAGGGATACAAGTGTTTGAATAGATCTATGGGGCGCATCTATATCTCTCGTGACGTTGTTTTCGACGAGTCTGTTTTTCCTTTTGCCACTCCTGGTGTCACGGTTGATGTTTCCACTCTCGAGCACTCCATCACCTTTCCGTCCTCCGAACCGGCTACGAGTGCTCATGTGCTAAATTACGATCTGTCCTATTTGTCTACTGATTTGTCTCCTACAGGCTTTGTGTCACCTCAGGAACAACCCCAGCACACGTCGGCCACTCCCGCTGTTGCCGATCCCGTGATCGACGTGCATGTGCATGTCCCAACTCCCAACGCGGCGTCCTCACCTGACACGCATGGGCCGCCGAGCGAGCAGCCATCCAGCCCGTCCTCGCCTGACGCGCATGGGCCGTCGAGCGCGCAGTCGTTGACCCCCCCCCCTTCATCGCCCACGCGAGGCTCCTCCTCCGCGCCGCCCAGTGCTTCTGGGCTGGCTGCTTCGGCCCAGTCCGCGTCGCCTTCTACTAGCATCCCGCTGGTCGCGACGCGCCCGACTGCGCCCGCTCCGCCTCCTGGTCATGCTATGACTACTCGCATCCGTGACGGCACTCGTCGTGAGAAGAAGATCACTGATGTCACAGTTCGATATGATCGCCATCGCCGTGCTTTCTTCGCTGCTCCTACCTCCCATTGGGAGGCTCTCCGCGAGTCTGCATGGCGTGACGCAATGTCTGATGAGTTTGCTGCCCTTCGTCAGACCAATACAAGGGCCCTTGTGCCGCGCCCTCCTGGTGTCAACTTGGTCAGCTGCAAGTGGATTATCATGACCAAGCATCGCCCAGATGGTTCCGTTGATAAGCACAAGGCCCGGTTAGTTGCTTGCGGTTTTACACAGCAACATGGCATTGACTATGGCGGCACGTTCAGTCATGTCGTGAAGCCCGCCACTGTTCACTTGGTTCTCTCCCTGGCAGTCTCTCGCGGATGGACGCTTCGTCAGGTTGATGTGAGCAATGCCTTTCTCCATGGTTTTCTGACAGAGGAGGTCTATATGCAGCAGCCACCCGGTTTTGAAGATCCACAGTTTCCGACTCACGTTTGCAAGTTGCAGCGTGCTCTCTATGGTCTTAAGCAGTCTCCTCGCGCCTGGTATGCCCGTTTGAGTGCTCGGTTACTTGAGCTTGGTTTCACTTCTTCCAAGGCCGACACCTCTCTGTTCATTTTCTTCCATGGGGCTGTTCAGATCTATATGCTGGTATACGTCAATGATATTGTCATTGCCGGGTCTACTCCTGTTGCGGTTGATCGTCTGGTGCATTCTCTCTCGGATAGTTTTCCTATCAAGGATCTTGGCCCGCTGAATTATTTTCTTGGATTAGAAGCGTCTTCCAATTCCGGGGCCCTAAGTGTGACACAGCACAAGTATGCTCTTGACCTGCTTCATCGTGTCAAAATGGAGAATTGTAAGCCTACTTCTACTCCGCTTGATACCTCAGAGAAGTTAGCCGTGATGGTGGAAACCCACTAGGTGTTGATGATGCTTTCCGATACCGTAGTGTGGTTGGGGGTCTGCAGTATTTAACCCTCACTCGGCCGAACATTTCCTTTGCTGTCAACAAGGTGTATCAGTTTCTCTCGCAGCCGACAGAGATACATTGGGAAGCCGTGAAGCGCATATTGTGCTACGTCAAGGGCACCATCACCACCGGTCTGCTCTTTCGGAAGTCCTCCTCTACCGATGTCAGTATTTTTACGGATGCAGACTGGGCAGGGTGTGTTGATGATCGACGCTCTACCGGAGGTTTTTCCATCTTTGTAGGCCCAAACTTGATTTCCTGGAGCTCGAAGAAGCAGCCTACCGTCTCGAGGTTTAGTACCGAGACAGAGTACAAAGCATTGGCAAATGGGGCTGCCGAGGCCATGTCGGTTGAGTCGTTACTCAAGGAGCTTGGCGTTTTACAGCAGCGCACACCAATTCTGTGGTGTGACAATTTAGGGGCTACATACCTGACAGCAAACCCAGTGTTTCTTGCTCGGACCAGGGGCGGACCCACGTAGGGCCAACGGGGGTCACTGGACACCGGGTAACTTTTCGTTTTACCTGTACTAGCAAACATGCCCGTGCGTTGCCACGGGCGAACAAATTTCGACCTAATACGTAGATAATATATTACACATTAAAATTTACACAAAAATAGATCAGCAAATCGAAAAGGTAAGGTGAACTGGAAGAACAGAGCACCCAAATCTTCTAAATAATTTCTTCATGTAGGCCGTCAAAATGACCTCACGACACACAACTATCCCTCTGAATACATTTGTTAATCTGGACAAAGCAGTTCGATTTGCCTTGTATAAAACATGTTACAAGAATCAATCAAATGGACCCAACCCATTATATCCCAAACGTAACATCAATTGTGAGCTACAGCAGTTTCCTTAAGAAACATACTTTCTTATAGCCAATTGATAACCTTATTTGCATAATCATTTGCAACATGTTCCAGTAACAGCACCATTGTGCTGAGTACGAGCTAGGCCATCAACTAAGCTATCTTTTGTGACACCTAAGTTGCTTCCCCTGTAGAAAATTTCTAGCTGTCTAGCTGATTGAAAGGTGGAAATATACTGACCGACAGAGTAGGGGATACGATTCGTATCACACGAACCCCAATTTCTTCCTCGTTGCCGGTCGGCAGGCTCGTGCGCAGAGTGCCGGCCGCTGCGTGGAGCTGTGCCGGAGGGCGCTTAGCATGTAGAGCCAGCTATCGGCCACGGTCACCATCTGCCGGCGACCACGAGCTCCTACCACCAGCTCCACCATGGCGCTCGCACGAAAGAACCTGTGGCCGTAAAGCACGGACGCGGGCTCACGCCGGTAAGGCAATCGCTCAATCTAGGTGAAGGCATCCGCAAAGCTAGGAAGAAGACATACTCGAAGGAGGCCAGCTCGCGGCGGAGCTTGTCAGCCACGGCGACCCACGGCCAGCGCGCCGCCTTCCCCCTGCTCCCCTGCTCGCAGATGCCCCCTTGACCGCCAACACAGCGCCGCACGCGCCGGCCGGCCCTTCCCTCTCCCTCGCGTCCTCCTGCCTAGCCCTCCTTCAAACTTCCGCTCCCATGGAGGTGGCCGGCAGCACAGCAGGCCCACGCAGGAGGGGAGGAGGGACCTAGAGAACCGCATCGGGAAAGCTCCGGATGAAGGCGCCGTCGAGGAACGCGTCCCGACACCCGACGACCGCAAGGGCTTCAGTGTGTCCCCGCATTAAGACGAGGTGGAGGACGCTTCCCGGACCCCGGCGGCCAAGATGGCTTCCAACGCGGTGTGCAGGTGGCGGCGTTCCCTCGGGGATTCCGCCGGCGGCCGCTTCGTCCCGTCGCCCCGTCGGTCGCTGCCAGGAGAAGGGTTGGGTGGATAGGGTTGAGGGGCAGTTTTTTCTGTCGGAAATATCACTTGGCGGTGGCATATGGTGTAATATTTTCTGACGTGCAGGGACAAAATCAGAACTTCAAAAAAACGTATCACCACGGTCGTTTTTCAATATTATATAGTAAAGATATATAGCCCAGGAATTGAGCGTGACACCGGTAATTTTTTTTGTGGACACCGGATGCTAGCGTGCGGCCCATCAAGTGCGCAGCCCAGCCAGACTGAGGACGCAGACGTGGCCCATCTAGCGCACAACTGATCAGCTCGATCGATCCCCTATCTGCACATACGTGCGTCGCTTCGTCTCTTTCTCATCGCATCGCCCTCGCCTCCTCGAAAATCTCTGATTCTCCAGATCGAAAATCGCCGGTGAAGAGCAGGGGAAAAGGTACGATGATGCGCATGGCTCATCCCTGACCCTCCTTAAGTGATTTCCCTTTCAGCTTTTGTCTAATACTTTGCATATTCTGTCCTCTTGAATGCAGTAGCAGTACTAGGGTTTGCCGATTTGGGGAGTTGGATTATTGGACACCAAATTGCACTTTGTTTCTTCTGCGTTATTCCTCAATTGACGGCTGACGAACACAAGGCTGGGCAAGGCATAATGTCGCGTAAGTTTAACTCCTAAACTCCAGAGTCCAGAAACGTACATTACAAATAGTTAATATACTTTACTTATTGTTCTGTACTTCTATAATTATAATCTTATTACTTATGTAGCATTGTGTTAAATATGAATTGGCAAATTACAGGACAATTTATGGAAAACTTTTTGAAAAAGAGGAAGGCATCGACACAAGATGAAAATGCTGGTCCATCACATGAAGGCAATGATACGCTCGGTGATACCCCATCAGATGAACCGGATCATGCCATGGACGAGGACCAGGATGACGTCCCATCAAATGAACCAGATGATGACCTAGATGATCTCCATTCTCATGAAGGTGAACACGATTCTGTCACCAATACAGGGAACTCATCACAAGATCAGGAAGATATCAACTGGGAAGAGGATATTGAATTTGATCCCGGCAAACGGAGAAGCATTGATGAGTATCCTCCCAATATAAAGGATATGGTGAGAAGAAAGTATTTGGCTAATGGGCCATGTCAACCTCGGACTTTTCATTTTCCAACAAGAAAAATATGTGGTAGAGATCGAAGATTTAATCCAGAATGGTTTGATCAATATGGGAGTTGGCTTGAATACAGTGAGTCCACGGATAAAGCATATTGTTTTTGTTGTTTCTTATTTAGACGTCGCAATAAAAAAGAAGCTGGATATGCAGCATTTGTGATAGATGGTTGGAATAGTTGGAACAAAAAATATAGGTTGAAGGAGCATGTAGGAGATGTCAACAGTGTTCACAACCAAGCAAAAAGAGATTCTGAAGCTTTATTGAAGCAGCCGCAGCACATTTATGTTGCTCTAAATAATCAAAGTAATGCTGCAAAGAAGGCATATTACACTAGACTAAATGCTTCAATTGATGTCTCTAGCAAGGGTTGCCTTTTCGTGGTCACAACGAGTCTGAGGAGTCCTCTAATAAAGGTAATTTTAAGGAATTTCATGACTATACAGCGGAGCAAAATCCAGCGGTAGGCAAGGTTGTGGGCCATAATGCTCCAGGTAATAATCAGTTGACTTCCCCAAAGATTCAAAAGGCCATAGCTGAATGTTTTCCAAAGGAGATTTTGCATTCTATTCTTGAATAAATTGGACATGATGTATTTTGTTTGCTAGTTGATGAGTCAAGGGATGTGGCTGGTAAGGAACAAATGGCAGTGGTCCTGCGATTTGTTGGTAAATGTGGAACCGTAAAAGAGAGGTTAGTTGGCCTTGTTCATGTGAAAGAGACAACTTCTAAATACCTCAAGTCTGCCATTGATTCTTTATTCGTGGAACTTAAGTTAAGTATTAAGCAAGTTAGAGGCCAAGGATATGATTGCGCAAGCAATATGCATGGTGAGTTTAATGGTTTGCAGTTTTTGATCATGAAAGAAAACAACACTGCCTATTATGTTCATTGTTTTGCACACCAGCTGCAGTTAGTCGTCGTGGCTGTTGTAAAGAAGCACAAATGGATTGGTAATTTTTTTTTTGATTTGATCTATGTACTGCTGAATGTGGTAAACGGATCTTCAAAGAGAAAAGACATGATCCGAGATAAATATAAAGAACAAGTACGTGAAGCCTTAGGTTGTGGTCAGCTCCAAAGTGGGACGGGATTAAATCAAGAGCTAGCTCTTCAACGACCTGGAGACACTCGATGGAGTTCTCACTTTAGAACTCTTAATGGTTTGATTGATTTATTCCCTACAGTCGTCAAAGTACTTGAATATGTGGAAGAAGCAGACAAGGATGACACAAATAGAAGGCAAGCATGTTGCCTTCTTATTTATTTCCAGTCATTTGATTTTGTGTTCTACCTACAGCTTATGTTCACTATATTATCTTTTTTTTAAACGAGGCAAAAGCTTTGCCTTTATATTGATATAGGAGAAGCAAACAACACAAGAGGCCGAAGCCCAAAGTAAAGATTACAAAGTCTCCCCCGTTTCAAAAAAATCGAAGCTTCACATCATCCGATGATTTCTGCCAGCTTCTTGGCTCCAGCAAGGATCCAGTTTCTGCTCTCGTTGTTTATGTGTTGGAAGAGGACGGAAGGCATCGTGAATTTGTTGTTGAAGACCCTCGCGTTCCGCTCCTTCCAAATCTCCCAGGTGATCAGAATGATTGCCGTCTACATGCCCTGGCGAGATGGGGAAGGCGTCGTGGCTAGCTCCTTCCAATAGTCGAAGACAGTGGGCTTGGTCACTGCAAGACTATGGGTGATGGCGGGGCAGTGAAGCCAGAGAGAAGCATCCTCCCAGATCCTCTTAGAGTAGCGGCACTCGAAAAGCATGTGCCTTCCTGTCTCGGGCTGGCATCTGCACAGCTGACAAACAGCCTGGTGTGGCCATCCCCTGATGGCGAGACGGTCCGACGTCCATAGACGGTTTTGGACAGCAAGCCATGCGAAGAAGGAGCACTTAGGAGGGGCCCAGGTGTTCCAAACGATGTTTCTGAAGGAGCAGGAGGAGGCGCCGATGAACTGCGCTTTGTAAGCCGACTTGGCCGAGTAAACCCCAGAGGTCGAGAGGGTCCAAGTGATAGTGTCGGCAGTTCCGGGGGACAGGGTGATCCCCTAAGTGAGGGTCCAGATATTGACGAACTGGGAGATTTGAAGTTGTCGACGGCCAGGTCTGAGATCCATTTGTAGTCAGCAAGAGCCTCAGAGACGTTTCTGTTCTTCCGCTTGAAGGCCACACTAGTACAAAACGACACATCAGATACCTGTCACATCCCAAATTTTGGAACTAAGAAAAACCTAGTTTTACAAGACCCAAAATTCAGAACCAACAAAAACTTTTTGAAATACTTCACTAATGATTGTATTTTTCTTCCTATTGCCCTATTTGACCTGGTGTGACTTGTTGCTTAAGCTGCTTGACCAATAAATATCAACCTATGAACCCAATCGGGATGAAATACCTTTACTCTTTGTGATCATGTCATGACAAGGAAAAATTCCATATATCTTCTCCAGTCTTATTTGACCAACTCCTTTTTCAATGATGTTTTGTTTTTAGCAACAACCCAATGGCCTATGATTGAGAAAGTAAAAGTATTTCCAAAATTTACTTGTTCATAAACTAAGGAGAACTATATACTATCTCCTACCTATTTTCAACATTACTAATTCTCAAGGTATTTACAACTCTTATGATTAAAACCCCTAGTTTCACTTCTTTTAGAAATAATGCATGTGGTAAATATTAACCCATATGTTTTCTACTATCTAAGCCTCTTGAAGACTATAAGATTTTGTGTTGTGGATCTCTCGGCATCTTATTGTCATGTGTGGTCACCATGTCACTTAAACATATTAAGGGTTTTGGAGATTTGTTGATTGCTTTTGGTTTGTGTTTGATCATCATCTCCCCAATTGTTTGAGTGCTCTGATGTGCTTAGGATGTTGAATTGCTTGTTTGATTTTGGCTTGTTGAATGCTTTGACTTGTGTGACTTGCTGGTGTGTATTATTATCTGAACCTAAGCAAGATGAGTGCACACTTGCAAATTCATCCTAGTTAGCAATTACTTGTGTGGGGAGAGCATAAAATTACTCTTATTATCTTTCTTAGGCTTGAAGCCTATGTTCCCTTATTTATGAACCAAAAGCCTAATTCCAAAGTTTTACAAGAAATGATAAATATTTTCAAAGTAGGATTTTATTAAGGATAACTTTTGTGATTTATATTCTGTACTCTCTCACTTCACTCAAAACAATAATTATCTTTGGTATTTGTTTTTAACTATTTTCAAAAGAGGCTAGAAATGGTTATTGATTTATTTTGAGAACAAAAGTGTTTCAAAAATATGGGGATCTATATGCTATCTCCTATATACTGCTCAATCTTGATAATTTCAACTCTATCTTATAAACTCCTATTTTCACTCTTTTGGAAACCATAACAGTGGGAAATATACTACCCATGTATTTTAGCAACCCCTCTTGAAAAATATCAAACTTATTGAGTCAAGCTTGTTTCAACATTATTATTGTTACGATGATACCTGATTTCCATCCCACCACCTATCTGAATATTTGAAATTTGGTTGAAAGCTTATATTGTTTGCTTGTTTGACTTATGTTTGTGTTGATTGTTATTTCCTTGTTTTATTGTTTGCTTGGGTGAATAATTACACAACAGTAATTGAACTTAAAGTTGAAAACACACATATCACAATTTGGAATGTGACTTAAATTTAAAACAAACTCCTCAAATTATTCCACAAATGGAAATTAAGATCAGGAGTTAAAGAAATGATCTTAATAAATTATTTTCCCTACCTAACCCTCTATTTCCTTCAAACCAATACTTTCTTTATGAAAATAAAAAAAATTATGTGAAGTTAATATATTTGTCAAGAAAGTTCCAAGAATTCAAAACAATACCTCTCACTTGCTTTTGAAATACTAAAGGAGTATCAAATTGGTTTTACCCAAAAATAACATATTTAAACCCTATGAACAAATGTGGTTCAAAACATTTTATTTTGCAACACCAATTTTTGTGGAGCTTCTACATGTTATGGGGAGGCTACATGAATATTTTCAGAATTTTTGAAATGGTTTTAGTGCCTCAATTAAATCCCTAAAATGCTACTGGTTTTAAAAAGGAAATAAAAGAAACAGAAAAGGAGGAAGTGCAGGGGGTTTTCTGCAAAAGCTTCATCCTCTTCCTGTAGCGACCCGAGCGGCCGAGCCGCACCAGCTCGCTCGCCGCCCATGCCCTCCGCCCGCCGCCGTACAGCTCGGAGAGGATAAGACCGCCACGCTGCCGTGCTGCTCCAATCACTCCTGCATCTCACCTGCTCCCTCCCTCTGTCTGCTCCTCCCCACGGCACCGAACCCTAGCCATGGCTGCCGAGCTCGCCGTCGCGCATCGCCGGCGATTGAAGCCTCCCAGACCAGATCGAAGACCACCGGAAGCTCCGCTGCGTCGTCCTCTACATCCTTGCCGCCAGAATCGAGCCGGGAAGCCGCGAATCGAGCGGGGCATCCTCATCCTCTTCCTCACCGGCCACCACCTTGCCGGGAAGCTCGCGAGCAATTTCGTCCATCATCCTCTGCCATTTTCGTTTCTCTGAGATCCCCTCATCGCGAGCTATCTCATGGACATCACCTTTTCTTTTTAGGAGCACCGGAGTCGCCGTCCCCGTCCTCGCGCTGCTCCCTGCGCGCCTCGCTCGTCCATGCGTGTCGAGAGGAGGACGACGACCTCGTACCTGTTCGCCTCGCGCGAGCTGGCGGGCCAGCCCATTGCCGAGCAGCCCAGCTCGCGGCAGATCCAGCCCACTGACATTTTTTTAGTTGTTTTTATTCTTTTCTCACAGATCTGTTTCTGACACTTTGGTTTAAATCCATCTAAATTAGTTCCAGTTTGAATCTGGCCAAACCAAAAATCATAGAGGCATCTAAACACGTTTCCAACCACACAGTGAAGAAAAACAACAAAAAGGTGTTTAGGATTATTTCCTAGAAATGCTCTTGCAAGACTGTTCAAATTCAATCAAAATTTGTTTGATTGAGTTTTAAACCTCAGAAAATTGCAAACCAAAATTTCCTGGATAGCCTGAAGTGATACCTTTCCAGATATGTTGGTTTTGCTTTCAAATGAAACATAAAACAAAAGTTATATTCATTCTTGTAAACACACCAGGGGCTCTTTAGTGAATTTTGTGAATTTTTGTGTGAGGATTTTTGGAGTAAATCCAATTGGCTTGTCTTCTTTATGTGTAGAAGTACATATTCCTAGCTTGGTATGAATTCAGGAGTCACTGAGTGACTGTGGTGATGATTACTAGATTTAGGCCTTTTCTGCCTATTTTTTTTATGCCTTTATTAATAGTTATGTTATGATTTGATTGTTATAAAAGTGTTTCTTAGCATGTGTAGGGTGGTAATCCACTGTTGTGATGTGTTTTCTTATTTTACTAGAAGGTTAGGAGGATTTCTTGTGAGTCATGTATTTGCTAGGGTTTTATTCCCTATAAAGTTTTTTTTCCTAGTAATTAGGAATTGCTATGCTTGTTTATTTTGATGTTAGATTATGTCGTGTGATTAATATGTTTGCCTTGCTTGTTAAACTTGGTTGTCCTTAAGTTTAGTACTATCATGGGTATCTGGTTAATGTCTCTACCTTAGTTTGGTAAAATATTTTGAATTACAGAGACTAATTGGTGGCTTAACTTTTGTCTGAAGTATTTCTTGTTTAAAGGAAGGTGCTTATTGTTAATCTTTGCCTAAGATAGTTTTATGATCGATGGTCCTAGTTTGTGTATAGGTGTTAGACTACTGATTAGTATAATGCCCTTGTAAGTGTAGATCCTAGTTTGTTGCTTGAATGATTAGTTTGATGCTTGTGGTTTGTTACTTGTTTGTATACCACTTGTGGTTTGGTTTGCTTATTGATTGTTGTTTTATTTTCATGTTTGCGACGCTAGATATAAACGCTACCGGAGTGGTCTTTGGAAATGATTTATTGAAGAAGAATCGGAGTTTATTTCTCTGATCAGTGAGGAAAAGTCCAGGGACATTATGCTGAAATCAGGCAAGCTACTTCTCTGAGCTTGCATCTATATACATCTATTTCGGTTCACATATTTTACTTATAAAGAGCATAAGTGATTTATGTGGTGTTTGCCACTAAAACAATGATTTTGAAAACCCTTTTTCCAAAATACAAGTATATTATTTTGACACCCTATATGGAGGTATTAGATGAAAATTCTTTTTCAAATTATAGGATGGGAAAAATAGTGTTTACTCAAAACTCCTTTGAAAATACTTGTATGGGTATGGAATGCCGAGGTGTCGGTGTTGAAGTGAAGAATGGAGAATGGTGGTGTTTATGAAAAATGCACATCGTGTCTTTGTACTATGACGACCAACCATACCCTGTGCGACCACATTTACCCCCATATGGGACGGGGCTAAGTCATGTAATTTGCTCATATTAGTATGGGATACCTCATCGACGGAGATGACTCCGTTATGCATGAGGGGATGGTTCGGTGACCTACCCCCTGACCCGGGTCCTCACACGTTGGTGGAGGATAGAAGGCTGTCCCCTATACACCGCCGGGCAAAACTATGAGTCCTCACACTTAGGTTCCGAAGGGCTGGACTGAGTATCGATGGAAAGTGTCATATGGGCAGGGTCCTATACTAGCATGAGCAAATGAGAGGGTAGGGTCGGTGACTCAACTTCGCACACACCTTGTATGGCGGGACGTGGCTGACACGATGAGTTGCCGGATGGATGTGGGAAAAGCGTGCTACCTCTGCAGAGTGTAAAACTATGTGAATAGCCGAGTCCTCGGTAATGGACAGTTGGAAGGCTGTCCTAAGGCCATGTGCAAGTTTTGCAAAGTTTTGAGATTTGAAAATAAAAGGGAGATGTTTTATGTATGCAACTATGCCAAAGGGTCGGCATGAGGTTGCTGGAAAAGAGGAAGACCATGAAGGGCTCTGGTCGAGAAGTGCAAGGTTTTGTGTTTTAAAAGTGGAAATGTTTTATGCAACTATACCATAGGGCCGGTATAAAGTTGTTGGGATTAAATGACCATGAAGGGATATGGTCGGAAAAGGAGGAGTTTTGGGGAAATAAACCTGGTGATGATTTTCGGGAAAAAGTTTTAAAGCGACTTCGTACCTTTTTCAACAAGGATGATTTTGGGAAAAAGTTTTAAAGAGACTTCTTACCTTTTTCATGAAGTTATATTTTCGGGAAAAGTTTTAAAAGAGACTCCCTACCTTTTTCAACAAAGATATAGAGATTTCAAAACAAAGTTTTATTAAACAAAAGTCTATCCTTTCTTTTTCAACAAAGATATAGAGATGTTTTTTTTTTCTAAAAATAAAAGTCTTATTAAACTAGTGCATGTTCATGCTGGGGTAGTTTGCGAGTACAATCAAATGTAGTCATATTGGTTTCGTCCCTGACTATTGTCTTAGCCAGAGTTTGAAGAGGAGCAGTTCGAAGGAGAACTTTTCAATGGCGTCGATGCGAACTAGGGCGCTTCCCAGTCAGCTGCCTGTAGGGTTATGGCAGATGATTTGGGCTCCACGTTGTTTGGTGATTTCCGCTGCAAGTACCTGTTAAAGTTATGTCTTCAATCAAGTAAGTAAATTTCTTCGGTATTTATGGATGTTCTTTCGATACCAGTTTGATTGTGCTCAGCGACACACTGATCATGGGATCGCTGATGTTGTAGGCACAAGGGTATTTCGGACAGCTAGTCCGGGTTCCCCACAATACCCCTCTATGGAAACAGCAGGAGTTAGGCGACGAAGAATCGAGCCTTCCGCGCGAAAAAAGCCGCCCGCGAGGGCAATCCTCCCGCGACCCACGACACATCGGCAACGGTTGTGCTTTCCGCAACCGTTTGCTTTATATGAGCAACGGACATATTTTCGTGTCCGTATGCATTATTTTCATTATTGTAAACGGTTAATATGGATAACCGTATCCGATGATTCCATCCAGACCTAACGCTATGAGTGGTGTCGAGTTAGCCAGCTGCGGAGATATCCATAAGACTGAAAGATAGGAGTGGCGGCGGCGAGGGCGGAGGCGGAGGCGAGGGCGGAGGCGGAGTCTAGATCTTACATCTGTGCTGTGGGCATCGATAGGCGCGCGGTGGTTGCCGGCGTCGAGAGGCAGCGCGTTGGTTGCCGGCGTCGAGAGGCGGCGCAGGGAAGCTTGGGCCCGATTCCACAGCTACTGGGGCGGTGGTATAACCCGAAAACCTACTACTTATTTTTTTTTTGATTTAGGAGCGCGGAGTATAAATCTTACATATGTAGTTTGCCATTTAACTAGATGGATCTTGATCGAGCTTGGATGTACAGTTGTCGCACGAGTCCTGAATTCTCACAAGGTGTGGTTGAATTCTTGGACAGGGCTTCGCAACACATGCTAGAAAGTAATGAACCGAAGATGTTTTGTCCTTGTGTTATCTGTAAGAATGAAGTCTTGTGGACTAGAAGACAAACGATAGAAGAACACATAAAACTTGTCGCATTATTAGTTCCACCTGGAAATGACTTGCCAGCGAACACATACCATGCCAAGAGGGTGATCTGCCCCATTCCAGCCGAGTACGTGAAGATACACGCTTGTAAGAATGATTGTATTCTCTACCGAGGGGAAAATGAAAATATGCGGTGTTGTCCCATATGTAACTTTCCTCGTTACAAACGCAACCTAGCAAAAGACAGAGACAAGGGCGAGGATGAGGTCACAACGGGAGTCCCTTACAAGGTTGTGTGGTATTTGCCAATAATACCCAGATTGAAGCGTATGTATGCAGACCCAAAGCAGTCAGAGCTGATGCGTTGGCATGCCGATAAAAGGAAAAATGATGGACTGCTCAGACACCCGGCTGATGGACCACAGTGGAGGCTTATCGATTATGAGTTCCCAGTCTTTGGCAGGGACCCCAGAAATGTAAGGTTTGCACTAAGTACAGATGGAATGAATCCTTTTGGCAGCATGAGCAGCAGACATAGCACTTGGCCAGTTCTTTTAGCAATGTATAACCTTCCTCCTTGGTTGTGCATGAAGAAGAGGTATATCATGATGTCGATGCTTATTCAAGGACCAAAACAACCTGGGAATGACATTGATGTTTACTTGAGTTTACTTGTCGAAGAACTACAAGTACTGTGGGATGGGGTAAGAATGTATGATGCGTTCAAGAGAGAACAGTTTGATCTCAGAGCAATGTTGTTTCTGACCATTCAAGATTATCCTGCACTTGCGAACTTGTCAGGG
Organism: Poa pratensis; assembly: GCA_947311845.1. NCBI lineage: Eukaryota > Viridiplantae > Streptophyta > Magnoliopsida > Poales > Poaceae > Poa > Poa pratensis. Next base: position 88,249,514 of record CAMZMU010000034.1, read on the forward strand.
CAGAGTTTGAAGGGATCCTTTGCATGTGTCACTTGCAAAGAGAGAACAAAAAGTCTTTGGCTGCCGAATTCAAGGAAGACAGTGTACATGCGGCACCGAAGGTTTTTGGCAAAGAATCACCCGTATCGTAAATTGAAGGCCCCGTTCGATAATACGATTGAGACCGATGACACGCCAGAACCATTTTCAGGAGCGGATGTCGATGAACAGACGAAGGATGTACACACTATTTTTGGTAAGGGGAAGAAACCCCAATCTCGTGAGAAGGCAGTGTGGAAGAAAAGATCGGTTTTCTGGGCATTGAAGTATTGGGCATATCTGGACGTTCAACATTGCATCGATGTCATGCATGTCGAGAAAAACGTAACTGAAAGCGTTCTTGGATGTGTAATGAATAACAAGGATAAAACGAAGGATGGTATGAATTCACGGCTGGATATTCTTGCATTGAAATATAAAAGGAAAAAGTTGAAGCCACAAGAGAAGCCTAATGGGCAGTGGTACCTCCCACCTGCTTGCTACCAGTTATCGAAGGAAGAGTTGAAGGAGTTCTTGCAATTCTTGTATGATATGAAAGTTCCGTCAGCATACTGCGCAAACATCAGGACTCTGGTGTCGTTTGAAGAAAAGAAACTGATGGGGATGAAGTCACATGACTGCCATGTGATGATGACACAGATGCTCCCTGTGGCAATTAGAAATATGTTGCCTAAACCCGTTCGAGAGGCTCTCATGAGGTTATGTGATTTTTTCAACGCTATATACCAGAAGGTAATAGATCCATTCAAATTAGACAGATTGCAAGAAGATGTTGTGAAGACTATCTGCCAGCTGGAGATGTTCTTCCCCCCTTCGTTTTTCGACGTAATGGTCCATCTAATTGTACACATTGTTTATGAGATAAAGCAATGTGGTCCAGTGTATCTGCGCACTATGTATCCGTTCGAGCGCTTCATGGGTATACTCAAGCACTACGTCCGTAACAGGTATCGGCCAGAGGCAAGTATCGTTGAAGGATATCTCTCGGAGGAGGTGGTTGAGTATTTCATCAGCTACATGGATGGCCACCGACCTATCGGGGTGCCTCTGTCCAGGCATGAGGGGAGGCTAGATGGAAAAGGGTTAATGAAAGATAAATCATGTTGGCCAGAGTGTGAATTATTTGAGAAAGCACATTTGTACGTATTGCAGCACCTTGCAGTCGTTACACCATATGTGGATGCTCACAAGGATCTACTTAGAATTGAGCTAGGAGGCCGAGGCTTGACAGAGAATCAGAAGGAAGCACAAGTCTTGAAACTGCACAACCAGAGATTCGCTGATTGGCTGATGACGAATTGTGTCGGAGATGATGACGAGACTTTAAAAAGTTTGGCAAGAAAGCCAAACTTTACGGTTCATAAATGGGAAGCATATGACCTGAATGGCTACACCTTTTATACAAAGAATAGAGACAACAAGACCATGTATCAGAATAGCTCTATTAAAGTGGAAGCGGTAGATCCGAATGGGAGGAGGATTGGTACTATGGAGTAATAGAGGAGATTTGGGAGCTTGAGTACGATACATTACTCACGGTTCCATTGTTTAAATGCAAATGGGTCAAACTGGGTCATGCGAAAGTTGACCAGTACGGCACTACATATGTCAATCTCAACGAATTGGGATACAAAGATGAACCTTTCGTTTTAGCTACCCAAGCCACCCAGATCTTCTATGTCAAAGACCTACTACATAAAAATTGCCATGTTGTGATGAATGGGAAAAGGAAGATCGTTGGGGTGGATGACGTTACTGATGAAGAAGAGTACAACCAGTATGAAGACTTGCCAGCAACTGGAGAACGCATACAGATCAATGACCGACAGGCTCCTGGAGATGGCTTTTACGCAAGAGATGATCACTCCGATGGGGCAATTTACAAAGGAAATATTCAGGTTGATCCAGTTTTACTAGAGGAGGACGAAGAATGAGCAAATTAATTTGTACCCTAAAGTGATAATTGTATTTCTTAATTGGCAAAGTAATGTGCTGTTTTTATTTCTTAATTTTCAACCGTAAACGCTACGTTTATTCAATTTCGAAATATAATTTATTTATACCACATCGGCAACGGTTTTTGAATGCTCCGTTGCCGATGTGACAGAAACCCTACTTCCAGACTTAGACAATGGCGACCAACCTACCACCCCTCGCATTTCCCCCGCTCACCGTCTTCAACACCACCCCCGGCGGCGTACTCACGCTCAGCTGAGTTCATTATGCGGACTACTCGGGCCGCCCTTGCGGCGCAGACGATGGCTTCCCTGGCCGTCCCCCAACCCACGCTGCGGGGCAACTCCAGGCTACGACGGCGTCGCGCCGATGCCGTAGTCAGCGAAGACGCCCAGAGGGTGGGCTCTATGCCCCCCCCCCTCAGGCGACAACCGCGGCCGCCGTCTCCACTGATTTGGCTCCCGGAGATGCTGCCGCCACAGGTTTGGCCGCCGTCTCCATGATTTGGCTCCCGGAGCTGCTGCCACCACAGATTTGGCCGCCGTCTCCACTGATTTGGCTCCCGGAGCTGCTGCCACCACAGATTTGCCCACAATAGAGGAAGGGGCAGACAGCGGCGACCTCATACATGCGGAGACACACTTGGGACAGGTTAGTTGTGCTAATTAACTGTATTACACACTGTAAAGTCGGACCTTTTAGTTTTAATTAGTGCTGAGATCCACCTTCTATTATTCACCTGTTATTCAGAGCTGTCGTCTGGTGATGAAGGGTCCTCGAGCTCATCCTCGCAGCAGGATCAGTTTATCATGAAACAAAGGGGTCGAGGAATTAGAAAACCAACCCTAAAGCCAAGAGAACATTTACAGTGGAGATGATTGACAAGAAAACTGGTGCCCCATTGAAACCAGTCAAGGCACATAGGAAATTTAAGACATTGTGTGGGTGTGTAGTCAGGGAAAAGGTCCCCATTACGGTTGACGACTGGAGTCAAGTCACTCCAGAAGAAAAGAGTTTCATCGTCAACGCCATAATGAGCCAGTTCCAGCTCGCAAATGAGGAATGGAAGCCTGCAGTTCAAGCTGCTGCTCTTTCTAAAGCAAAGGATTCGTTCCGTAACTTCAGGCACGTCTGTACTCCAAATTCCAGAAGAAAAATCGGGATGCGACACTTGTATACCCCTTCATTAAACCTGACGACTGGAAGGAGTTCAAGAAGTATAGGAGGACGGAGGAGTTCCTAACAAAGAGTAAAGCCGGCAGCGCCCTCATCAGTAAAAACAAGCATCCCCACAATATGGGGGTTCTTGGATATGCTGGTTCGAAGCCCATATGGAGAAAACAGGATGAAGAAGCAGTTGCTTCAGGGGGCACGGTTCCTTACTCTGATCTTGAAGGTGAACGGGCACGAGACTTCTTGAGGGCGAGGTCTAAAACAAACGAAGTTGGTGAACTTGTTATAACTCACCCCGAGACCCAAAAGTTACATAAAACAATGGTAATAACCATATATAACCTAAGTTGTTTCCTCCTTAACTGACACAATATTTCCTTGTGTACTGAATTCAGTGTACTACTTGTCTTATCTCCAGCTGGAGCTGAAAAATAAAAGGGACAGGGAGAGATTGTGGCACGAGGGAAAGATGACATTCTCTCAAAAGCTTTGGCTACGCCTGAGCCTCTGGTCGGTCTCGGACGTACGGCACCCATGTTGGCCACAAGAAGGCTTTCGCGATAGACCAGGCTGAAAGGCAGGCAATGAAAAAGGCCAGACATGACGCTCAAATGAAAGCACTAGAGACAAATATTAGCCAATATCGTTAAGCAGATTCGAGACGGTCACCTTGATCCCCACCGGGGGGAGTGCCCTACAGCCAGGAGTAGTTGTGGATCATTGTCGGTTGATGGTCTTGTAGACACCGGCAAATATGCTGTGGACGACATCACGAGCCCGGTGAGATGCAAACTACATGTGCCTGTAACCGTGATGACGCATCATCCCCTGGTGGCAGCACTAGGTATGGTTCAGCCACCTACCGATGTGGTACCTCAAGTGGATGGTGTGCCCTTAAAGCCAGGTTTTGCAATGTGCTTTGTGGACAAGATCATGCCTGGCTTCGAAGGCATCTTGCTATTTAACACCCGCGTCGATGCAGACGTACAAAGCTTGGGCCAGGCTAGCTGAGATACGTACAGTGGCCCAAGAAGGAGATTTCTCTTCTCAGTGCCCTGCCATCCACCTCAACAGCTTCTCGACAGATGGCGTCGTCTGAAGGCCTCCGTTCAGCACAGCTCCTCCTTGATATTGCGGCCAAACAGCCTTCCAGAGAACAAGCAGTTGAAGATACAACGGTTGCACAGAATTGTGAAGCCACACCAACACCGCCTGTCGATGGTAACTCACCTACTGCCCTTGTGGTGAACAACACCACCAACTTGGTTGAAGCTACACCAACACCGCCTGTCGATGGTAACTCACCTACTGCCCTTGTGTGAACAACACCACCAACTTGGTTGAAGCTACACCAACACGCCTACGCCTCCGCCTCAGCCACAGCAGGCTTATCTGCCGCCTCCGCCTCAGTCACAGGAGGCTCAACTGCCGTCCCTGCCTCCTCAGCCACAGCAGGCTCATCTGCCGCCTCCGCCTCCGCCCCAACTTCTTCGGACACGTAGAGGCACCACACCCGTCCGGGCGAAGGACAATGCCAAGATGGCCCCGATAAATAGAACCCCGATGAAGCCCAAGTCCAAGCCCAAGCCCAAGACCACTAAAAATAAAAAAAATACTGCACCGATTTACAGCGACCAATACCTAGATGACGAAGAGTTTAAGAAGAAATACCCCAAATACGTGCGTGGACAGCCATTGTTGACTAAAGATGGATTACAAAGATCAGGCGTGGCTTGCCAGAAGCTTCATGAAAAGTACCTCCAATATTGTGAAGAGAATAAGGATATGACTTCAGTATCAGGAAAGAGGATTTTTACGGCGTCCAAGATGGCGTCGTTATAGCTGGGAGTTTTCAGAGATGTTCCAAGTTTTCAACCTGAATACTGTTGATGGCACGTTCATGCGTTTGTTCACATTGTATGTGCCTTACAAATACTTTTCACATTTTAATAGCTTTCTTCTGTTCAGTACATGCTAACTATTCTCTTTCTTGTACTTAGGAGCCAGGTATTCGAGTGCAACCGCAGGAAAGAACCGGTAGGTTTCCTTGACCCGGCTCTTATCGCTTACCCGAACATCTGCAGCAATCAATACGAACTACATTCGACTATGCTGTGAAGGCGTTGACTCATTATCAAGACAAAGAGTTGATCCTGCTTCCTTACAATCAGGCGTAAGTTTTTATCAAAAATTATCTGTACATCCTGCTTCCTTACCATCAGGCGTAAGTTTGTTATTTTCCTTTGCAGTTTTCTCTGGATCTTAGCTGTCATCATTCCTAAACAGAACAAGGTATTGTATATAGATTCCCTACTTGGTATGGATTATACACCCTTGAAGAATTCTTGAACAGGTATTACATCGTTCCCTAGTTTACTTTATGATTTAACTTTCACGTGTTGTTTTCTCAATCCGCCAACTCATTACTTTTGTAGTGTGTTCGAAAAGTACTGACGATAATCAAGAGACCGTTGCCAAGAGAGGAGAACAGGACACATTGAGTCACGTAAAGTTGACCCGGTAACAGTTGCTACTTTATTCCTAGTTTTCACAAATACCTGCTAGCAAACCAAACTAAGTGAGCGATTTTGTCACCAACATTACAGTGCCCTCAGCAACCACCTGGTACAAATCTTTGTGGGTATTATGTGTGCAATGCAATATTGAAAGTCGTTCCCACCTCGAAAAGTCTGCCAAGCCTCGATTCGGTTAGTAATCCACGACATCATCAACAATTCATGTTTCCTAACAATATTTGCAGACATACATGACGAAAGATACCTAACTAAGAATCTGCCTGCAGCTTATAGGTGGAATGGGACGTGCACCTTTGAAGAAGGATGTTCTTACGATGGTGAGAGGCAGTTTGCTGCGTTCGTCCTTACACATCTTAAGCAAGGAGGGAAAACTACACGACCCTATTCCATGATCATGAGATCCTATTCGGCATTTGTTCACCTGTCCATCCGGCATTCTCGCTGGTGAGACTATAGTTTTTCCAAAACAATTGTTGTCCATTGTGATGTAACTTCTTTAAATTGTGTCCACTTTTTTCCGAACAATGGCTGAAAACTTTGTATTTGTAGCAATAGCAATAGCTGTGAACTTGTATTCCAACATTTGCTGTAAACTTTGTGTTCATATGATTGTTGTAAACTTGTATTGCTGAATGTCTGCTAAATAATTGTTGTAGCACGGGCGTGCAAGCGCAGCTAATTACTATTAGCTTGCAATTAGACATCGGAAACGGGCAAACAGAAATAGCTGTTGCCGACATGATACCACACTGGTAACGGAGGACAAAACCCTCCGTTGCCAATCTGGTCACACATTGGTAACAGAGGGCACGGAGGCTCCGATGCCCAAATTATCTCACATCGGAAACGGTGTTCTGCCACCGTTGCCGACGAGGGCCTTCGCATTAGTATCAGAAGCGGGGACACGGACCCTTTCTCCGTTTCCGATGGGTTTTTTGGCCCGTTTCCGATGTGTCGTTCTGTACTAGTGCCACAAAGAGGTCGGGGGCAATGATCTTAGGGGGCAGCCTGTCAAGCAGAGACGACTCCCAGAAAGAAGCTTTGCGACCATCGCCCACCATCACCCGGGTTCCAGCACTGAAGAGGCTCTTGTCGATGCAGTCGATCGGCGTTTCAGAGCCCACCCAAGGCTTATCGGGGGAGGCCCACTCATGCCACATCCATCGTAGTCTAAGGGCCCTTGAAATTTTTTCCAGGTTGAGGATTCCGAGCCCGCCCATGGCCTTAGGACGACACACCTTGTCCCAAGCAACCTTGCACTTGCCGCCGCTGACCTTTTCGCTGCAATTCCATAGCATTCCTCTGCGAATCTTGTTGAAAGCCTTGATAGTTCGTTTATCCGCTTTGATGGCCGTGAGAAGGAAAATGGGCATAGAGGAGAGCACAGATTTGACGATCTCCCCTACAGCCCGCCCTGTTGATGTATTTACCCTTCCAAGGTTGCAGACGAGAGGCGGTGTTGTCAATGTAAGGTTGAAGATCAGCTCGCCGGAGTCTGCCCAGGGCAAGCGGAAGTCCCAGGTACTTAATGGGGAACTGGGCGACTGAGGCCGGGAACTCCGACATAATTGCAGCCAAGTCGATGCCCTCTCAGTGAATTGGGGAGAAGGAACTCTTGGTGAAGTTTGTAACCAGACCTGTCGCGTCACCGAACCCCCGTAAGGTGTAAGCAAGGTTCGTGATGTCATCAGCCGTTGGCACAAGGAAAATTGCAGCGTCGTCAGCATATAGGGAGACTCTGAGCTTTGCCAAATGGTCCGGTAAAGGCTGCAGAAGACCCTCCTCAGTGGCAAGCTCAAGGGTTCTACTGAGGGGAACGATGCTAATGTCGAAGAGCAAGGGGGACACCGTTAAGCAGGACCCGAGAAGAAGCGGTGGAGAAGAGCAAGGAGACCCACGCCCTCCACCTAGGGGGAAAACCCCGGCGCTGCAAGACGTCAAGAAGATAGTCCCAGCGCATAGAGTCGAAAGCCTTGGCGATGTCAAGCTTGAGGAGAAGCGTAGGCGAGCGAGCACGGTGGAGGCGCCTTGCGGTATTCCTGTCATACGTGAAGTTGTCATGGATGCTTCTAGATTTAATGAAGGCACTCTGACAGTGGGAAACAAGGTCATTCATCTTGGGGCTTAGACGCCGAGCCATAGCCTTGGCGATGATCTTCGGAATGATGTGGATCAGGATGATGGGGCGATAGTCACTAATCGAGTCAGCCCCATCTTTCTTTGGCAGCAGGACGATGTTAGCTGAGTTGATGATGTGGAAGTTGTTCACGGATAGCTCGGAGAACGTGTCAATGACCCGCATAAGGTCATGGTGGATGATGTCCCAACATGAGGAGAAGAAAGCCGTGGTGAAACCATCAGGCCCAGGGGCTTTGTCCTTTGGCATGTCCTCAATGGCGATCTTGATTTCCTCTTCAGAAAACGGCAGGGCCAGGTCATCGAGGTCCATGGAACCGGTGTTTAGAGCCTCCCAATTTAGGTCGATCTGCCGTTGCGGTGACCCAGCACACCACTGTATGTTGTAGTGTACAAGTCATTGATGTAACACGCACGGAAGGACCTCTCCGCAAATATTACATCCCTCAGAGTAGTACAACAGAAACATAGCCGGTCCAAGGTAACACTATAGGATTACAACACTATTCAATACAAAATCTCGAGAACCTTCTTTACAGATAGAAGTAAGTCTCGTGCAAATGAAACATCAAAAAGATCCAAATCGTATCACTAAGCTGGATATCAACTCTATCTCTAATTCCTATTCCGCTACTGCTGTTGTCACAGCCCTACTCTAATCCATCTGGAATATCTTTATCCAAGTTGTACTCCTTCTTTCAAAATGATGTTGTCTCCTCCATCGGCAGTTTTGTCGTTATATACACCTGGACAAGGTGGTCGTCATCCTTCTGTCGGTGAAGTAGCTGTTGACTCCTTCAAGCTCCACCAGGTAGGTTTGGACTCCTTGTTGAAGACCTCCTCATCGTCGTCATGGATATCTATCATCTCCTTGGATGTCTCCAAAAGCCTAAGCAGGGGGTCAACGAGGAAAGGGTGAGCAACTCGAGCGTTACTCAGCAAGTTCAAATAATATAGGAAAGAGTTTTTGTTTTTAATGCACTAGCTACTGCCATGACCAACGGTCGTAGGCATGATGCAAGTTTTGGAAAACATTTCTTCAAAGGTCAATTTTTATTTCAGAAAACTATGCTCACAGCCTCCACGGGTCTTTAGTCATCACTTGGGATGCCTTTCCCGCAGCGTTCTGTAGTTCCTTCCGGGAACACGGATGTGACAGTCACAATTTCTTGTTGTTGACTCAGCAGAGCTGCGTAACTTTACCCATGAGAGAAACCCAGCCTTGTTGCCTTTCCGAGTTGCAATCCTCGTCCATACTTCCATGGTATGGGGCCAGGTGTGAGTCCAAAGCCATTCGCCGTGCTTCTCCAACAACCCCGCATGCCCACCCTTTTGTAGGTCTGTCCTCCCCTATATCTTTTGGTAGACTGTTCCAGACCGAAGTCCTCCCCTATACCATAAAGATAGACTGTTCCAGACAACCCCTACAATCCATCATAGACACCAGAAACCGTGGGAATTAAGAGATCCCACCCATGTGCATGTAGTCCCGCAAGATCTACAGCCTACGGAACTGGCTGTCCGTTGACATGCGAAAGGGAAAAGGTCACAGATGACTTTACCGTCCATAGCAGATCTCATGGTAAACGCTTCAATACGGCGCAAGGATCACTGTGACATTGGTAATTAATCCTAGGTATATACTTTCCCGTACAATGGAACCTCCACCACAACATCAATCCGTGGTTCCATTGCCAGCCAAACAATATATATATAGCAATTCACATCATTTGAAAATAGTTTTTCTTTTTCAATGCAATGATAATAATACGTTTTTGAAAATAGTTTTTATAAAATAGTTCAATAAGGATATGCAAGAATGAACTTCCCTGTGGTAGAAGTGGCAATTCAATCCTTCGGGGTTCTAGGGTTTGCGGTAAAACCCCGAGTTCTGAAAATTGCAAGGTAATCCTGATAAGGACTACTGAAAAATCTAGCAGCATGCTATTATGCATAATCATGAAATGCATCGTCATTACCCCAAAAATACCCAAGCTCACAAGTGTAAGCTACGTCTTATGCGATATTTTGATTACTTACTTGATTTAGGGTTTAAGACTATTTATGTTTTATAATTTTATTTGTTTGTTACTCACTTTAAATTGTTATAACTTAAGTGTTACCACTTTTTAGTGAAGTAACTAATCATTATCATATTTAAGAATACTATTTAAGTGAAACTAAATACTTCAAGTATTTGACTTAATCAAATAATATTAGTTAGGGATAATTCAATAAGTGCTCAAATTTTAGTGTATATGTTTTATTTCTTAGAACAACTTATTAATATGTTTAATATTATTTGGAATATTCAAATATTCCTTAAAGAAAACTTTTATAAGAAAGGATCTTTTATTTTAAGCAAATCTTGTTAAGAACATTAGTTAAAAAAATCCTAAAAGTATAATGACAATAATTTTGAATAAACCGTGAGTCCTCTTTTTAAGACCCTTAATGAATTTTAGTACCAATCCTTGTTTGAATATATTATTTAGATAAGGAATTTGGGTCAATCCCAAATTCTTTATTTTTGAAATCATAATCAATCAAATTTTTACATGTGGTAAAACCTTCAAAAATTCTATTAAAAATCACTTTTGGAAACAAGGAAAAACATAGATGTTAAAACCTATTTTTAGTTGATTTTTCTGAGGTGTAAAACTGTGTGAAAAATTCATTGAAGTTTGAGTAATTTGAAGTGGTAAAAAATACCAATTTATCCCTGGGTCAAAAGACCAGTCAATCAACGGTTGACCCCTCTCTAGAGGCTGACCAACTGACCCCACCGGTCAGTGGCTCACTCGTCTCTCTCTCTCCCTGCTCTGTCTCGCCCCCGTGCTCTCTCCCGCGATCCCCAAATCACCGCCGCCGTCGCCCTGCTTCCACGGCCGGCTCCGGCCACCTCGGCCGCCGCCGTCGGTCGCAAAGGACGTGCCCCCTTCTTCTCCACCTTCCCATCCAGCTCGATCTGGTTTTCTTCCCCTCTCTGGTTCACACGCAACCCTACTACCCCTTTAGGGTGTTGGTTCTCGACGTGGCCTTGCAGCGCCGCCGCGCTCCTGCGCTCGGCTCCGAGCATAGGGCATCTAGGTGGTGCTGCTCCCCCTCGCCATGGGTGCTGAGATGGCGTGCTCGCCTCCTCTGGTGCGGTGCTGTTCATCTTCAACCTCTGGCCCCCTCTAGGGTTGCGCAGACACTGCTCTGCCGTCCCTAGAGCTACGGTCGAGGTCGACAGGTACCATCTTCCTCTCCTCCTTCTCTCTACTCTCTCGGTTCCCTCGATTTCTTGCTCGACTAGCTCTAGCAGTAGCTAGCCGTCCCGAGACGTAGTATAATCAAAGTATTACTTTGTATTTTAGGTGACTGTGATGAGCTATACTAGCTCGTGCTGTGCTTCACTGGATTTGGTGCTAGTTGCAAATGATTTAATTCATGCTAGCTGTGGTGGATGATGTCCACTGAATAACTTGATAAATTTGTATTTGCTCACTATGATACCTCCTCTGAGTGTGCACAGTGCTCAGATCCATGCCAAGCATGATCTGGTGATGCTAGAGTTGCTGGAATGATTTTAAAAATCTAATCTTGGACAGATTTGGCTATTTGAACAAATAAGAACAGATTCTTGCTTGATTACTTAGCTCTGCCAATGATAAAAAATATTTCTGAGGCATTTTAATTCTTGGATAAGGACAGATTATTACCAAATGGATGTTAAGCTCAGTGATGAATTTATTTACCAAATCTGAGAGCAGAAAACTCTCTAAACATTTAGAAATTGGGTGTGTTGCCAGATCTTGAATCTAGGGTGTGCACTCCTGATATTTAAGTGTTTAGTGTTGTTTTCATTAATTTATTCTTTGTTAGCTTTGTTTACTTGATTCAGATGATCTCCTCCTTTTACTAAAGATAAGAACAGGTGTTTTGCTTGATTTCGTGGCCCTGCCTATGATGCAAAGGCTAAGGCACATTTCTGAATAAGAATAGATACTTTTTAGTTGCTTTTAATCTCTGTGATGAGCTATACGTAGCACTTCTATGCATAACTGAGAGATATATTTCTTTTTCCTCATATCTTTTGATAAGAACAGAATACTGCACCCCTCTCCTCTCTTTCCCTCTCATCTAATGATAAGAACATATGTTGCCCAAGATTTGGCCTAGTAATCAACCTGCTGCATGAAGAGAAGCTTGGTTTTCTGGACTATGATGAAAACCTCCTTCTTGTGGCTAGCCTGCTCCTCCTCTTGTGGATCTCCTGCTCCTCCTCTTGTGGATCTACTACTCTTGCGGATAGCCTGCTCCTCCTCTTGTGGATAGCCTGCTCCTCCTCGCTGCTTGACCTATTTCCTAGCTGATCTAAAGATTTGGCAAGATCTGGTGGTGTTCTTGTGTTCTAGGCTGTTCTGGCTGATGTGGGAATATATTTTTTAGTGCTAGATGGGCTGCTGGTATGATTTGCATGATGTAAGAAAGATATAATGCGGCTGGCTGCTTGTTGGAAATGTGTTTGAGAGCAAATGAAATTGCTAGGATGGGTGTTGTGCTATTTATAAGCTGCTGGCTGGTTGTTGTGGTGGTGACACACAACTAGGTGACTCTTCATTTTCATGGGTGAGTAAGAGGCTTGGTGTCAAGCCCTCACATATGAGCATTTCTTGAGGTTCAAGTTGAAGTAGATATTTTGCTTGTGGATAGAGATGACTAGTCATTGGTCTTATCCACTTGTGGGATTTATTTTTGAGCAAGACAAGTGGATTTTGTCACTAGATGGGTTGGTTTGGCTTCTCTCCTATGTGGGCTTTGCAAAAATATGGATGGTAATCATGTGGCTTTACATTTCAGATTTGTGGGCTTTATCATTTGGCTCTCTTTCTTCCTTGGTAATTAATACCATGGGAGAAATATTTTTATGTGGGCTTTCTTGATTAGGAACTTGACTAGATTAGAGGGATTGACTAGTTGCCTAAGATAAATAAATATGGATCAATAATAATTGCCTTTGCTTATGTTGCCTTTGTATCTTGCTCAAATGGATCATGTCCCTTTTTGCCTTCTTGTTGCCTAGTTGATCCACATTGCCTCAAATGATCCAATTTGATCCATAGGTTACCCAATGTTGCCTAAGATAGAGTTGATCCCTCTAGTCGATAATTGGATATTAGGACAAGTTCCTAATATTCATTAGTTGAGTTCCAACATTAAATTGCCTCACCCTTGTGGTGAAGGCAAACATTTTAATTATCAACCCCCTCTCCTATTATCTTTGTTTATTTTGCAGGAAATGAATTGAAGATGAAGATTGGAAAGATAAGAAGATAAAGATTTAGCTAGGCTTTTCTTTTAATCTTTTGTAACTTTCTTTTTATTTGGATGAGATATGTACATATTCAGTTAAAGATGTAATATTAATTATTCTTTTATTTTGATCTTGCATTTTAATTCCATATGATGTATCTAAGTAGACTTTGGACATTGGTTCCCAATTTGTATTTGAGATGAGTGTAAAATGAGATGGTTCAATGTGTGTGAGATAAGATGATGAATTAAGATGATAAATTCATTTTTGTGAGCTGACATTTGTATGGATGATATAATGAAATGATTCCTAGATATGTAATTGGAATAATTGTGGTTTATGGGCATTTAAATTATAAGCTTGTCATTTTATTGAATTTTTTATCAGAAGTGTCGAGAGTTAGGAAAGGTCATGTCCAATTCTGGTTTGCATCGACTAAAATTCTATTTTCGATTTAGTTGTTAAAAAGATCATGTCGAAGTTTATCGCACTCCACCAGATGATCTAAACCCTAATTCACCTAGTCGAGAGAAACATCGATCACTTTGCATTATTTAATTTATCGCGCCAAAATTTCCCGTGTTTTAGATGCATGCCAAGCAAATGCACAAATTCTATTTCTACCCTTCCGACTCTCTAAACTACGGGGTATTACAGCCGTGGAGGTGGTTGGCCAAGGGTGCGGGTGAAGTGGTCAAGAACCACCGAAGCTTTATCATCATGAGTAGTCACCCAGCCACCATTTTGCTGCAGCCTCTGAATGTGGTTTCTCCTTCTGCGGGAGTTGACGCGAAGGTGGAAATACTTGGTGTTTGCGTCGCCCACCGAAGATTGGTTATCCTTGATGCTTGTCTTTTCCTGGGGCGCTCTAGGACAGCCAGGCCCATGACTCTTTTCTTTAGACCCGAGCACAGATTCTTGTCAATTATTGACAGAGTCCTCGATTCTTGCGCAATGTCCAGCTATAGGATGACTTCGAGAGCCATGATGAGCTGCAGCTTATGGTCGGAGAAGAGGCCCTTGCTCCAGGCACGGAGCTTCCTTGCTGTGTGCTTGAGTTTGTGATTGAAGACATGCACCGGCTGAGTGTGTGTGGTCGCCTCATTCCATGCCACAAGGACCACCTCCTGAAAGCCCGGCATCTTGGTCCAGAAATTCTCGAACCGGAAGGAGGGCGGGCGTCTGGGGCTATTCTGACTTGACAGCATTAGTGGACAGTGATCCGATAAGGACGATGAAAGGGCTATCAGCACGTGATTTCCAAAGGCAAGCTCCCAACTAGGATTACAGAAGGCCATGTCGAGCTTGACGAGGGTAGGATCATCTCTCTCATTGCTCCAAGTGAATTTTCGGTTTTGCAGTTTGACTTCCTTGAGATGGCATGCATTTAGAGCTTGGGGAAATTGGCCCATGAGCCTGAAGTTCAAGTTTGAGTTGTTCTTGTCCGAGGCCTGATAGATGAGGTTGAAATCGCCAATAATCAACCACTTTTCATCGTTTGGGGGGCATTTGCAATAGCTTCATCCAGGAAAGCTCTCTTGTCGGCATCAGTGGAGGGGCCATAAACGTTGGTGAGCTTGAAAGTGGTGCCACAGGCTCTGATACAGACATTAGCGGAGATCAGATGAGTCCCAATATGAATGTTTGTGAGGGACACATAGTCCTCAGTCCAGAGGATCAAAATTCCCCCCTAGTTCCCGTTGCCGGTCTGTGAGCGAAAGAACGAAGCTTATAGCCCCCGATGTAAGCCGCAGTTTGATGATCAATGTAGTCAAGCTTTGTCTCTTGCAGACAGGCGATGTGGCAGGGGGTGCTGGCGAACATGTCGTGGACCGTGTCTTTGCGAGCCTGATCATTTATGCCACGGATGTTCCAGTCGGCGATGTCGAGGACAAGATCAGACATTGAAGTGGGGCTTTGCTTTGGTCGAGAGTCGCGGATGAAATGAAGACGCGGTAGAAGTTGAAGCACAGGTCGTAACTAGCGGAGTGCGGAGACAGATAACAGCGTAGCGCGGGAGCGTCAGACAATGACCTCCTGCTCAGCAGACGGGGCGAACTCCGTGCCCCCAGGCCCAGCCATGGCCACCAGTGCATCAGTAGCAGCGTCAAAGCAGAGCATGTTCAGCTTGAACAGCACGTTTAGGCCCTGAGCCGTGTTGTCAGGCATCATGTTCTTGTAGGAGGCACAAAACTGCTGGTGAGCAAGAATGAGTGGCATCTCCTCCCCCGTGTCAATGTCCATCTTTAGGTTAAGCACCCGGATTGCCTTGTCCATCGTCATCATCTTCGGTTTCGCCGTAATCCGTGGGCAACGCCGCACCACCGAGGTGACCGCATCAGCCCGAGGCGCCGGAGGGAGAGGCCGAGGCAGCGGGGGCACGTCGGGCTTGGCAAAGAGGCGCTGCACCGGCCCCCCAGGCCCCACTTCGTCGGTGTCGTCGACCAGGCCGGCGAGCCCCTGGACACCCAGGGCGTCCTCCATGTCAGCGATCGTCGCGACGTCGCGAGTGAGTGCGTCCCGAAGCAGGGCCGGCGCCGCAGCCGCGCGCGTGGCAATGAGCAGAGGCGATGTGTCGGTGTCAATCGCCTCCACATGATCGGTGCTGACCGCCATGGTGCCCTTTGTCATGAGAGTCTCGTCGTGCTCCTCATCACCATTGCCCAACTCAGCTGCCTCGGCTTGCAGCTCAATGTCATCTTCACCATTGCACTGGATGGCCAGCTCATCATCCGCATGGCCTCTGAAAGTATCCTGCGCAGCATTCGCAGCCGCAGCAGTTTCGGACCAGGCCTCATGCCCCTCTTCTTCTTCCCAGTTCACTGGCACCTTGCGCCCAGTGTCATGCTCGGTCTGGACTTGGCTTCGATCAACCTCAACAGTGGCGGTGGTGGTGCCGGCCAAGCCCCAAGCACTCCTACTAGGGCATTCCTCGATAGCCACCCTTGTCACGTCATCAATTCGCGTGCCACTTGCCGTGGCCATGTCTAATGTCGGGGAGGCGAGTCTGGACGATGAGAGGAAGAAACCAGGCGCCGACGCCCTGACGCAAGGCACCCAGTCGCGACACGCGTGGCCGAACGGAGATAGCGGCGGCGTGGCCGGGCTACGCATGCTCGGAGCAGGGGAGGCGACGCCCAGGATTGACGGCATGGCCGCGCGCGCGGAAGAGAGGCCCATGCTCATCAGATTTGGGAGCTGTGTCGTGATCTCATGGACGGATGGAGGCGTGGGCACCTCGACGGGCATGGGCGCGAAGATCGGCAGCGAGCCGATGATGATCGATGGCAGGCGAGGAGCAGGCAGGCTCGTAGCAGGCGGCGGAGGGGTGGCGAGCTGGTGGCGACGGCCCCCATGTCCACGGCTAGGGGAGCGGCGACGCGGGGAACGCACGCTTTGGCGATCGTCACGGCGCGTGGAGGATTGGCCATGGCTCCCGGCGTTGGGGCGGCGCGAGAAGCTTCGCCGAGCGCCGCCATCATCACGTCTCTGGTCCTCATCATCATCCGCATCATCGCGCCGGTCGTGTCGTGGAGCACGGTCATCACACCGTTGCCCATTGCGAGAGCAGCTGCGGCGCATGACGCGCGGGTGCTCCCGGTCGCGGCTGTCACCCGCCCGCTCGCTACGCTCACGAGCCACCCACGAGCCGCCAGTCTCGTGGCCATCCCGGCGCCTCCCGCACGTGGGCCCGCGCGAGCGCACCGCGAGATCTCGGCCAAGGGGCGGGATCGCAGTAGGCTCCTGTCGCGGTGTGCATGTTGGGGCAGAGTAGCGACGTGGCGCCGGCGTGGGGCGAGGGCGATGGCGTGGGTCGGAGCAGATCAGAGAGCGTGTTGGGGCAGAGTAGCGGCGTGGCGCCGGCGTGGAGCGAGGGCGATGGCACGGGTCAGTGCAGTCCCTTGTCCAGTGTCCCCAACGACGGCAGAGCGCGCACCGCACCGGGTCACGGCAGGAGGCGATGCAGTGGTCGAGCGCCTGGCACCGGAAGCAGGGAGTTGGAGCGGAGCGTGGGCCCTTGGAGCGGGCGTAGTGGGCGTGCTGTGCAGGCTTGTACTGGCGCCTCGGAGGGGCGCGGCGGCCTTGAGTACCCAACATGTCGAGCAGTACGGCGCGCAAGCTCACGCGCGCGGCGGGAGAGAACGGTGATCCAAGGCCCGTCCGGCGAAGGGCTCCTCGAGACCCGCGGCGTCGGAGTGCGTGGGAGCGGACGTCGAAGTGACCCGGCTCGATGGCGAGGGAGGGGCAGGGGTGCCTCGTAGTCTTGAATGTCCGGTGCAGGGATGCAGAAGCTCACCGTCTTGCGCTGACGTGGCGTCGCAGACGCATTGAAGGCGGAGGCCGGAGCGCGAAGGATGCCGGAGGGAGCCGTTGCCAATGAAGACGAAGTAGCTGGGCAGCCCGCGGAACGCCAAGCGGATAGCGCTGCGTTGACCTTGTTGCACTCCGCTGGCGATGGGATAGGCAGCAGCAGGGAGCCCACGACGACGCTTTGGAGGCGCCTGGCCACCGCGGCGGGAGCAGGTGAAGCCGAGGATGCCGGCCCCCGAGCTCCATCGCCAGACCCACATCTTGTCGGGACGGAGCCGCGTCGGGCAGCAGAAGACGTGACGGCGTAGGTCGGGGACGAGCGCGATGACGTTGTAGAGCGCGTGGTCGATGCAGAGGTCCGGCACGCCGGTCGGGAGGGGAGCTTGCTGGCGTTGACGGCGGCGGCCGCACCAGATCCAGATGCGGGACGCGTGGGCGCTGGGCCGAGGTACGCCGGCCGAAAGTATAACGGGAGGGTGGCAGGGGGTGGTGGGAGCTGGTTTAAGGTGTCAGCGCGGCGGGAAGGGGCTTGGAAGGCCGGCGGCGGCGACAACCGGCCACGCGGGCGGTCGCCCAGCGCGTCGCGGGAGCTAGTCCTAACGGTCATTTTTTCGGCTGGATCGTTCACTATATTATCGATCACAAATACATTATCATTGGCTCTACAACGCAGGACATTCTTAATGCTATAAATTGCGTGAAGTCAACCAAGAATCTTTTAAATGATCTGAGGATGAATGGCTGGGAACAAATCCTAGATAAGGCGTATGCCTTTTGTGACAAGCATGGCCTGTCCAAGTTGGAAATGGGAGAACAATATGTCAACCCAAAGAAGCCACGGCAAAAAACAGGTATCACTAACAAGCACCATTATGAAGTGGATTGTTTCAATGATGTTATTGATTGGCTGCTTCAAGAACTTGATAGTCGCTTCAATGAAAGAAATTCTAAATTGCTAATATGCTCAGCCGCTTTGAACCCAAGTGAATCATTTAGAGATTTCAACTTAGAGCATTTGATGGATCTAGCTAATCTATATCCAAAGGATTTTAATGATGGAGAACTGAGGGACCTTAGACATCACCTCCGCCTTTATATTGATGATGTTCGAGGAGATGACCGATTCTCTAGCATAAATAATATTTGTGAGCTCTCTCAGAAAATGGTGGATACAAGGAAACATATTTGCTATCCTCTGGTTTACCGATTATTGAAGCTAGTGTTAGTCTTGCCAGTTGCCACTGCCACAGTTGAGAGATGTTTTTCTGCCATGAAAATTGTGAAGACATATTTGCGTAATCATCTCAGTGATGATGCCTTGAAACACAACGTTATTTGCTATGTGGAGAAAGGAGAAATGAGGAAAGTTACCAATGAGGCAGTCATTGATCGCTTTGAGATCCTGAAAGACCGTAGGAAGCCGTTTTAAAATGTAATATACTTAACTTTATACATTATTACACAAGTCTATTTATGTGAATAAAATTTGTTGTTTCTTTTGTGGGCAACCGAAATGGACATCGTATTTTTTTTCTCGCCGGTTATATTTGTACTGTAATTCCCCAATTTTTATGATGGAGTGATATATCAAGAAGAACCTCTTATTTTGGTGAGTATTTTTACCGCTGTATACTATAAATTTTGAAGTGTGTCACGTTGGTTCATATACACCTGGACACCAGGACATTTTTGTCCTGGGTCCGCCCCTGGCTCGGACCAAGCACATTGAGATTGATTTCCATTTCGTGCGTAAGCGAGTAGCTACTAGAGAACTCCAAGTCAGGTTCATTTCCCCAAATGATCAGTTGGCTGATGTGTTCACTAAACCAGCCTCACGGCAGATGTTAGACCGATTTAGGACCAATCTAAATTTAGTTTCTAGTAGTTTAGATTGAGGGGGAGTGTTAAGATCGGTCACGTATGGTGTTTATACACCTACCGTATATGTACATGTTATTGTATTCCTGCTGGTATACATAAAGAGATCATGTGGACGCTTTGACCCCACGAAACCCTAAACCTAGTTTTCTAAGTCCTATAACATCTTATATTATGGTATAGAGGGAGTATTTCTTATTGTTGTTATGTTATCTTATCTCAATGTCTCCGAGTACATCTCTTTGATACCTTTGCGCAATAGCCAATGATAATCCAGATATTACCATTTCACATTATATAGTCCTAATAGACGGCGCGGCAACACGTGCCTACATGATATAGTGAGAGGTAAGAGGGAGCATGATAAAAGAGCTTTTTAGATAAGTTCGGCTTGAATCTCTTTTTTGTGTGAGATCAGTTCGGGTGGAATCCATCGTACAGGTTGTTCGGCTTGACATGATTTTTTTTTTTTTTTTTTTTTTTTGCTGTATCAGAGTTGTTTACCACATCGCGGTGACCACTTGTACCAAATCTGCGGACCCAAGAACGAACGAGATGAAGAACTGACGTACTCTGAGGATGCTCTAGCGAAACGGGTAGCACTAACCTGCAAAATGGGGGGCACTGGACGGACTTGCTAAGACCAGGACACAAAAAGAGGTGGTCGTATTGGTTTTTCGTTTGGGAAGAGACAGTTAATGTCGCAACAAGACTTCTTCATATTTACAAGTCTGCGCAAAATACGAGCATTGGTGGAAGAATGTGAACGCCGCTTGCCGTTCTCATCTCATCTCCAGGATGCTTTTGTATCACCACTAATATAAAAAGGGAGAGAGGGGTGATCCAAATCATCCCAGCCACACATAGATTCATCCGGCGGTTATTAGCCAGACTGAGCACGGACTGACCACGCGCACAGATTTCGTTAATCAAGTCCAAAAAATAACTCTTCCCTAATCACGCATAACGCACCTAATCTAATTAGAAAAAAATCACCACCGCAGCCTTCAAACAGCCACCGACAGACGACCTCCATCCCCGCCGCCGACGCGGCCTCCATCCCCGCAGGCCCTGCCGCCGACGATCTCCATCCCCGCCGACGACGACCTCCATCCCCGCCGCCGACAAACTCCATCCCAGCCGCCGCGCCCTCCATCCCCGCAGGTCGCGCACAAGCCGGCCGAAGACGCCCTCCATCCTCGCCGCCGGCGCCCTCCATCGGCATAGGTTGCGCCCACGCCGGCCGAACACACAGCCACACAGGGCCGCCCGCCCTGCCCGCACGCCCGTCGCCCTAGACGCACGCCACACCCGGCCAGTACGCAATCCGCCGACGACGCAGACGCACTACACGACGCCCTGCACGACGGAAGTACACGTCGTCTACGCTGCACCAGCCATCCATCGGAGTACGACGGGATGATGGTTTCCGAAGCATTTGGTCCATTGTATATACTACTCTATAATTGATCAAGCTTCTGGTAAATTTAGTCAGGTGTTAGTCGTGCCTTTCAATCCGTATCGTAAGTAAGATACAAACAGCAAGTCAGTTTTCTTCCAAATCAAATGAGATTGTGATTGATAGTCTTGTGGTATTATATTGGCAGGGAGAGGAGGAGAAAGCTGGTGTGGATACAAAAGAAGGAAAGTGAGGCAAGCTGTAGGATGATGAAGCAGACATGTAACAAGCGCAAAGCCTGGTGATTTTTTCTAATAATAGTGAAAGCTTGGTGTTGTTGAGTTCATGCCAAATGGAACGAAGCCATAAACTACGTGCATCTTTTCAGAACACAACATCAGGTGTAACAGTGCTCTCCGGTTATTTGATTTTCAGATTGGTGCAAGACTTAATTTTCATATATATTGAGATTGCAGGAGCACATGCATGCACTTCTAACATATAGAGTGGAGCATATGTCCGGGTGTATTTACTTCTGTTTTTAGATGCATCCGATCATTTTCATTAAATAAATACGAGTGTTGATTGAATATTGTTACCTTTATCTACATTTCAAGAGATCATGAGCATGATTTTTTTTTGAACGCGTACTGACAAGAGGAAGTGAAGAAAAATGTTGCTGTAACCGTATTTAATAAATGGAAAAGAACATTGTAGAGACAAAATGATATTTTTTTTGAACGGGGACAAAATGATACATGATCTTGGAACAATTCAGAGGTGAAGAGCTCCAAAATGTATGTATTTTTTTGTTGTGCTCTTTAAGCATTTTGTAGTGAGTACGAGATCTCCTCCATAAATATGTATGTTGCTTTCAAAGTTACTGCCCCTCGGCAAGCTCGAAGGTATGGTTATTACTCCCTCCGGTCCATAAAAAGATTCGTAGAAAAATAGAATAGCTAGCACAGCTTGTACGCACCACTTACGACTGTTAATTCGGATCGGAGGAAGTATTTAATTTTTCATGATCAATGTGTATAAGAATTGCAGGATATATTCTTCAGGTTTTCGTTTCCATTATCTTGTAGGTAATGCATCTTTAATTTTTCTAGATTTACCAAATATCACTAATTTCAGACAAAACAATATGTTATCTATAGCTGTTCAATTAAATGGTTGTCGTATCGGTTCCGACCTCAGTTTAATTGCTGTGGTCGGGAAAGAGCAGGAGGGAGTAAAAGGCAGTACCATAGATTTTATTTTGTGAGGAATAAGTTCATCGAGAAACAATAACCGCCGATAGGTGAGAAACATCTGAGAGCACAAGTAGGGGGACTCGGAATTCTTTATATGTGTGTATTTCGACATGGGTGATTTGCTAGATCTCATGTCAGGTGGACGTATGAATGATGTCTATTGAGGTTTCGGAAGAGAAATCACACACTTGAGGGGCCTCTAGAGCATGGAGGAGATGCCGTGAGCTGCGAGATTAGTTGTTATTAGTGATTAGGATTTTTGCTTCGACTTGGAGGTTGTGTTAGCTCTCTATCAAAATGTAATACTACTCATTGTCTTACACATACGGTCAAAGACCTTATATTTCTGTTGTCATCATTGGTTCCCTCTCCTCAGCTCGTTGTTTCTTACTACAGTCAATATGATACCTAATATTTCTTCTTCAGGAAAGAAAAGTGCTTCAATAGCTGAGGTTTTCTTGCAGCATCTTAAGTAATACATATTTTTCTAATGATTCAAGTTTACCTGCTATTATCTTCATCTGATCAAACACTTCTCTTCATACCTTTGTCCTAACCAAAGTAAGTGTACATATGTGATATCTTCATTGGATCTTTCTTCAGTTGAGAAATGAGCTTTGGTTATTTCCTTCACTATCGTCTTATGGATCATGAAACTTAAAAGATGGGTTGCCCATTTTATGTGTGTGGAAATGCTATGTTACTAATACTCAACACGTGCATTGCACATGCACGATTACTAGTCAATCAAAAGATCAATCGGACGCTCCATGTTTTACCAGTCTGATTGACACCAGCGGCCAACCCGGCACGATATTTGTTCAGCGCACTTTTTATGGGCACACGTAACAGCGGCACGGAGGCTAACTTCTTCCCAAGCACCAACAGGTTTAAATCTTAACCGACAGGCATAGACACAACAGTGTGCCTCCGCCAAACACGCTGTTGTATCTAGTATCTCAGGTAGTAAATCTCAAAGGAAATAGAACTCAACACTTCCACTACGGCTCAACATCAAAAGGATGGAACATAATCCATATCTTCAAACAATAATATAGCATGTTTCGTTTCATCCTGGAAATCTCTCCTTGAAAAGACCTAGTTTCATACATGCTAGAAACAGCATACCTGAATTGCAATGTAGTTTATCAGGAATGGAGCACAAAAACTACATGAGTCTGAAGATGTTGGGGCTACTAGAGGAAAAACTGAAATTGTCATAGAACTAAATAATTTAAACAAAGAGCATTCGGGTTGAGTGTTCAGGCCTGGTCAACTATTTCTCTATCGTTTTTTGTTGTCCTTATTTTTTTTCCTTCTTGGACAATCTTCAATCTTGTTTACTTTCTTTCTTTGACATCCATCGAGACTTTTTCACAGCTGTCGAGCTTGTTTTCTTTCTTTTTCTTGACAGCTGTTGAGCTTTTCAAGAATGTCCGTTATAGAGGGTCTTTTTCTACGCTCAAACGCCACACAGCGTAGCCCAGTTTCAATGCATATTTTCACTTGATAGCGGCTATTTACATCTAATGATGAGTACTTCAATATAATGTGTTCATCTGTCCAATTTTGACGGATCTGCACCATTGGAATTATGCATAAGTGATGATATACCAACTAAATAAGAAAGAATATTCAATCCTCAAATCATCAACTGATGTTCTTACCTGATGAATGAACTTCACCCCACATGTGTCATCCCTGTCGGGTTGATTCTTCTCCCTGTGGTGATTTCATTGATTAAGAGGCCTAAACTATATATGTCTGACTCCTTTGAGATTTCACCTCTATATAGATATTCTGGAGCCATATATCCTCTGTGGGGATGGGTGGTTAACATAAAGAGTTCAGTAAATATTTCTATATACATGAAAATTCAAGTTAATCTTTTGCCTTTCTTTGAAAAAATAAAGTTAATTAATAATGAAGATAGCTTACATTCCTCCCACAATATTCTGTGTAACCATCCGTGTTTGTTCTTTACCGAATAGTCTTGACATACAGAACCCCGTAATTTTGGGCACCATATTGTTATCCAACAATATGGTGCCAGGCTTAAGATCCATATGGAGAACACGCTTATCCATTTCATTGTGAAGAAAATTTAAACCTTGGCAAATCCCCATAATTATCGTGAAGCATGTCGCCCAGTCAACTCTTGATTCACCTAGAACAGAAAAAGATTATGTCAGTACTCTAAGATAATGAACTCATTACTCTATGCCAGGAACCTTGTGGATTATAATCATGTCTTTTCAGCAAGGTAGTCAAAATGCCTATTCTATCATGCGATTCAACTAGTTATGATCCTATGATTTGCGATCATACTAGAGGGGTGTCGATCTGATGTAGAATCCCGATCCTGACAACCTTTGCTTTTGGGAATGTATTTCTTTGGAAAAGTGGGTAACTTTTAAAAGTCATTTTTTAACCGTGGCGATGATTTGCCTCTTTTCATTAAATAAGAAGATAGCTTTACATTAAAGTTACAGCCAATGGTGGAGAAAAACACAAAGTTGTTAATCCCACGGCATAACAGCACCCAAACGTTTCCCCCAAAAATTATCCAAGTCGATGCCTCCCTCTTGGTTTTCGCCATGATAACAGACGAAAGAGAAGAGGCGTTCCAAAACACCCTCACATTGCTCTCATTGCAAAGCTCCCAAGGCACCGACAAGATCAAGGATGAGAGGGCCTTCCGCTTCACACCATCGCTATTAAGAAGGAAGCACCACCAATCCTTGACTTTGGGGAGGTTTCCGCAAGAGTAAATGTCAAGATCCAAAGGCCCCAACAAATCACGAATACTAATGAGAAGCGACAGCCAAAAAGAAGATGAGCTGTCGTATCTGGAGTCTCAATACATAGCTGTTGGGCCAACCGACGTGATCTGCGATCCACAACCTATTTTGAATAATGAGACAAGCAAATAATTTGCATTTGAGTGGTCCTGGTCCTCCAATGACTCCATATGGCCGTTCTCATGACCGTCAAAGTCAATGTTCAAATTTCACACAGTAGACCGACGCCGACGCATAAACCTGAAGTGGTAAACCTTCTAAGTGATGATGTCGCACGCCTCGAGGTTGAGTTGTACATCTTGTATCATCAACCAAAGGGATGAAGCTAATCCCATCTGACGTGTCAATGTTGACAATCCATCAGATCTGCAAAAGCTTCTTTTGAACAGTACCATTTGTTCCTTTGGAGATAGCAAGAATCGAAGGGGCTATGTCCTTTTGCTTCCGGGCCCTGCAGCCGCCGCGTGCCAAAACTGGGCGTTTTTCGTCGATGATTCCAGTAGTCGTCGGGGCATAAAAACATGTCCATGTCACCCTCACCAAAGCCAAAGAGATGTCAAAAATTTGTGAAGGTCAAAAATGCACAATGCCCCCAAGTTAGTCTGCCGGCACACTAGGTCCCAACTAATCTTGCATTGCATGGCCGCTCGTTACTTTATCTGTCCCAGCCCATAAGAATGTTCCGATTAGTTCGAAAATTTCCTTGATGACTATGTCCGGACTCCAGAAGTGCCAAATTGGTAAGGTGGCAAATAACATGTGAAGTTAGGATGGCGAGCATCCTCTAGCCATGGTGATATGCTTGCCCAACCAAGTAATCAGTATCACTGCAATTTTGTCAATGAGATGCTGGAAGTCAACGACGATCAAGCGGTGAGCGGATAGCGATAGCCCTAGGTATTTCATCGGAAAGCGCACTCGAAGGGCAGGGGATCCATAAGAATCTCTTCCAAGTTTGTATCATGGCAGCGGATGGGCACAAGGGAACTCTTGTGAACATTAGTGACAAGCCCCGTGACTTCGCCGACCCCTGAAGAATGGTGGCGATTCCACATCCCGCTTGTTGGAGCCAATAAATAGCAGTGTAATCCACATATAGTGAGGTGCAAATGCACACTGCCCTCCCACCGATCCTGCGCAGAAGCACAAGCGAAGTTGCCATGTCGAGAGGCTGTTGAAGAAGATTGATTGCAATAAATTAATGGTGACATGGTATCCCTGTCTCAACCCTCTCCAAAGAACGATGGGTTGTCCTAGCAGGCCATTAAGGACTATGGAGGTGGAAGTACGCAGCAGAAGAGTGGTGAGCCAATTTCAGAACCTTTGAGGGTGCCGAAGGAGATCAAGGAAGTACTCAAAACTGACATATTCAAAAGCTTTCCACATGTCTGTTGACGACAAATTTTTACTTAGAAGAAAACAACTTTAAAATAATAGGACAAAACACAGGTTAACTAGACACATGTACTAGTCAAGTTTAGAATTTCGGCAAAATAGGACGAAACAGAGCCTAACTCATACATGCAATAGTAATGTTCGGAATTTTGGCCAAAACTAGAACGTAAAACAAATACCAACTAGTACATGTACTAGTCAGGTTCTGTGAACGGCTATGACCTACGGTGACTCGTGATTGTTAGCTAGACCGAACGACCGTTAAGGAAGGTTCAGATGCAAAAACATATGAAGTAAACATCGTCCTTTTTAGACGAACAACTTTTCTATTTACGGCATTTTGATATAAGGTCGTTTAATAGCCCAAATCTAGCATATACGGACTAGCCGAATCTGAATGACTCAGACCTAGCCCGAACATATTTCATTCGGCGTTAAAACTAGCCCTCAAGACAGGCTCAGAAGAAACAATCGTATAAAATGAAAGTTCTTTGGTTTTTTCGATACGAACAACTTGCTATTTAGACGATTTCTATCCAGGGTAGTTTACTGTCTCAAAAACGAATCAAGAACGACCCGTAACGTGCAGCCAGGTTTTGAACCGAACAGTTTTGGAAGGTTCAGATTAGAACATGCGACTTGGACCCAACCTAGGGTTTTGGACGTGAGTCCAATCCTTTTCTTTGCACAGTAAGTTCAGCCGCCTCTTGTATACATGAGGGGTGAGGGCCATGCGAATTGGACCCAATCTAGGGTTTTGGTCGCGAGTCCAAGCATTTTCTTTGCACACGAAGTTCAGCTGCCTCTTGTATACATGCGGGGTTAGGGCCTAGGGCAGCCCATCGCGGCAGTGCGTCTAGACAGGGTCTCTCCCGACCGCGTGGGGTTTCAGGTCCTCAAAAGCGCTCGCCGGATTGTCTTATGTATCGCGCTTCCGCGAGCCTCCTTTGGCGACATGTCCTGCGTATCGCGCTCGACACCGAGGATACACGGTGACGAGTTCATGTGCGAACAATGTCAAGCTTGAGAGAAGCGCCATGTTCTGTTGCATTGCATTCTTCACGCGCGGTTCCTGGCATAGAGAAAGTTTTCATGTATGCTTCTACACTTGATGGTTGCTTTTTGACATCGAGAAACTAGTTTCTCCATGAAAGGGAAAGCCTCTGGGGAAAGCCTGGAGGCCATCATCGTAGCAATTAACTTATCCAAAATATGGCTTAGACTACAAGGGTGAAAATCTGATAGACTCCTACCCCTCTTTGTCTGGCAACAAAGAAATGTTCGCCAAGTTAAGCCACTAAAAATTCTTGGTGTGGAGGTTTGAGAACGAGTTGACAACTCTAGTGACATTTACTTCCCAACAACATTTAAAGGAGCCGGTAAACCCGTCCGGGCCAAGAGCCTTGTCCCTCGACATATCCTATCCTTCGAGGCCGAGAAAGCTTCCTCCTTGCTGAAGTCACCCGCAAGGGAGGACAAGTCACATGGATGGAAATGCATACCCATCTAGTTTAAGTCGAGTCATATTGCTGCACCCTTTCTGGCCTACTGGAAGGGCGTCGGATAAAGTTTTTCCTTTTCGCATTGATACGTCATGGAAGAATTTCGTGTTTACGCCCCTCCTAAGATTATTGATCCCGACACATTGTTTTTTCCATGCACGCTCGAGAATGGCAAGTCGAGTGATTCTTTTCTTGAGCCTATCATGAAGATCCTTCTCCTCACTAGATAGGTGGCGGAAGTCTTGTTCCATGTCGAGATGAAGGATCAAAATATGAGACATGTGAAAATTCAGGTTTGTATTAGACCGAAAGAATTAACTCCACTTTCGAAGCCTCAAGCCTCAAGCATCCGAGAAGACTCTTGGTACGAGGTGGTTTTTAATTTGTGACAAAGAATCTGAGAAGACTTTTGGTACGAGGTGCTCTTCACCCAAGCATCATTGATGACCGTGGCAAAATTTCTCAAATATTCAGAATCGAGGGCGCACGGGCGCACGGCCCCTCCCCTGGCGAACATCAACGGGCGGTGGTTCGAAAGCGAGGACGAGGTAGCGTGGAGAATGTGGTTGCCGAACTGCATGTCCCACGCCTAATTGCAAGAATATTCTCGAGCCTATAAAGTGTCGGACTGACACACACATTGGACCAAGTGAACTTCCTATTTAGGAGATGAATGTCTTTTAGCTCACAAGTAGATAAAGTGACAAAGAAACAGTTAGGCCGTCTTCAATTATTATTTCTCATCTTAGGGCGTGTTCGGATGTCCTCTGGCTTCCCAAACTCCACCGATCCGGCTTCAAAATAGCGAATGCCGCGTCCCGGCCGGAGCGAGAAACGTTCGGCGCTGCTCCACCTTTTCTGAATGGGCAGGGAGGCCATTAGACTGTATTGAGCCCATTTGGTGGCAGAGAATTCAGCCCACGTAAGCAGTTCAGTGCAGCAGCCCCACGTTTTATTTCCTTTTTTATTTCCTGGTCGTCTTCCCATTGTCTCGTCCCGATTCCCCAGCACCCCAAATTCCCCTCGATTCAGATTTTCCCATCGATCCCTTCGCCATGCGCCATCCTCCGCCACTTCAACTCCTCCCGCCGCAGGTCCAAGACCTCGATTGCTGCTAGCGGGGGCGCATCTCAAGTCGGGGTCGCGGCCAAAGCTGCGCCCAGTGGCAACGGATGGACGCGGAGCTCGGGATTCAGGCGGAGGCAGGAAGGTCGCGTGTATCTCGGCGTGCGAGCGGAGGCAGGACGGTCGTGTGTATCTCGGCGTGCGAGCGGAGGCGTAGGGGTTGTGCATGGGTAGTCGCGGCGGCGACCCGGTTGATGCGCGGGTAAGGTTGGGCTCGAGGCAGCGCGTTTGGGTGTCGGCAACAAGAGAACAGAGAGAACGAGAATAGAGATCGAAGCGTTTTTCTCACTTGGCGGTGGCAGAACGCTGTAATTTTCCACTGCTCCGCCATATGCTGCTTCGAGGATCTGCAAAAGAGGTGCTCCGAACTTTGTACAGCAAATTGGGCTGGCTTCTCGGATCTAGCTCCGTGGAGTTAGTGTTCGGTGCTGCTCCGTGGCGGATTTCAGAGAAGCTGGAAGCTGGAGGACATCCGAACACGCCCTTATTATCCAATGCCTCAAATCTCTACCTACAATCCTACAAGAAATAGCGAGTTGTGGTTGCTCGCCACGATCATCCAATCCAGCACGGCCACGACCAAAAAAAAAAGAAGCTTCGTCGCGCTCTCACCTTCGTCCAAAGAGGCTCGTACCTCTTCGAACCCGTAACAGACTAGCAGTCTAACAGACTAGCTCAATCCAAAATCCCAAGCGAGCTGAGCTAGGGTTCCTCCACCCCGCGGCGCTGCCTCCAGCCGTAGCGAACCGAGCTAGGGTTCCTCCACCTCGCTGCCGCTGCCTCCGACTGTGGCAAGCGGCCGAACCGCCAAGAACAGCGACGTTTGGACGCCGTGGTGCACTGGAGTGCGTCCGTAAGGGCGAAGACACCTCCTACGACCGAGGAGCAGAAGGGGCTGGCGCGTCCTCTACGCTGCAGCTATCGACGCCGCGTAGGCGGACGCCGGCGTGAAGAGCTTTGGGCTGCACTGCATCGGCAGCTCCTCTGTAGCTCGGCGCGATGGGAATCGACGAGCTGCGCCCATGGTTGGGTCCGATATACCTATCTGCTAGGCAATGGATGTGCAACGCAATAGCATCACCTCCTCTTTCTCAGCTCTCTTTGTCTCTCCGACCCCCTCTCTCTCCCCTATCTTTGACCCTCTTCTGTCTCATCTTTGCAGATCTCGTGGTTGCTGATTTCAGTACAGGAGACGAGCTATTCCCCACCGGAAATATAAGGTGCAACAAGAAACATACGGATGTATTTAGACTTGATGTGTTCCCAGGTTCAGTTCATGTGACATGAATTTCTTCACTTATGGTGTTATTATTCAGATAAAGAACCTTTGGATCTAGCTCTGAGAGAAAGAGAGTATGTGTGTTTCAACGTCAGTCTATTCGTGTTCTTCATTTAGTTTTGCATAGCTGGGTTCTCCATGTCGAAAATTTGGTGTTCTTGGTGTCATGTAGTCCCAGTACCATTGATATATATGACTGGTAAAGTTTTGATTTATTGAAGGGGATGTGCATATCACCCACAGATCGTATCTAGAGTACTGCACCACATATCCCCCAAAGAAAAGATTTGACATGAATTCGGTAGGAAGTTGAGTAAAGTGTTGTAGTATATTGCCTGTAAGAATCTCGTGTCTTTACCAAGCATATGTTTTCCCCGTATCACACTGTATAATCTAGGTCAATTGCAAGAAAAGAACATGTCTAGGAAAAAATATCTTTCATTGATTGTCTCGGCCTAAAAGTTTATGTTATTCTTGTCAGATATATGTTGAGGTGTCTGACAATTCTGCTGTCATTTATAGGTGAGATCAGTAGTAGCAGTGTTAAGTGACAAACATTCCAGATGCCAAATTATTTAGATACTAAAATGGTATTTGGAGTTCTCTTGGTAAACATATCTGTGCCATAAGTACATCATTTTTTTTGTGATTTTTGGATCTAATTGATCTTTTCTACACTAGGATCTTAATATCTATAGCACAAAAAGATCACGCTTGGAAAGCTCTCGATGTACCATGGTGGCTTTTCTGAAGCATGCCATTTAATTTCTCATTGCTTCATAAATAGAAAGAGTGGGATTGGTATAATTAAATGGTCGAATTTGTTGCAACCATGCCTCAATTACTAACATTGGAGGGCTAATTTCCTCGATTTCCAATCTCAAATAAATCTCAACATCTATGTTTCCCCATATTCCTGTACCTATTGGACCATACCTACAGGTAAACATCATGCTATTTATTTCTCTGGCCGTGCTGGCACCCTTTGTTTTTGTTTCCTAGATTTTGGTACCGCTTTAGAGTATATATTCAGTTGTGTTATATTACTTCTCTTTTCATGTTCTGATCAAGAGCCGTTACATTGTTGGCTTGGGCATGGTACATCAGTTACATTTTTTTAACTTAATTCGTAGTCATCACACGGAAGTTTCCATTTTTTGGGTGTATGCAATAAGTTGGTAAGTGCATGTTTCTAGAATGCCAGTTACCGAATTCAAGCGCGCTCACACACCTTCACCTGCCTCGAAGACGTCTGTTGTCATAGTAAGAATTACTCTAGATTGCTTATTTATCCTTTCTCTGCATAGTTAGATAACACGGACTGAGATGTTTGAAAGGTTTATTGTCAACATTTGAAGCCTAGATTTTCCCTGTTTTCTGTAGTTCATTCTTGATGCTTATTCTTAGTGAGTTAGTTTACTTAGTGTTTCGTTATTTCATCTGTTGTTTGTTGCTGATTTTGTCCAACTAAGTTGCTGCAGCCTCATGAATGCTATGCATCGGGAATGAAAATCGCATTGATGTATCAGTCCGTCTAATCAGATTGTATGCATAGGCTGAACATATTGTTTTAATAATTTACTGACTCTATATGAGTTGTCTTATTCATGTAGTTCATAAATCTTTCTCTTGATGCAACTGCCACTTATTCTTCTAAATTGCAAAGTAGTAAATTAGTCTTGATGCATGGCAGTTTTAGTTATCTTGTGCATCACGTGAAAATAAATGATTAGAATGCGGTATGGGTTCGGGTGTTTATTTGGTGATCACTTAGGAAAGAAAGATTACCCACACCCAAATCTTACTATGCTTGCTTCAGGAAGTATAACCTCATTTTTTATGGTAGCATCACCAACACTGTCTAATACATAGCTGGATGTCAGATTCCCATTACCATATTGGCCTTTAAAACATTCCTCATGTTATCTGCTGGAAGCCCACTATCGGTCCTGGTAACTGGACTACATAAACCGCTAATTATGTCATAAAAACACAATATTCTATCAACAACGGGTTAAATGAAAAGACTACTCTGCATCTCTCCATCTAACCCGAATGTTTGCTAAATCCATTTTTGTTTGTTCGATTTCTTATAATTGTGCAATGCTATGTCGCAGTATGTGGTTTTCTTAACTGCTCTTATCTGGGAGTTAAGGTACTATTTCAAGCTACATGTTAAGAACTATTTTATGAAGTCTAGGCGTCTCTTGCCTTAGGAACAAATGCTGATATTCCAATTATCTCCATTTATGTTAGATTGTCTATTTTTTCTTCTGAAACAGACAGTGCCGAAGGAAAACTCCATTATATGTCCACTGCTATCTGTTGTGATTTGGTTAGAGGGTGGTCCTGTTAGTTCATATGCGGCTTCTTGCGTTCTTTATACTTTGTGATTAACCTACCAGAGAGTGTTGTGGTACTACTTTTAGGTTCAGTGAAATTAAATGTAGGAGATTTAGATTCAATTTGTTGTTTTTCGAGGAACATTAGGAAGAAAAGCATACCGTTTTGGTTAGTATTGGGACTTTGGGAGTGAAGAAATTATCATGCTGTCACCATTATTTCTCTTTATGTTAGGAATTATAATATTCAGTTTAGATGGCATGTGTCTGATAGGTGGTTGTACTTATGGAAAGATTTGGACTATATTAAGAGCTTTATGGTTGAACTTTCTCTAAACAACATGGTGCTCCAGATTTTTTTTGTGAAGTCCTGGTAGTTCTTGCTAGGATGGCTACAACGACAACTTATTTATAACGGAGGGATTCGACGGCCGCTTGTTGGACTTCTTTACTGCGATAATGTATTCAGTACCAGTGATAGTGGTATGTGTGGTTCTTTTTTGAACCTATGTAATCGGAATTGATTCTTTTATGCTTTTAATTAGCTCATCTTCGATGTAGTTCTGCTCTCCTGTATGATTTTTTCTTAACAGTCCTTTCTTTTTCTTAACAATGGAGCCCCTGCTGCTCGGGACACGCTCGGGGTGTCCCTGACGACTTTTGATTGTGTGTACCCGGATAGTTCAGTTTCTGTCTATATAATATTTTGCGCTTCAGTATAATTTTCATAAATTCCGGTTCTTCTTTGTATGCGTTCTACATGTGCCTTGAGAGGGCACTACCATTAGAGTGACACGAGTCTCTGGTACTCGGGGCATCTCCCATGAATTTTGTTTACCTCTGAGTTTGAAGTGTTGGTTGTTTTGATCTTACTTCAGTCATGGTCTTCCTCCAATGGCGTGTGCGTGTGATTAGGTCTTTGCTTTCTAGCTAACCTGATTACTGCTGGCTCCCTTTTTCTTTCATCTATCATTTCCAACCAACCGCCAAACAGCAGACTAAACAAACTAATGCAAGCAGAAAAACAGGCGCAGCAAAGCGCGCCCTATCCTTCTAGTATCAAATTAAAGTCACCGCACTGCTAGCCATCAAGTCCACCGAGGGTTTTTTGGTCAATTAACTTGGCAAAGAAAGCCTCCTTCCTCCTATTGTAAGAGGATGTACACCGTGGTCGGGCGACAAGATGTATCATCGACAATATGCTTGACCATGATGGAAATGCAGAAGTTACTCAACATAATGTCCGAAAAGATATCCTCTTTCCGCAACATGTTCGTGAATGTCGTACTTGTCCTTGGAAAATGGCACCGATGGATTTCATGGATGGGCTTCCTGCATCGATCGAGTGGTTTCAATTGTTTGTTCGTGGTGGTTGACAAGTTCTCAAAATACGTGCATTTCATGCCACTGAAACATCCTTACACGGCCAGCATTGTTGCCGATCTGTTCGTCGCCAATATCTACAAGCATCACAGTATGCCAGCAACCCTAGTCTCGGAAATCAGTTTTTCGCACCACGGGGACAGAATGAGGCTTATCACGGCTTACCACCTTGAAACTGATGGTCAGACCGAACGGGTCAGGCAAATGTGTCAAATCTACCGAATGCTATCTTCATTGTTTTATCAGCTCGCACCCCAAGTAATGGTCCAAGTGGATTTCTCTTTGCGAGTTTTGGTACAACAACAATTGGCATTCATCCCTGGGAAAGTCTCCGTTCGAGGTTATCTTTGGAAGGCCACCGTACTACTTTGGGATTACTGCTTTAGATTGCATTGTGCCAGCGGATGTGCAAACGTGGCTAGCTGAACGCTCGCTGGTTCAGGCTTCTGTCAGGGAACACTTGATGCGGATGCAACATCGCACGAAATACCAGGCCGACAAGAAGCAATCAGAGCGTGTGTTTGCAGTTGACGATGAAGTTTTCCTCAAATTTCAGTCGTACATGCAGTCGTCAGTTGAACACAGAGCAAATCACAAATTGTAGTCGGGCCTTTCACCGTTGTCCGCGTGGATACGAGTTTCTCCCAAAATTTGGCCTAACTTTGGTCCACGTTTGGGGCGAAACGGGCAGGCTCTCGGTTCGCCCTTTGTCATCCCTTGTCCGAATCGGGCCCAGTCGTCAGCCACACAAACCCTGCCTTCCACCCTCCTGCGGTCGCCGCCCTCGCCGCTGCCTGGTCCCTCGTCGCCGCCGTTCACTCACCTTCGCCGCGGCCGGACCGGGCCACGACGGTGACGCCCCAGGTCTTTTGGCCGGCCCTTGTAGCTCCGTTTTTCCAGTCCCGGTACATCTCTCGTCGGGCCGCCGTCCTCCTCTTCTCCGGAGCAGCTATTGTCAGGCCACTGTCCTTCTCTGCCTCGTGTCGGCCATGAAGACGGTGCGGGCAGGTGGAGAGCTGCCTTCTCGCCGGGATAGGGTTATTGGCTCGGCCTTTGGCTCGGACTCGGCCGCAAAGTCCACCGCCCTGAAGGTGTTGGACGAATTGCAAAGGTATGGAGGCCTTCTCTATCTTGGTTGCAAAGGCTGGTGCAATTGCTTCTACATTTTGTGATTGTTAATTTTGTGTAGATGGACAACGACGATGAGTTCTACTACAACACTTTCATCGATAGTTCCGATGAATCATCGGACGATGATACTGATATTTTGCTGGAAGGGGTGTGGGCATATGATGACTACTTTGAGGGGAGGCCGGATGCACTTGGTATGTATGGTTTCCTTCTTATCAGAAGTGCACTGCTGCTATTCGGATGCTTGCATATGGAGTAGTTAGTGATCTTGTTGATGAGTATTTGCGCATGAGCAATTCCACTTGCCTAGACTCCATGTATCGGTTCTACCAAGCCGTGGTTCAGGTGTTTGGCCCGGAGTATTTGAGCGAACCAAATGTTGGAGACATTGCCCATCTCTTGAATATGAACAAGAGCAGAGGCTTTCCTGAAATGCTTGGTTGCATAGATTGTATGCATTGGGAGTGGAAGCACTGTCCTTTTGCTTGGCAGGGACAGTACCAGGGATATGTTGGAGAGTGCACCTTCATACTTGAAGTAGTGACATCTAAAGATCGGTGAATTTGGCACTCCTTTTTCGGTATTGCAGGCTCCCATAGCGATATCAATGTGCTTCAACGATTAACGGTGTTTGACAGAATTGCCGAGAGCAATGCTGCAATGATCAACTTTGAGGTGAATGGCAATGCACACAACAAGGGGTACTATCTAGCCGATGGTATCTACCTAACATGGTCAACATTTGTGAAGACCATCCGCGCCCCCGAGGATGATAAAACTCGCAGATTTGCTCAACAACAAGTAGCCTGTCGAAAGGATGTGGTGTGCTCCAACCTCGTTTTGCTATTGTTCGGCATCCTGGTAGAACATGGAGCAAGTAGATCATGTGAAAGGCGAGCATGATGATGCGAGGCTATTTGATCAAGGATGTGAATTTAAGGATGGGAATTTCAGACAGAGTTAGTTGAGCCTGGACCGGTGACGTTCTAGCAGTATATGCACGTGCATCATGAGATGTGTGATCAAACTACACACATTCGGCTTCAGAATAATTTGGTGGAGCATATGTGGACTTATCTAGGAAACCAGTAGTCATTTCCGATCTCTTTTTATCTCAATGAATGGACTATGTTATTTATTACATTGTTTGAATTTTATTGTAAAATTATGGACCATGTTAATTTATCTATTTATGCACTAATTATTTCTCATTATTTTATAATTCTTTGCTATTTATTTGCAACAAATTTGTGTCAGCATGTACCAAAATGGCCAATAACATAAGCAAATGCCGGACTAGGGAACAAAATGCGGCCGTTGGGGACACCCCTCACCCAAACGGACAAAGGCCCAAAACCTGTCTGTGGTCCGCTCAAATGGACTGAATCGGACATATTTTGGTATCCGCATGCGGTAGCCGGTTATAGCTGCCCTTAGCACCTACTTGGGGTCAAGCAGATTTTCAAGGCCGAGGGAATGTCAACGACCAACCTATGGTGCTCAGCGACCATGACGACTACTGTTCACAGCATCGCGTACTACCCCAAGAGGGTTACCAGGCCTCCAACATGGCTTGCAGGCCGAGAATTTTTACAAATATAGCCCCCTGCCCAATGTAATTTTCAAAAGTAGCCCCCTCTGAATTTTTTTGTCAAAAATAGCCCTGGCAGAAAGACACGTCGACCTGCCGCCAGCTCAAATGGCGGAAAGCCACTTTCCGCGAACTGTACTGGCGGAAAGAAAACAGCCGCCGACTTTCTCCTAACTCAATTGGAACCACGTGGCGCCGCGGATGACTTTCCTCCTTCTGTACTGGCGAAAGGTGACTTGCGGCCGTTTGAGCTGGCGGGAAGTCCACGTGTCGCCTTTTCAACCTACCACAAGGGCTATTTTTGACAAAAAAAATCAGAGGGGGCTACTTTTGACAATTACATTAGGCAGGGGTCATATTTGTAAAAAACTCGAGAAGCGAGAACGGGCTAAGTAGGCCTCGGAATCGAAGCGGCTCCTTTCCGGTTGACCGGACGCACGGTTACTCCAACACGCGCATGTGCAGTTACAGCTAGTGGTGGGCTCAGCTTCCACTAACTAAACGGTCCACCACAATTCTCTCCATCCCATCTTATCTCTTCACGCGCAGTCCGTCTTCGTGTTCCCCTCCCCATCGAGAAAACCGGCGGTGGAAAGCGGATGCCGGCGACCATCCAAGTGAGCCGGAGACGGTGACGCCGCGGCTGGTCACGGCGGAGACGGCGACGGTGAGGCTGGACCTCGCCGGAAGCAGTGCTCGACGCGAAGCGGCGGAGCTGCAGAGGCGAGGAATAAACTTAACTGTGGGGGTGTGGTGCGGGCTCACCGTCGCCGGAGAAGAAGAAGAAGGCAGGGGGTTTAGAGGGATGGCCAAGGCGACGGAGGACCGGCGAAGGGGGTGATTGGGGCAGGGAGGGGCGGCGAGGCGACGCGGCAGCGCGCCGGCCACGGGTGGGGAGGCCAGCGGTTCGGCCGGCGCCGGCGGCAGGGGAGTAGATGTGTGGACGGTGGTGCGGCGGCGGCTCTTCTCTTCTTCCTCCTCTCCGGCAGGCCCCCTGCTATTCTTCCTTTTCCCTGTTCGGACAGTGCTACAGTACCTGTCGGAAAATTGACCTGTGGCCACGAGGTAATAGCATTAGCACGAAACAGAGCTATCTGAGGCATGAGAGTGTGATCGGATCGGGAGAACTTGGTTAGGAAGTTAGACCTGAATGAGAGTGTCGTGGAGAGGAGAGTTGGGTTGGATCTTGGTTTGATCAGGTTAAATTATCTTGCATCGTACATGATCCTGAGTTAATGAGTGAACTGCGAGTAAGTAGCTTACAGGGCATTGGCAGGGCGCAACAGCTACTTACAGCGCGGCGGGCAAAAGGGTGGCCGCGGAGGCAGGGGAAGGGGTGGTAAGGTCTCGATCCTGATCTGGGTACCGGGCAGGGGCATCAGGGCGACCGCGAGAGATGCGGAAAACCCCAAACCAGAGCAGCAAGCGGCAGAGGGAGGCCAGCAGCGGCTGCGCACCGGGGGGATGGGAACAATGGTGCTGGAATGGCTACGTCGGGGCGGGCTGGTGGGCTTGATGGTGCATGACTTACTTTAACAAGTCAATGTCATATTCCAAAGAATGTACTCCCTCCGATCCATATTAGTGGGCATAGCTTTGTCTAAATTCAGATGTATCTAGTTAAGTATTTAGACTAGATACATATGTATCTAGACAAAGTTGTGCCCACTAATATGGATCGGAGGTAGTACTAAGAAACAGAGCAATATACATAAGATACAAGAACGAGTTTTATATCTAAATATAGTGCATTGACATACCAAAAATGTGCCTGTCGAGGCTTCCCTTTGGTACATATTCGTAGCAGAGGAGACGTTCAGCTACGTCTGCAATAATAAATCTTCCGTCGTGTTGCACCACCTGCTTTCGGCTTTCGTAGCAGAAGCCAAGTAATTCAACTATATTATCATGTTGGATACCCATAAGATTCAAAACCTCGTTGCGAAATTGTTTTTCAGGCGAAACTGGAGAATTTTCCGAAATCTTCTTCACAACAATTACTGTCCCATCTGGCAGAAAACCCTGTTTCACCTCTCATTAATTTACGATATGTTTAGCATGCTTCTATCTTATTCTTTTCAGAAGGAAGAAATGATAAATAGATAATCGCACCTTATAAAATGTTCCAAATTCATCTTGGCCAATCTTTCGATCAGAAGAGAACCCACATGTAACTTTCCTACAGAAATCGAATGGTAGGTTCTTCGGTGGTATACTTGGACGGTGTCCAACACCAGGAGGAATATCTGATGATTTAAGCAGTATGGGTGTCAGTAGCTTTTCCTGATGGTATTAATTCCAGATCCGAAAATGTAATTTGTCTTAATCTATCTATTACATATATTTTTCTTATCTAGGAAAATATAACTGAAATTTTGGCCCTTGGTTTCACAATATCACCTAGTTTTCACCTTGATCGACTCACTCAAACATATGCGGCTTCTCCCTTGAGTCTGCTACTCTCCCTCAGTATTTTTTGCCAAATCGAATTCCTGTCTACTATAACAAATTCTACTACGGTGAGGGAGGGGTGAGGACAGCGACGCGTCTTAGGCTCGCTCCATTGCTTATAGTTGTCACTAGGTGGTCCGAATAACTATTTGTAATTTTATTACCTTTGGGGTTCTTTTATATTATTGTTGACAATGAATAGATTGATCGATTGACATTCTCGCAAATAAGAAACTAATCCCTCATCTGGCTCTTCCAGAAAACTGAATTTGCGTTTCCTCCTTCTCCTATAGACTTTATGTGCGAAGGGGTTTTCAACGTGATGTGACTGGATTGCTAAGTTTATTCAAGGGGGAGTGCGGGAGTTAAGGTAAATTATGAGACTGGACATTACTGACTAGGAAAGGACTTTGACAAACTGATTGTCTATCCTTTTTTAATCATGACGATGATATGTTCGCTCTTGTATAGTATGAAGATGGCGCTATTATCTTTATGGAGCATGGAATGAAAAAGACGTGAGTTTGAAGCTAATTATGTGCATGTTTGAGCAATTATCGGGGTCTCAAAATTATTTTTCACAAAAGCGGGATTTT
Source organism: Poa pratensis (assembly GCA_947311845.1). Lineage (NCBI taxonomy): Eukaryota > Viridiplantae > Streptophyta > Magnoliopsida > Poales > Poaceae > Poa > Poa pratensis. Next base: position 88,289,094 of record CAMZMU010000034.1, read on the forward strand.
TTGCTTCGGGCATGCCAGAGAGGAGGAAGATTAATACACACCTTTGAGTCTTAAGCTAATTATGTGCATGTTTGAGCAATTACCTAGTCTCAAAATTATTTTTCACAAAAGCGAGATTTTTTTCCTTCGGGCATGCCAGAGGAGGAAGATTAATACACACATTTGTTTTAGTTTCAAGCGAGCACCCTGAGATTTACAAACCTGGGAATCCTTATCATTATCGTAAGTGTAGATAAGGTATCAAAAGAGATTGAGGACCGACATGAGAAAAGGTTAAGCAGTTGGAAGGGCAAGCTCTTTTCCTATGGTGGGCGGCTTCTCCTTATCAACGCGGTACAAAGTAGTATTCAAATGTTTATGTTATCCTTCTTTGAAGTTCCCAAGGGATTTTTGGTAATGTGATGAGCATAAAAGGGAGCATTATCTCGTGGTTTTGGGGTCGATGATCTTGTCATTAACAAATGATTTTTAAGAAAATAGATGTTTAATCTTTCGAACGGATATGGGTATGACAAGAATTATTCCATTACAAATACTACTGTAGTATGCAAAAATGCTTTGCAAGTGACCATGAAACCAACTGACTCTCCAACAAGTAGCAACACCCTTATAATAGTTCTAATTAATATCAGTGGTGTTTCTTTTATGCGTGCCACTGATGTCTGTGTACCAATAGCCTGTTGATAGGGATTTCACTCCACTTGTACGTTGGACCCGTGCACCCGGGACGAATAGTGTCGGTGACTTCTGGTGTAAGAGACACGACACTAAGAATCTTCATCGGTAGACAGGACGCCACAAGCAGCTGCGCGCGCTGTCAATGCACACCAGCAGTGGACGCACCGAGCTGAGGATGGGCTGCTTGCTAGCCTCTGCTCCATTAATACTCACTCTGCGCGCCGGAGCCCGAGGAGACATCCTTTTCCCTCGTGGGTTTCCACACCACCGCTTCAAGTCCTTCGCAGCGTCAACTCGAAGCACCGGTGTATTGGCCACTGACGCACGACGTTAATGCCGTGGCGCCGCTTTAGATCTAGGCCACTACAAAATCCCTTCTCGCCAGAGAGGAGTGTATCTCTGCTCGTGCCCTTCTTCTCGCCACACCAGATCAATCTCCTCCCTCTCTCCCTCGTCCATGCCGAACAACTACATGGCCCGCAGTAGTACGATGGCCCAGGAGTTCACCAAGTATGGCCTACCCGTCCCCTGACTCATGACTGCCGGGCAATTGGCACATAAGCGAGGGGGCCTCTCTGTGTCGCCTCTCACTGAGGACGGCACCTCCGAGCTGGAGCTCCTCATCCACAAGAGTTGGATGGAACTCCCCAATGATCTCAAGGCCGACCCAGCCTACTCCGTCGACAACCACAGGCGCTGGTTGTCCATGCTCATGGTCGAGACAGGGGTGTGACATTGCGCACTACGAGAACTCGGTTCGTCCGGTCAAAAAGAACTGCAAAGGGCGGTGGGCGTTCTGCGGTAGACGAGGTCCTTAGGATGACTCCAACGGGGCGACGCATCGAGTCCACGTCGGTCCGTTTCTGTCCGCGAGGGCCAAAAACACGGCCCAACGGGACGACGCAAACGGACCGAGCACCGCTACCGATGCGTCGGGGCGGACGCGCGGCGGAGTGAAAACGCGTCCGCGCGGCCAAGCGTGTTGTCCTCTCCCAAGCCCACCTGGCAGCGACACGGCACCGGTCGGCCTCCCCCTGGCCCAGTCCTTTTTAATGCGAGGGGATACGGACGGGCAGCCCCCACCTACTCCACTGCCCACTCCGCTCCCTCTCCGGCGACCAAGCCGCAAACCCTAACCCCCCCACCACCTCGCTCGCCGCGATGCCGCTCCGGTGGCCGGGGTTGGGCAAGGCCAAGAACGACGGCGAGGCGGGGTCATCCTCTGGCCGCCGCCGCCGCTACCGCACACCTTCCCCTTCCCCACCTTCTTCCCCTTCCCCACCTGCTTCCCCGGCGCCGCTCCCCGCCGTCTTCGAGCTCGCGCCGCCGGGCGGCGAGTTGCGCAACCGCGTCTACGTGCGCAAGGAGGATTGCCAGTGGTACTGGGACCACGCAACCCCGCTGCCGTGGCCAGATGTCAAGCTCCCGAGCATTGGCACCTGAACCCGCAGCGGATCCCGGTGCCACCGATGCCGACGAGCGAGCGGGCACGGGATCTGGAGATCGAGCGACGCCGGCGGCGCCTCCCGGCCTCGCTCCGCAACGACCCCGCCTTCGCGGCCACGTCGTGTAACTGGGCGGAGTGGTTCCGCGACGAGCACAACCTGCGACGGTAGGCCCTCTACACGCGGGCTCTGACGCCGCCATCTGGGCGTTGGTCACCGCCACCGCACACACGGCGGCGGGACGCACCACCAGTGCCGCGCGCGCTGCGGATTGGGTCCATTGCCCTAGCCTAGCGATATTTGATAACAGAGTATGCTTAGGTGCTTCTCCTAGAAAACTACTTTACCTAATAATAAAGGGAGGATAGTTTTTGGGTACGTCATTACAATTACCCCCAATGTTTTAAATAAGGAAAATGCTTCGTGCCGGAGGATGAAACGATCGCATCCTCCGCTTTCTCTACGCACCACGTGTCTCGAACAAGAGGAGAAAATTTTGCGGGAGAAAATTTTGCGGGTCCCACTACTCCCACCACGTCTCCTTATCCTCTCGAGTCTCCTATCGTCTTCCTCGCCAAATCCCTTTCCTCCCGCCCGACACCATCTGCCTCCTGCGCCCGTGAGGTGTGAGCTATCTCGGCTCCGGCCGGCCACCAAAATCCACCGCCCTCACCACCCTACCCTCCATTGCCGGCGCCTATCTCCATCCCTGCCCTCCCTCCCTCCGATGAACCCAACCCGCAACCCTCACGCGGTCCAGCCCGTCCATGGCTGCGGGGCGAGGAGGACCAACATCGGTGTCGCCCGCATCAGCGAGCTGCTCAAGCAGCGCGGCACCAGTAGCCTATCCTCCTCGTCGTCCTCCGGGATGGGCGGGCGCTGCTCCAAAGATTGGCCTCCTGTGCTACCAAGGGCATGCGACGCCGCCGTTGCTACCGAGCGGCGCCAACGTTGCTGCCGAACCACGCCATCGTTGCTGCCGAGCGGCGCTACCATTGCTGCCGAACCACGAAGTCGTTGCTGCCGAGCGCTGCCGCCGTTGCTGCACAGCGGCGCCGTCTTTGCTACCGAACCACGCCGTTGTTGCTGCAGAGGGCCGCCTCCATTGCTGCCGAGAAAGTACGTGCTAGTGCTACGAGAGGTCACCGGCGGCGCTGCTGCAAGTCGTTGCTGGAGGTGCTGCTAGCGGCAACTGAAGTTGCTATCAAAGGCCGAACCGTCGATGAACTTATCTTATTTTTGACTTATCGGTGGCAGAAGGAGGTAATTATTTAAGCGTCCCCCAGAGGATCAAACCAACCGATCCTCCGGATCGAGAGAGCGACGCTTAAATACTACCACGACGGGCGGCAGTCCGGTGGTCCTAGCGCCCTGCGGCTCAGCATGATGGCTTGTACTGTAGGACGCAATTGACATGGTGGCGGCGGACACGGAGCTGGAGGCGGTGGCTCGTCCACTGGCGAGGCGTTAGGGTCTTGGGGAGTGGGGAGTTTGGGATTGACCGCTCGCGGAGGAACCTGCTCTTGGTTCACCTCATGCGCAGCGCAGTGAAAGGAGCGATGGCCGGGGATACGGCGGCTGTCTTGCAGGAGCATCGCGGTGACCGGATCCACACTGTCCTGGGATTCACCGCGGACGGATTCATCGGCAGGAAGCGCGCGTGGCTGGATCTTTCTCTTCCCTGCGTGCAGCTTCTCCCGCTGCTCTCTCTCTCTCGCATAGCACACCCAGTTACACTCCCATCTGCTGCTGCTCTCTCTCTTGCTTTGATCTGATCTTTCTCTCCCCTGCGTGCTAGCTACGGCTCCAGCCACTCTCTCTTTCCCTACGGCGTGAACATGATGGATTTTGGTGTTTGTTCAATTCGTTCGATACTGGTGATGCAGTGTGGTGCTCTGTGTGGTTTGCTACAGATGATGTGCTATGTACTGGCTAATTAATCTTTTTGGCAATTAATGCAAATACAGATTAGATTGATCAAATTAGTGTCGACCTAGAATAAATCAAATTTGTGTGATAATTGACAAAATTAAATTTCTCTACTTATCAAGGATAAGTGCTAAATTTGTTTGTGTGCAAATGTTTGCTTGTGAGTAGAATATGAAATAAGAAAAATAGAGAGTAGAAAAAAGGGACATAATGAAAATGTCGAGTGTCCGTTTGGGGGCTGGCCTTGGATGCACCGGACAATTTGTCTCCGAACAATGTGTCCTTCGTGCTCAAACAGATAAAAACGGACATTTGTGTTCTTCTCATGTAAGTTTATTAATATACTTTATAACGAATTACATTTCAATTAAACAAAGTAGAATTAGTTTTATGATATTCTGTGTTTATTTCTTTCTATACTCATGAATTTTGTTTACATGTTGGGTAAGAAAAACTTGAGAAAGCCTTGTGCGCCTCCATGACATTTTCTCTCCGTTGCAACGCAGGGGCATGTTTGTTAATTTAAATTGATTTTTATGTGCTTTTACACATAGTTTCCTAACAAACATCCTGCGGCAACACGTGGGGAAATCATCTAGTAACATAGTAGTAGTACTTACCTAGAGGAGGCCTCTTTGGGATGTCTTCCTTGGGAAGGATGGATTGTTCCATGGGAATCTACCAAGAGCATATTGCATTTATGATGTTAGGATGAGGACAACTAGTTGATAAATTACAAAAGCATAATCCAATTTATGTGACGATGAGGGGAAGTAGTTCATCAATTAAAATTAGAAGTAAAATGATACATCACCTACAAAACAAAAATATCGTAGAAGAGGTATCTTAAAGTCGCCTACAGATTCTAGCGGGCATTCCACCTCAAAATGCCTAGCATATTATGTCATTTTTGTAGACATGAAATACACTGAATATAAGTAGGATATAACATTCTGCCACTTCACTTGATGGATCGAAACTGTTAGGAATATGATGCCACCCAAATGCGTCTCCAGAGAAGGAAGGAACTACCAAAGATTATGGCAGGACGCCCTCGTTTTGTAGGGATTCAGTCATTTTATGCAATTACTGTATCATGGAAGTTAATCTTTCTAGCTAATACGTGAAAATGAACTGAATAAATCTCATATTTCTTAGTAGGCTGTGAGGCCAGGAGCAATGGAATTTTTCTTTTGTCTCAGTGTAAGTTGACTATGCTAATCTCATCATCTTGCCAAATGGCCACCACCGTATTGGGATTTGTATGGGATGTAATTTATAGTTAACAGATATGGAGCTCTTTGAATTCAAAACCGTTTAGGGAAATTTCAGTTCATATGATCTGTTGTTTGAAAATTAAGTACAATTGTTCTTTGAAAGAATTATAGAAGAATGACTGTACCTGTTCTATCTGCGACCTTGAGTCATTTTCGGTAGTTTCTACCTCGTTCAGTTCACAAATGATATCCTTCATTTTAGGTCTTTTGTATCGATCTGTTTCCATGCAGCATACTGCAATCTGAATACAAGTCTGCACCTGTTTGCAACCTACATCAAGTGATGCATCACTCGATGTCTCCTGTAACTTCCTCCAGGAGTCGTGTACCTTCAAACACAAAGAGCGTACAAGAACGTTGAGCATAGTTAAATAGTGAGTAGTGTCCTCAGGGGTGTGCAAAACTGAAACCGTGGAAACCAATGGAAAGCAGACGGTGGGAGCTAGTTCATTTCCCTTCACAAACTCAATCCTCATTTTCAGACTAGTACAAGAAAAACGAACTATCTGAAACGGATTAAACCGTCGGGACCGTGTCTGCCCACCCTTAAATGTGCTACATGCAACCAATAAACATCAACTATCTCTTGTAGGAACTAGCCAAGGATCCTCCGAAATATTACTAGTATATTATTCTTTTGAATCCTATTCGTAAAAAAAGAGAAAGAATATCACTCAAGTATGCCAATAATGTTTTGATATATGACAGTGCAAAAGGTAGCATTTATGATAACATTATTTTGAAAAGCAGAGTGGGTGGAATAGTATGCTAATTTAATAACGGTCATGCTGTCATGTTCGTTTACTTCATTCTTTTGGAGTAGCAAAAAAACTGGGGAAATTAGAGTAGCAATATATTGATGGAACATGCTTTAGAGTCGATTCCTGTGGACCGTATATTTTGTAACGACTTAGTCAAATTTTCGTTACATTCGGAAATCCTTTAGTATAATAACATAATTATCCTTACATGCTCAATAAAAGCCTGGTCCTCCATGTCACCAATGCTCATATAGTCGTTTAGTCCAGAAACCACTATCCTTTTGATTATAACACCCAAGCTAAAAATATCAAACTCTTTCGAGATTATTTGCTTGTTTATGAATTCTGGTGGCATGAATCCCCTGCATAATAACACAAATGACAACGACTAATAAGAGTACAGAAAGAAAACTTAGTTCATTATAAAAAGATGTTCAGATGAGTATGAATCTTACAAGGTTCCCAAACGAGACATTGTTGATATGGTGTTTCCATCGCCAACCAGCCTTGATATACCGAAATCAGCTATTTTCGGCACCATATTTTCATCTAACAAAATATTATCTGGCTTCAAATCAAAATGCAGGATGGAAACATCATGAAGGTACTTTAAACCCTCGCATATCCCTTTAATTATTTTGAAACGCACATGCCAGTCAAGTCCAACGAATTTTTCTGCAAGAGCAGGGAGAAGTATTCCTCAACACAAATGTTAACTATCATGCATTTTTGGATTACATTATAAGAACGTACTACTGAAGAGCACTAGCAGCCTTAGCATACCAGAAAGAAGCTTGGCAAGGCTTCCGTTGGGCACAAACTCAAGGCATAGTGCCCTGTGTATCTCTGAAGCAACTACTAACATTCCATTGTACGGTACAAGCACTTCCTTGGTTTCGTCACAGAAACCCACTATTTTCACAATATTTTGATGCTTGAGCCTCTTAAGGTGTCCAAGTTCATTTTCAAATTGTTTCCCATCAATTCCTGGAATGAAACGGAGCTTCTTCACTGCAACCTTTGTTCCATCTGTAAGCACCCCCTATCAAAAGCCATAAATCAAAGCCGTGCTCTGTGCACTCTCAATACGAGAAAACTTGTATCGATTTTTCTGGTAGTGCCTATTGGAAAAAAGCGATCCTAGACCTGGTTGAAACTAACAACCTTTAGGCCGTGTTTGAAAGTGTAGTTTTTATTGGATAGAATTTGTATCTGGTTCAATTTTAAAGTACAAACCAAATTAATGCAGTAAAAAATTATGCCTCCAGTCAGGACCTTAGTCTGAAAAGCCAACTTTTGCCTCGTCAGTAATAAGAAGAACCGACAACCTTTAGTTGGGAACTTACATACCTTGTAAACTTCACCAAAAGAACCACTGCCAAGTTTTACCTCATCAGAGAAACCATTTGTTACCTCTTCTAACAATTTGAACGGTATCTTCTTAGGCTCATTAGAAATACCGTGTGATTCTTTCTCCATGATGTTGATTTTCGAGGAAAATTCCTGTGGGGGGCAAGATTAAGCACGTATCGTTTCTTGCATTGATATTAGAACCTTAAGGAAGTAGTTACAAAATTCCTGCTTGGAGTTGATGATTCGCCCACAGTGCATCCTCAAACTACAATGTTTTGCAAGTTTGAGCAATCTTATAGACAAAAATATAAACCTTTACAATATCTACTATGGATATACTGTTAAATCCTATTCAACGGTGGATCTATTGGTATTGATTTGGTATACTCTCTACTTTTGTATACAAGGCACTATAAAAAAATTCAGATACCAATAAACAAAGCCAACTAATAATCTGGAGAATTTCTCGTATTTCGGGCTAAATTAACATGTTGCATGTGGTGGCTATTTCTCTATAGCTTCATGTAATGTTTGCAGTAATAAGGACCATCGCATGAGACAGAAATATAATGATTCTTGACCTTGTATAGATGCAAAACGTATTTTGATAGTGCCCTTGTAACCGGAGGGAATACTTTTTGACTATATGATTGGTTCAAAGTTACAATATGGCAAAAAAAATATACGTTTTGTTTTGAGAAAAAGGAGTGTGAGCTAGAAAATACTCAACTACTAGTTGGTGTAATATCAACAATTCTTCCACAAGTTCTTTTAAGTTGCGCCGTCTAGTTAAGAGGCACCGTTAATGATGTCAGCTAACAACTTATTAATAAGTTTTTCTTCCAAATATTCTTGTTGTCATCAATCTTCTTTTGAATTTTTTGTTATACTTGTGCTAGTCAAAATTTTGGTTCAGTGTGACCATCTATTTTTTGTAGATTACATATTTGTGCTACCAAATGTTATCAATGCTTTGTTTTTTCTTTAACTTTGATTTTTTTATTGTTTATATGAATTCTATTTTCTATTCTACGAATGTTTTGAAACTGAAATTATGTCGGAACACCCTCGCTGCCGCGTGATTACCCATTAACGTTGCCTACACCGTTGGTCTAATCACCTCATTAATCTACTCCCACCTTGTCATAATATAGTGGATATGAGTTTTTTTTGAAAGTCAAACCGTGCAAACTTTCTACGATACTAAATGTATATGATATGAAAATATACTTAATGATGAATTCAATGCTAATTTGGTATTCTAGATGTTGATATTTTTATATAAACTTGGTCAAAATTTACATAGTTTGGCTTTTTTTATCTCATATGCAGTACGTTTTGAGGAGGGAGTATTATTTTCCTTCCATCTTCTTTCTCCCCGACCAATCCACACCAAACCCACATCATGTATCTCCCATACACATCGTGCCTCTCTTTCAGCAATGGTGCGTGGCAGCGTGGAAGCATCGCCAGCCATGACATATACGTTTGAAACCTGGTAACTAATTATGATTAGCATGGTAACTCACGTACTGCAGGTTGGTAGATTTATTCCAAAAAAAAGTATCGGAATATCACCATCCGAGCTAGTTCGAGTATGTACCAATTTAGTAGTGAACACCGATATTATTGGATTTATAGTTTGAAAGATAAATGATTTTATTTTTAAATAGGAAAATCTGGGTAACATCAGCAGTTTTTTCCTATATGCATGCATGCAATGGTTTCTCTTTTGCTAGATGGTTACAAACTTGAGCCCGAAACATTCGGTAGTTCACGCTATAAACATAACGTTCTGCAGATAGTGAGGTCCTTGTTGTCAATGACAATGAAATTTCGGTTCTTGGTATTTAATTCTTTGATTAAACATAGCTAAACTGTAAACAGATCATTAGCATTTGTGCTGCGTTGGGTTCCAGTCATTTTACGGCATTATTATGGCATGATCAATAATGTTAATCTTTCCAGAAAATATGCCGAAAGAAAGTACATCTCAACATACGCCAATCATTCGTATGTTGCAATGGGGACTGAATCTAAATTAACACAGATATCTAAAGTGAAGTTCATCTTGGTAAATGGTAATCCAAAACAACGCAATCTGTTATTCGCAAATCAAGCTCAAGATATTCTTCTAATGAAAATAAGAATGACCATACCTGTTCTATCTGAGACCAGGAGTCATCTCCCGAAGTTTCTACCTTATTTAGTCTACAAACAATATCCTTCATCGTAGGCCTTTTGTATCGATCTGTCTCCATGCAGACTGCCACGATCTCAGTACAAGTCTGCACCTGTTTGCAATATGCCTCAAGTGATGCATAACTCGATATCTCCTGTAAGCTTTTCTTCCAGGAGTCTTGTACCTTAAAAAACAAAGACAGTACATGCATGTTGTAAGTAAAATATATACAAAAGATTACAGATCAAATACCTTTTTTGCAGAAACTAGCTGAGAATTTTTCTAATTTGTCATTATCAACGTTTGATAGGACAACACTATCTCAAAAAATAGTGTCAGGGGAGTTTCACTCTAATTTATGAAACATGTTCCAGCATAGTTCCACCAATTCATTTCTTTGTTTTAGTAACAACGAATTTGAGGAACTGGAACAGCAAGAAATTTAAGGAAGGCGTTTAGAGTCTTGAGTTTTGTGAGACATATTTTCCTGATGACGCACTAATAAGTTTTTTTCTAGCATATATTTGGAAATCCTTTAATAGTAGACTAAGATATCTTTAAAATACTTATTATTACATGCTCAATAAATGCCTTGTCCTCCATGTCAGGAATGGTCATATAGTCTAGCACTCCAGAAATCATAATCCTTTTTATTATGACACCCAAGCTAAATATAGCATGCTTTCTTGAGATTATTTTCTTGAAAGATTCTTCTGAAGAGGACTCCCTACATAATAACAGAAATATCAGGATAAAATAGACTAAAGAAAACCAACTTTGGTGACCGAAAAAATATTAGAATAAATCTTACAGGTTCCCTAAATGAGATTCTTCACCCACTAGCCTTCGTAAACCGAAGTCTGATATTTTCGGCACCATTTTGTTATCTATAAATATGTTATCAAGGTTTAGGTCAAAATGCTCAATGGAATTATCATGAAGGTAGTTTAGACCCTCGCAGATCCCCGTAATTATTTTAAAGCGCACATGCCAGTTGAGTCCAAAATAGTTTTCTGCATGAGCAAAGATAAGTATTTGTCAAATACACATAATTTTCTGCAACAGTAAAGATAAGTACTTGTCAAACACAAAAGTCGAACGCAAATAATTTTCCGCAAGAGCAAAGATAAGTATCTGTATATTTTGGTTTGTTCTAAGTCGAACTTTGTCAAATTCGAGTGAGTTTATAGCAAACATACCAACATATGCAACACCAAACAAATGCAATATGAAAATAAAATTGATAATATACTTGTTTGGATTTGGGTCTGTTGGTATTTTTTTTACAAAGTTGCTAAAATTTGACTTAGGAAAAACCCAAATATACAAATATTGTGAAACTGAGGGAATACATTATCAAGAATCACCAACAATCTAGCATACCAGAAAGAAGCTTGCAAAGGCTTCCTCTAGGCACAAACTGGAGGCAGACTGCCTTATGTATCTTTAAAGCAACCACTGGTTTTCCATTGTATGTACCAAGTACTTCCTCCTTTTCAAAGCTGAAGCCCATTATTTGTGTGATATTTTCATGCTTGAGCCTCATAAGCTGTCCTATCTCATTTTCAAACCACCTCTCATCAATCCCATGCATGAACACAATCTCAGGCATGAAACGGAGCTTGTACACTGCAATCTCTGTACCATCTTTAAACTCTCCCTGTTCAATAGCTTGCACAAATCAGAGCCGTGCTCAATGCTCACTCATGAGAAAAAAACAAGGATCGAGCATCTCTAGTAGCGTGCTTTCAAAGCGATAAGCTAGTGTAAATGTTTACACATAAATAAACCGATGCAGAGGCCTGGTATATTTCCTCCTTTTTGAAAAAAAAAATTGCGTGCCCATAAATTTTAAATAAAGAGAGAACAGATTGAGTGACTGTAAATTAGCTTGTAGCGTGCAATTCAAGAGGCACAAGATAACTTAGTTACCTTGTAAACTTCACCAAACATACCACTGCTAAGTTTTGCATCCTCAGTGAAACCATTTGTTATCTCTTCCAACAATTTGAACGATATCTTCCTCGGCTCATCAAATATATAATGTAATTCTTTCTCCATGATATTGGTGTTTCTGCGAAATTTCTGTCGGGCAAAACTACAGCATGTTTTATTTCTTTACATAGAAATAGGAAGCCTTACAGTAGTACTTTTAACTGGTAACTTCCGTGCCAAACTTCCGTGTCCTCTGCGACTCGACCTTTCTACCTTGTGTAATTAAGGGCAAACAAAAACAATTAACCAATGTAGAAATATAGTTAAAGGCGACACAGTTCATTCAAGAAAGATCCCCATCGGGGCAGTGGCCCAATGGTCTGGGGGCGCAGTGGTAAACCGAGAGACTCGAGTTCGATCCCCATCGGGGGCAGCTTTTGGGAATTCTCACGCGGGTGGGTTTCTACTATATCAAAAAATCCTGGGTGCTAATGCCCAGCGATTTCATTTTTTTTTAGAAAGATCTAGTGAGCTAATCATGTATGAATAGAAGGTTACGGAAATCGTGGTACTTAAAGTTTTAAACACAGCCCCGATGGATATTTCATAGCAATCTGAAACTTCCAATGGAAGTTGTTAATATCACCTGAAGTAAAAAGGAAATTGTGTAGACATTTACCTACAGATTGTAGAACACGAGAAAGCCTGCAGTTTCATGCAGATCAGCTACCTGCTGGAGCCACAAGGGAGAAGAACGAACTGCCTCCCCGCTTGATATTGGTGGAGCTCACCGCGGCAGACGAGAGGCCGATCTTGCTATACTTCCGATTATTCCCCAATGGAACCTGCTTAATTCTGCTCTCTGAACTCTTGAACTTGAACTCTTGAAGTCCTCAACCTCTGATTAACCGATCCCAGATCTGGTTTGCCAACCACTAAATGCATCCAGTGGCCGGTGAGATGGTTATTTTATATGGGGGTTGGGGCCTTGGGGGAACGTCCCCTTCTAGCGTGAAGTTTTCAACGCAGCTCCTCTTAAAGAGCAGCCGAGCTTATCTATATTTGTATTTTTTTAACGAAAATTTGACCGGTAACTATTCCATCTGGCTCATTCCAAAAACTTTGAAAAACTATTTCTAAATCTGGTCTCGGGTCAGCGCCAAATCAAATGGAGCCAAACTTGTGTATATCGGCGTCATACTTGCTCAGCGCCAAAGATCTTAGCTAAGACCAGCGTAATTTCGATGTGGCAAGGTTGGCGCCGGCACCATTGGCGCCGAACATGCATGTCAAGTATCCACAGAAAAGGGCTAGATTTGGTTACAAATACTCCATGTTTTGGGGGGCAGATATTTGGTTAGATTATGTGTATTAGTTACCGAAAAGGGCTAGATTTGGTTAAAAATACTAAATCGCAGGTTGATATATTTCGACGAACTTTTTTTTTGCACTACCTGTAGTATATAGGTTGCACTGCCGCGAGTTTGCAGTGCAATTCTATTTTTTGCACTGTTTTTTTGATTACACTGCCTGCTTTCGGATGCACTGCCCTGAGCGCCTGTATTTGCACTGCTTTACGGTGCACCGATGCATTGCCTTCGGATGTCTTGCCTCTAGCGCGTGTGTTGCATTACCTTCCGGTACACCGATGTACTGACCTCGAATGTCCTTCCCCTGAGGCCCTATTGCACTTTCTTTCGGTGCACCGATGTACTGCCTTACAATGCATTGTCTTCGTATGTCTTGCCCTAGTCGGCTGTATTGCACTGCCTATCGGTACATCGATGCATTGTCTTTGAATGTCCTGCCTTGGGCGCATGTATTACACTGCCTTCCGGTACACCGATGTACTGTCCTACCTTTTAAAATTGGGTGCAACCCACAGCACACGCTACGACAAATGTATCGACGAAATATAAGGGAAAACGACCAATGCACTCTTTCAAGAGAAAATTATTTTGCTCCAGTTTTATTGCGCACTTGCTACATCACTCGATAATGAACAGAGAAAACGAAAATAAAAAAGGATAGGAAAAAACCAGCCGTGATGTTTGCGTGATGTACATTTTATACTACACGTACACAAAACAGAAAAAAAAACGGGAAAAAACAGAAGAGAAGACAGCCCTCACGTACTGGAGCTGTGCAAGGCAGTGGACGTGTGGATTGATCGGTCCCCTGTCGCTGGTGCGTCCTGCGGGCGGGCCAATCCTAGCACTGCTGCGTCCGAAAGAGCGAGTCGCACGCCCGCACAAGCTCCTGTCGTCCGCCACGTGCTGCACGTACAAGCCGCGTCGCGCGACCTTCCGCTCGCTTGGCGAAGCGCGCACTTGCCCTAGTCGCTCTCCAACTATGGTTGCTACATCAAAATAAAAGATGCATATAAATACGTGAAAAAAGTACTATATATAAATTAGCTAGTTATCTTTTAAGTACACTGCATATAAATAAAGTTTTAAACATTACATCTGAATCACATGATAAACCGAATAATTGTTAATTCAGAGCCTATATAAATTTTCATCATGTTACTGGTGTTTAAATCACAGAAAAACAGAGGAATTGTTTAATTCAGAGCCTACCGAAAATGAGGTTTGAGTTGATAGAAAAAAAATCCTTTAGAACTGAGTGTCATGCAATCCTATGACGAAAATTTCTAATTAAGGATTCAATCCTACAAATCAAACGGCATACATAGGATTTTTACTAATGATCAAAATCCTTTATACAACTCTCATGCATGGTAATCCTCTAAATCAAATGAGCTCTTGCTGAAAAAGATAGCTATCACCTTGATGTATAGTTTCTCCGTGCATGAAAAGCATTTAAGGAAGCCAACAACTGAATCCAGATTGGAGCCGATAGAATCTAGTGTCAAGACTTTCCCTGTGCGCAGAGATGAGGCCAAGTTTCTGGGAACCATTTCCTGCACGACACCGAACATGCATAAAAAATTTAGCAATAATGTGAGTAGCAAGTTGGGAGAACATTAAGAACACCGAACATACATCAAGAGGACTGTTTTACCTGAAAGATTGTGGATCCAACAACAAGTTTGGAGATGTATTTACTCGTTTAGCCCAGCAATGTTAATTTTGGGGCGCTAATAACTATGATTGATGTTCGACCATGTGGACTATATACACTCAACATCTCAAGTAAAGACGCATTCTTAATGAACAGGTCGTGAAGCAAATATGATCTGGTTGCAAACCAGATGACGAAGCCAATCGTTCGGAGAGTAGCTGAGACGATGGGGAGTGGTTCTTCCAACCCGAATACCCCCCTCAAGTTGTAGGCCTTTGAGCGCAGTACAACCGCCGAGTAGGCGCTCGATGGCCTCGCTCGAGGTGCCGACGCCGCTGAGGACGAGATGCTTGAGAAGAGGGAGTGCGGCATTCAGCGGGGGAAAATTGCATCGAATAAACCTGGCGCGGTGCAGGGTGGGAAATATTCGGGGCACTGATATCGGTAGAGCGAACACCCATAGTTCACCTTCGAGCATGAGCTCCTCGAGCTCATCTAGGGCAGCGGATTTGAACCACCCGTCGAACTTGGCATGGACATTTTACTTGGCACTGAAGCTTCGGATAGCAAGGCGTTTGACTGGCCTAGGGTGCGCGGCGATGATCTGGGAGACTGCGCTGAGGCGCTCGTGATCCAGGTGACTGATACTATCATCGACGTTGAGGTCGAGGGGGACGGAGCTCCAGAGGGGGCTCCACCGCTTGGAGAGGATGGTTATCCGCGCACCAGATTTGGTGGGGATGAAGGAGATGATGATGCACAGCAACTATGCAGAACCGTAGACCGTTGCCGGAAACCGTAGACAGATTTTGGGGCGGGCGGCGTGTGTTGGAGGGGATAGGCGGGGAAGAGGTGGCAGTCAACTATGCAGAACCGTAGACCGTTGCCGGAAACTAATTTTTCATAGTACTAATTTATCCGGATTTTCCAGTCAATTCCGAACCTACCGGGCCAGACCAGAACAGATGGAAACGACCATGGACATTCCGGACTTGGACGAGTCGAACCGCAAACGGCTCAATGAGGAAACATGTTTTTATTAGTATTATGAAGCCTAAATGGTAAACAATGCATGTGCAGAAGATGAGCTCAAAATGATGAAAATTTGTTGCTAATCTTGGTTTGGTAACTCTGAAGCAGAAGGTTTTCCAGAGACTTCATGCTGGACGTCTGCTTTCTGAACGACCTATCATTTCTAAAATTTATTTATTGGGTTCCATAATTCAACTTAAGGTCATATACCCAAAATATGATACCCTGCAAATGGAAAATGAACTTTCGTCAGTTTTTCATTTTCTTTATTTCACTTTTTGGTACCAATTTATCCGGAATTCTCTAACAAATGCCGAACAGTCAGGATGAGACCAGACCAGACACTGGCGGAGGCAGCAGGGGACCAGCAGGGGCCCGGGCCCCCCCTGACATGCAAATAATTTTTTTATACCCCTAAACATTGTTGAGTTCTGATCCTAGGTTGTACACCTCCAGCCATTTTCTAAAAAATAAAAGCAAAACTGGAGAGAGAGAGGGGCAGCCCAATAATTCACCGGACAGAGAGCTAGAAAGCAAAACGTGGACGAGTAGGCAGCGACTGGCATGAATCAGCGGCGAAACTTTTGGGGAAACGACGCGGTCGGATAGGTGCGCTGGGGGCTAGGAAGCGGGATTCGGTGACACGGCGCATCTTGTGGACGGGTGCAGCGGTGGCGGGCACGAATCGGTGGCGAAACTTTAGGGGAATCAGCGCCGGCGCGGGGAGCTGCGGGCGTTCGCGCGCCGTGGGAAGGAGGAATTTAGTTGAAAAGTGATAGTTTCTCTATCTCTTGTTGTCTAGATTTTTGTTTGAATACGCAATTGTATATCGTTTTGACCTCGACAATTATTCAATTTATGGTGGTATAATCGATGAAAAAACATTTTGTTATCACTTCTTTCTACTTTTTGGCTGTTTTTTTTTGCCATTTGTGAGTTATCTTCTTTGATCAGCCCCCCTCATACAAATTTCCTGCCTCCGCCCCTGAGACCAGACACACAAGCTCGTACCTTCCGGACTTTGCCGAGGCGAACCGCAAACGTTAATGCCAGAATCCATATTATGCAATCTAAATGGTAAACAATGCATGTGCACGTACAAGCTGAGCTCAAAATGACGATTTTTTGTTACTAGTTTTGGTTAATTAATTTGGTTGTTACTCTGAAAGCGGAAGGTTTATTTTCATGTGATGGAGGCGACGTCCGCTTTTCTAAATATGACCTACCATTTTTAAATTTTATATATTGGCTTCTACAATTCAACTTACTCTTATATACCAAAATTATGATACCATGCAAATAGAATCTAAAATGTGGTAAGTTTAACATTTTCTTTATTTAAGTTTTTTAATTTGGTACTAAGTTATCCTGACTATAATTTCCGAACATGCCGGACAAAAAACATGGTTTCAATTCATATTATATATGAATTCTAAATGATAAACAAATGCATGTGTAGAATATGAGCTCAAAAGGATGAATTTGTTCTTACTAATCTTGGTTTGGTTACTCTGAAGCGGAAGGTTTTCCAGAGACCTAACGTAGGGACGTTTCCTTTTTGATCGAACGACCTACCATTGTTAAAAATTACTTCCTTCGTTCCTTGATGTAAGGTGTATAGTTTTTTGAAAAAAAAATCCATAATATAAGGTGTATTTAATTTCTATTTATGGACAATTTGACCTATCAAAAAATGAGACCTTGTCTCAAAAGAGGGATTTAGCAGATTGTATTCATTTTGCGACTATTAAGAACTCATCTCTCATGATTTTTTTCAGAAAAAAATGAGCCCACTATGTACAAATTACCCTGTCTTAATATTCGTGCAGAAAACTATACACCTTACATCAAGGAACGGAGGGAGTATTTATTGGCTTCTACAATTCACACTAAGATTATGCACCCTAAAAATGACATCATTCAAATTAAAACTAAAGTTTGGAAGTTTTACCATTTCTTTATTTTACTTTTTGGTACTAATTTATCCGGAATACTCCAACAAATACCGAACATACCGGACCAGTCCAGACCAGCTAGAAACGAGCGTGGACATTCCGGACTTGGCGGAGGCGAACCGCAAAAGGCTCGATGACAGGTGGTACTCGCGTCCTTCCGGGCCCGCATGTCAATGTCTGGGTGTTAAATAAGTTCGTGTGTATTGTTTCGGTTGGATTAACTGGTTTCTTCCCTTCGAAGAGAATGGCTAGAAAATCGAAGGTTCGTCTTACAGCCACCGCCCCTTGCAAATAGATAGAGACGAGAAGGAGGATCCAACGAGAAGGAGGATCCAAGGAGGATCCACCGAGCCTTACGTCTAGTCTCGAAAATTGTGGCTGCGTCATCGAGTGCTGGCACAGCACGTCCCGTCACGGAGAAAATTGTGGCTGTACCATCGAGTGCTGGCAGTACACCGTCCCGTCGGGTAGAAATTGGGGTTGAGCCAACTTTTGCCTCCTCATCCGCAGCCCAAAGGAAGTTTAGCAAGCCATTTATCTGCTGGGAAGGCTGTGAGGAAAAATGTTGCCGTGGAGGTGATGACAGAGTTCACTAGCTCAAGCTTGCCTTTTCTAATTAAAAGTTTGCCTTTCCAGCCTTTGAGCCGTCCATGTGCTCTGTCTATCAGAGACTGCTCCTCGATTCTTCTTGGATTTTTGAAATTTAGGGGAAGGCCAAGATAACGACAGGGAAAGGAGCCTGTTGTGCCTCCAAAATCCTGAAGCGTGTCTTCCAAATTGAGGCCCTCACAAGAGACAGGGTAAGCCACACACTTCTGGAAACTTGTTCGAAGACCTGAGGCATCGCCGAAAAGACACAAAAACCTCTGAACCATCCAGCAGCTAGGCTGCTTAGCTTGCATACATGTACGTGTGCCCATCCATCCGGCTGACGCTGGTATGCTAGCTCAACTGCTAGGGGCGTGTTTAGTTGCCCACGGCCCAACGGAACGCCGCGTTTCAGCCTGTTTTCTCTAGAGCCACCCTCCCAACAGGCCGTTGTTGGCGAGCCGCATGAGCACGAAACTTAAATCACTTTGGGCCAGGCCCAAGAGGAACGCCCGATCTGGCCGTTTCTCCAGAGCCACCCTCCCGCAAGGCAAAATGGGGAACGTGGAGCCGAGCTCGTGCAGCCTCTCGAGATGGCGTGTGGCCGCAGGCGCGCGCACGTGGAAATGGTGGTGGGAGAAATTTCGCTCACCGCCCTGGATTTGCCTCCCCTATTTCACCCCTCTCCTCTCACCACCCAAGCTCCCGCCACCATTTCCCCCATTTCGAGTTCTCCGTCCGAGACGAGATTCATCGAGGACGACCAGGTAAGCGGCGCGTCCTTCAACTCCGGTCCAAGGTGGTCGACGGCCGGTGGTGGAGCGGTTCTTCGTCGATCTCTCCGAGGAAAGAGAAGTCGTCCATGCTAGGATGCTGGAAAGCACAAACGAACCCTAGGTCTTATAGTTAAGATTTGTGCTTATGGAGTAAATCTTTAAGCCATGATGTATGTGTAGCACGTTTTCCTACTAGATCTGTGTTTATGGGCTGTTAGCATGCAGTAGATTGTCGAATTGGTACCTACTAGATTCGTTGTGTTCATGAGCGCAGGTGTGCCGATTTGGTAGATTCCATGTTAGTGATGCACTCATGTTTGCTCGTCACCATTGTAGGACATGTCCACCGGCGATTTTACCTACTCCCTGCTTGAGGGGAGAGCCAGCTCTCTCTCTCTCTCTATCTCTCTCTCTCTCTCTCTCTCTTCTCTCTCTCTCTCTCTCTCTCTCTCTCTTGTCCCGGACTCTCAGCCATTCAAGCCGCCGGAGTCGCAGCTGATGGAGCGGTTTGAGGTGCCTAGGATGGTTTCAGAGCTCTTCACACCTGCTCTGGGGCTGGAGAGAGGTAGCCTAGTTGGTGGCAGGACCAAGAAGAGCAAGATGGGGACGATCATGAAGTGTCCTCCATTCATGTCCACCTTTGTGTTGAACAAGATGTGCGACCTCATCGCCCCCGGGGTGAGGACTGACAAGAAGGAGGTGTATCTGAACACCGTTGCCAAGCTGGTTTTTGAGTTCTCAGGCCAGGAGGTCACCCCTACTCAGATCTATGACCACTTGAGGAAGTGGAGAGTGAGGTGGATCAAGGTGTCCAAGCTGAAGGACCTCAGCGGTGCACATTGGGATGAGGAGACTCACAACATCATCTTGGAGGTGGAGCACCTCCAAGGCCACATTATGGTTAGCCATTTGTTTAACATGCATGGTGCACTACCTAGCTGTCTAACTTTCAGACATGTGAAAACACTCCTAACTGTCTCACTGTTTTCGTCCGTAGTATCACCCTAAGGACGATGTGTTCCTTAACAAGCCTATTAGAACTACACGCAGATGCAGACCATCTGCTCGAACGGTCTGGCCACAGGAAGGCATGCCATGGGGGCATGTGAACCTCTCGGTACGCATGATGATCCAGACACGCAGGAGTCCGACACCATCGATGTTGATGGTGCTGCTGGCTCCCGTGGCGCGAAGGCTGGTGATGATGCACCAAAGCCACCTGAGAAAGGGGAGAAGAAGAGGAAGAGGGGTGCCTTGGTGGATGAGGAGGTGCTTGTCTTCACCAGCATGACCGTGGTCGTCAGGGAGGTGGCATCCGCCATCAGGGTGAGCGTGCCCATGGACGTGCACCCCAGCCTGTACGAGGTTGTGATGACCGCGAATGGAACATTCAGTGACACCGCCAAGATTGCTGCTCTTGGCCACCTCCTGGACAAAAAGGTGCACACTAGTAGGAAAAGGGCTTTTAGTGGCGCACCGTTTTGGCATTCTGTGGCGCACCCGCAAATTTGCTGGGTGCGCCACAGAATTGTCGCCACTAAAATATAATTCTGTGGCGCACCCAGTCCGTGCGCCACAGAAAGACCAACATTATGTGGCGCACCCAGGCTGTGCGCCACAGAAATGTCTCGGCAGTACACAGCAGAACAATCCTGTGGCGCATCCACGCTTGGTGCGCCACAAAAAAAAACCATGCGCCACAAAAATGTAAAACAGAAATACAGGTATATTTACATTTTGCTGTACAAATATAGAATTTATACAGAAATACAGGTATATTTGACAGGTATATGAATAGTGATGGCCCTTCACGTAGTTACCTGCGTGAAAAGTAAATGGGTTAGGTTGAGACTCCAAGTGCAGAGTGTGTAGTAAGTGGAAGACGTGTTTCCCCACGAGGGGTGACTCGAGGGTTTAATATCGAACTCTCGGGAATCAGTAGTGAAGATTTATCTTTCCTATCCTTCTTTTGGTTACCTACAAAACAAAGTAAATGTTTTGGTTCTCAACCTCACCTAGTGGTTTTCAAGCACAAGGTGTGAGAATGATATCAAGATAATATGCAATGCAAACAAGTGATGGCGTGTAGTTGACGGGAGAAATATTCTGCAGGAAGCTTCGTATCTTTCCCTGCAACGGCGCCAGGAAGCACTCTTGATGGTAAATAAATATGCAAGGATGGTGGTAGCAATGATAAATGATATTTTTGGGTTTTATATGATGAATGTAAGATGTAAAAGTGTTTTTGTATTTTCGGATTTTTAAATGGCAGAAAATGGTAAAGTGGTAAAAGTGGTTGGAAAGGTGTTTCTTATGATTAAAAATGGACCGGGGTTCATGGTTTCACAAATGCACTCTCTCTTTAATAAAGTGGTGGACAATGGAACACTAGAGTTGACATATGAGATTGCAACACAACAGTTTAATGACAAGTTATAATTATATGGACATAACGTCCTAACATAGAGACCTTTTGGTTATTAGTCTCTCTTATACTCCACCAAGATATGAACTAAATCATAACACCTCAGTAATTAAGATAACTCAGAGTATAGCAATAAGTATCATGACATGAACT
Organism: Poa pratensis; assembly: GCA_947311845.1. NCBI lineage: Eukaryota > Viridiplantae > Streptophyta > Magnoliopsida > Poales > Poaceae > Poa > Poa pratensis. The sequence continues at coordinate 88,310,610 of CAMZMU010000034.1, forward strand.
TAAATAAGAACATGCTAGATCTAGTCATGGAGTAGTGGCAATGGTCACACCCATGTCTCCGGTAGCATGGTATTTCTTTTTATCCCTAGTGAGGCAACAAAGTAAGGTAAAACACCCAAGTGGATCGCAGAACTTTCTCTCACGTTCACTGCACTAGCCACCCCCCCGTTACTCCAACTAATGCACACATTCCCCTCACACGCTCTCATAAACATGCTTGATCATAACAAGTAAATAAGAACGGGGTACATAATATGCATCTACTTTCATAACTGAAACAAAACCATTGCAATCTCAAACATATATTAACTCATAAAAAGATCCACCACAAAGGTATTACATAGATGACCGTAATCATATTCAGCAGCTCATACGGTACTAATTAGTGAAGCTCGAGAGAGAGAGATATATAAGTTACTTCCACAAACCCATAGTCCAGAGGTGGACTACTCCCTCTTCATCATGGAGACGGTGGAGAAGTCGTTGGAGAAGATGGAGACCACGCCGGCAGCGCCCCGCCGGAGTTTTCCCCCTCCAATCTGCAGTTCCAGGTCTCTGTTTCGGTGTTTCTGTGTTTCTGCGGCGCTCCTTCCAGAGAACGTCGGGGGACTATTTTTATAGGCGTTTTTATGTCAAAACGGAGTTGGTGGAGGAAAGATCGACGGTAGCGGAGCTCCGATGCCCAAAAGGAGGGGTCCCACGCGGCCAGGTACAGGGGCCGCGTGGGCCCACCTATTTTGGCCCTCGGGCCTCCTCTTGTTTGCTTCCTTCGCTCCCACGCTTTGTTCCTTCCAAAAAATGATGCTCGTAAATTTTCAGGTCATTTGGACGTCGTTTGGGTCACTGAAACATTAAAATATAGAAATAGGGTTTTCTGCCTGCGCAGGTTAATTCCATAAAAATAGGAAACATATCAAATATTCCCAAAATCATTATAAAACAGTGATATAACCCTTATATGATGCAAATATGACTGGAATATAAGGAAAAATAATGCAAAGTTCATGTATGCATGTAGCATTTTACATGCATCAAACAGACAAACATATTAATCACTATGTCATCACACATATTACTTAGTGCCCGAGATATATACATATAGTCACAAAGTGCCGAATGTTTACACAATTAGTCATGATACAAACAAAAGTTCATCATTTCACACTACATTACAAATGAAGTGTTCACCGCCTAACTAGGATCAAATGTAGTACATCGGTGATGATGGTGAGCAAGAGCGCGCGGGAGCATGATCATGGAGTTCTCTTCTTGAGCGGCGCCGGGAACGGTAGAAAGCCTTCTTTCATCCTCCACTCCCTGGTGTCATTCTGCGCCTCTAGTCATTCTTCGATATCCCTCTGACACAACCCTGAAGATGGATTGGGATATATATTGGTTAGTGATATAAATAGAGTATAATTTATTCATGGCTAACTCCTCTTTCAACAGCGCGAGATACATATGTACGTGGACACCTGCTTGTTTCGGCCCCTGAATGAGAATACTCATGTGTATGTACATTTGCTTCGTGCACAACCACGGGGGAAGGTTGTAAGGCCATACAAACACGGGCCAGGTGCTATGCGTGCTACTCTGGTTGCCGAACGGATTGAGTCCATCGGTGCTCATACCCAGCCTGACGTTCCTTGTGTCGCCTCCGAAATTTCCGAAGGCGTCGTCCAATTCTTCCCACTGGCTAGCGTCTGAAGGGTGTGTCAGGATCCTGCCCTTCTCCGGATCTTCTTCGGGCTTCTCCCTTTCCGTGTACCATTACATGAGCTTTGCTTCCTTAGGGTCCACGAAGTACCGCTGCAGACGGGGAGTGATAGAAAAGTACCATACCACTTTTCGAGGAACTTTCTTCCCAGTACTCTTGTACCGTCCTTGGCCGCACACCGGACATGTGATTCTATCCTCGTACTCGCCCCGATAAATTGCGCAATCATTGATGCAGGCGTTGTATTTAACGTGTGGTAGGTCAAGAGGGCACACGACTTTCTTGGCCTCCTCGATACTAGTTGGCAATGTGTTCCCCTCGGGAAGACGCTCGTGGAAGAATTACATGTTCTTGTTGAAACTCACATCGGTCCATTTGTTTTCCGACTTCATCTCCAGAGCGTCAAGCGTTACTTGCAAGCGCGTATCCTGTGGCCGGCACCCAGGATACAACGGAGTCTTCCCGTCTATCTCCATTTGCGCCAGCTTGGCTTTCTCTCTAGCGGTGCTTGTCTCCTTGAGGAGCAGTTCTTGAACATGAGAGTCCATCAAGGCCGACATTAGCGAGTTCTGCGTGTTCGCGTCTTCTCCACCACCATCTACTCCTTCATCATGTCCGCCGGCATCTCCTTCGTCATGATCATCTTGCCCGCCCTCGTCTTCACGCGCAACATTTGCTGTCGGCGCTTGGTTGAAGCCTTGCATGAAACCGCGCCTGAGCAGGTGATCCTCCAATTGTCCGGAATCAGGGTCGATCCATCTCACAAGTTTGCAACTTCGACACAGACATCGTATCTGGCTCCTGTTGCACCGAATCATTTCCGCCTTCGCTTCTTCCTTGTAGCTGCAGATTCGACCGGAGCTCATCATGATGACCATGGTCACCTACGCGGTATACATATAGAGTATGTGTTATTAATTAGAAATAATTAACCGCAACATGCACACACACATACACAAACATGCATGTTCGATGAAAAATTCGGCATGACTTCCCCTAAAAGTAGGACATATGGGTGGTGCAAAAATTTACCGAAATGGAAATGAATCAACATTTCGGCAAACATCCATGCACCACGCCGACGCAAGCAACAACAAAAGGCAACAACATGCAAAGATTCATGCACACCACACACAAGCTTCATGTATAAACATCGATCGTCGCGCCATATACGTGCAAACCGCCCGCCGACAAGCTTCGCATGCCTACAATTAACAAACATCCATACACACCGCCGGCCACACAAAACATGCATATATATACATATCCATCCAACAATACCCACCTAGTAGATCTAGATCCGTTACCGAGACGTGACCGTGATCGATGAGAGAGAGTATGTGGTGATGGAGAGAAAATAGTGGAGAAAAAGAGATGTATTGGGAGAGGAGGATAGTATATATGGAGGCTCTCCTCAAGCCCTCACCAATTATATCAAACAAAGTAGGTTTAACTACAAATAATGGAGAAAAGTATGGGCAAAATGGCATGGGAGAGAGGAGGAACTCGAGCTAGATGGGAGAATGGAGAAGGTCACATGGGGAAAGTGGGGCTGCCACCTTTTTGTAAATCTGGCGCCCACTTTCTGTGGCGCACGGTGCTCGGTGCGCCACATAAAGTTGGATTTCTGTGGCGCATGGTTGCTGATGCGCCACAGAAAGCCAAGTTTCTGTGGCGCATGGGCTAGGTGCGCCACAGAAAGAAGACTTTCTGTGTTCTGTGGCGCATCAACAAGCATGCGCCACAGAAATTGCCCAGATGGATCTGGTCCAATGATTGGCCGTGGGTCCCACAAAATTTCTATGGCGCATACATGTGCATGCGCCACAGAATTCCTGGTTTCACTGGCGCATGGGCAAGAAATGCGCCACAGAAAGGCAAAAACTTCTGTGGCGCACCTTGTTCCATGCGCCACAGAAATAATTCTGCGGCACACCGATTAGGGGTGCGCCACAGAATCACCGTCTACCTATAAGCTTTTCTCTATTAGTGGCAAGGCTTTGGCTTCATTCTGATGGTCGAGGACCACCGTCTTCTTTGGCTCCAGAACTACGTGAACAAGCACTACTACCAGCATTAGTGTTCACGAAGTCGGAGGTGGCGGCGGTGCAAGCATGCTAGATGACGATGATGATCATGATGATATGATGTATATTTTGGGTAGCTTGGACAACAAAACTTCTTATGGCTTGTATATTTTGGGTGCTTGAAGTGGTACATATGCTAACCCCTCAGACGACAAACTTGTGGTGGTAGTATGACACCCTCTTTTGATGTGGTGGTAGGATAACACCATACTAGCTAGGCAGCAAACACTAATGCTGCTTGTAGTTTGATGAATCAATGCATGCTTTGCTTATGTTGCTTTACTAATCATGTGTTGTACTTTTGCAAGTTCATGTTTTGCTGACCATGCTTTGCTAATGTTCATGTTGTTTGTTGCAGTGGTATGTGGTTTTCAGAGGCAAGACTCCAGGAATCTATACAATCTGGAATGCTTGCTCGGCTCAGCTTTACAAGTTCCCCACCAACTGCTGCGAAAGGTTCAAGACTCTAAGAGAGGCACATGATGCTTTCTACATGTCCCAGCAAGAAGAGTTCCCTCTCGAGCATCAAAGCATAGCAGGGTCAAACATAGCCAGATCAAGCAATATAGCTGGATCAAGCATAGCTAGAGGAAGTAAAGCTACTAGGGGCAAAGGTGGAGGACATATTCCATGTCGCGGCATCAAAGACTTCATCATTCTCGTCCTGATCGTCGTCATTGTGTATTTGTGGCAGTCGTAAGTCTGTATGATCCTTAAACCCTGAACCTCCTAAACTTCAGTGGGCTGGTAAGCTCACCATTAAGGCGTGCAAGGTAAGTGGAACAACAACAAACTGGGCAACCAAACACATTGCTCTGTGGCTGTAAACACCAATTTGGGCATCCAAACACGAGCATATTGCATTTCTGCACCCAGCCGAACGGGACTGGCTAGAACTTTGTTGGCAACCAAATTACATGCACAACACGGCTCATGTCGCGTTTCTCCAGGGTCAGGCACAGGGGACCACGGATGCAAAGTGCCCAAAATCTATGCGAGCAACCAAACACGCCCTAGCTAACTCTTTTCGTGCTCACACTTGTCCTTCTCGCCGGGCGTGGCCATCCGCTCTCTCTCGGCACCTATCCGGTCTTTCGATCCGTCTACGTTTATTTGGTCTGTCATCGTTGTTGATGTCTCGCCGATGTTTTGTACATGACCGTCATCGTCGCTGGCGTGGTCTGTGGGGAGGGAACAACCATCGATGTTTCGGTCATGACCGTCATCACCGGCGGCGCGACGACAGAGCGAGCGCCAGGCTATACACGGAAGATACGCCTGGGCCTGCCTTATAATTAATCACCAACTAATTATAACTAGTCTAAAAGACAAAAATACCCTTTTAACTTTTGCAGAGTGGGTACACCGAAGCACAACCCTAGAATTTTTTCTGTATAACATACTCGGAGAGGTGATGGTAATTATATCATAAACAGAATTAAGTAGCTAACTAGAAGTGTATTCTCTTAAGGTATCTATTTAATAACGAACAACAGACTGTTTTTAACAATTTTGTCGCACTAAATGATCCAAGCTTGTTGCTTGTTGCTCTACTTCTTGGTACCTAGGGAGATTGACTCTTTTTCATAACATTGGCAGTCGTTTAGAATACTGTCTATATCGGGCCTTGTGTCATGCTGTTGGGATTTTTTATATGTTGGTACTTGGTAGTCTCGTTTGCACAGGTGCTGTGAGCCACCGGTTGAGGTTCCACGGGATCTAACAGGGCCATCCATGTTACAGCAACAAAGAGGTTCTAATTTGTATGCCAGAGGTAAGGCCGTAGCGCAGCGTTAAATTAATGACGCCAATGGCGGAAGATACAAAGTGCTGAACCAGCTTACAAACACCTCCACACACACAAACAAAAGATAAAGCCGAAAGCTTGTATAAGGAAACTAGTGAACACAGAGCTACAAGCTGGCTGGGTCAGCGGCAACACGGGGCAGAAACAGACAACACTTGAAGAGTTGAAGACGCCGACGAGGTGGAGCACACTTAGACCGACGGGGCATCGCCGCCTGGTCCTGTCTTTGTCGCCAAAAGGGACCCCTATCCCTGGTCGACATGAGGCACCGGCGTCGGTGGGCAAGAGCTCACCTAGAGCTCGAGCCATCGCACCAACGGACGCTACACCCCGCTGAGAAGAGCACAACCAGATAAGCAGACTTCGCCATCAACAAACATCACCGTCACCGCCACCAAACCACCACCGGAAGAGAGGCAAACCATGGACTCCAAAAGGCGGCGCCTTCAGGAAGGAAGCGGCACCAAAGTTCCGCCGCCGCACAGTCCAAACGGACATAGGGTTTTCACCCAGAGCACCGGGGGGAGAGGAGGGTAGTCGCGACGTCGCCTTCAAGAAGGTAAGGATGCCCACGGGCGTCGCCGGCGTCGGCCAAGGCAAAGCCCGGCGGATTTTCACCCCGACATGAAACCCGTCTCCAAACCCGAGTGTGGCCGGCTGCCGAGATGGCTACCAGACCACATCCACCGTTGCCCACTGCGACCACGGGCACCTCACCTTCGATCCGACCCGGCGGCAACGGCAGCCACCAGATCCAGCCCGGATCCGGCGAACAGCCCCCACGGTGGAGCCGCAACTCCAAATCCGGGAGCAAAGGCGACCGCGGCCATGGCCGGCCCGAGCAGGCACAGGGCCCCTACCCTGGCCTCAAGCTCGGCGGCGCGAGCCCAACCACCTTGCTCAGGGGAGCCGCCGCCCCGAGGATCGACGAGGGCGTCGGCCAGCAGGTCGGCCGTGGCCGAATCGGCCGCCGGCAGCGCTGCAGGGTCTCCAGCCCGACGCGGCCAAGCGTGAGGAGAAGCCCCGCCGCCGCCTCCACCGCGCGGGCTTCGTCCGGCAGCGGCCACCGGCGGCGGCGAGGGACGGAGGCGGGGGGGGGGGGGGGGTGGGGGGGGAGGGAGGTGGCGGCGCTAGGGTTCGCCTCCCGTGTCGCCCGAGGTGGACGACGCGGGGGCCAGGGGGAAAAAAGGTTCTAATTTGTATGCAATCCTGTATTTCATTACGAAGTACATTAACTTGCAAGTGTTTTACTAAAGCAACACAAAGAAATGTGGTCGTTTCCTTATTTCGTATTTAAATAATTTGGTATACTTGAATCGTAATCACATCAAGCTCAGGAGGCGGCGATTTGGGTAGCAGGTGTAGATGAACCTATTATGTAAACTATTTTTAATTTTTTTTTCAAAATATCAAAAAATTCCAAAAAAATTCAGATATACATTAGAACATTTTGTGTTAGCACAAAAAATGTCGTGAAGAAAAAATATTTTTTGTGACCTGTGCAAAGAAGACAAAAAAATGTCTCGTACAAAATCATTTTGGAGCGTCCGAATTTGTCTTTTTTGCACAGGTCACAAAAAATGTTTTTTTTCACGTAACTTTTTGTGCTAACATAAAATGTCTTGAGCTATATGTGAAAATTCTATTTTGAATTTTTTGACATTTCAAATTTGTTTTTTGGGTAGTGGGTGCATCTGCACCTACCCGTTATGGATTTCCGCATCAAGTGAGCATAACTTCTTTTCTGAAGGCAACCATGACACTGAACTGTACGTTTCTTCAGAGCTACAATTGTTCGAAGTAGCATTCTTTGCACTCCAAATAAGTATGCTGTAAAAATATAATATGTAGTTTAACACATCCTTTGACTATTAGCTCGAAATATATAACTATTGGGAACTCATACGTGACTAGTTAAGAGTTCAGTATCCAGTATCCAGATGATATGACGTGGTTTATCCTTGGGCCTTTGTTATCTTTGACCATTCTTTGCAGGAATTCTTGCTGTCATTTTGACTCCTTTCTGCATTATGCATTTGTTCAAGTTATGAACGGAAGTAGAATCTGAAAGTAAGATTTTAGTTGATTCCCAGCAGGTTATTGGAAAATCCTGTGACGCAGTGACGGTACACCACTAATCCATGCTTAATGTTCTTATCATTAGATATAACGCTGATAGTTTCTCGAGTAAAAACGTAAATCTGATTAGCTGCTATGGTTATACTGTTTACCTGTGTGTCTTTCCACTTGTCATCTATAAATTATATGCTTAAGTACTATATTTGCAAATGATGCACTGGAATTATCATTCCTGAACTGTATATTGCCCTCTGTTCTGTACTGCTGACTTGTTATGTACTTGTTGAAGGTGTAATTTGGCTACTGGGTATTTCTATAAGCCAAATTAATTTAGGTGATGTTGCTTAGATTATTAGATGATATATATATTTAAACTTGTTGTTTAAGTTTGAAAATGCAGTAGTCCAACGCAGATGTTGCAACAGCTGATCAAGCAAGAGAAAATATGGAGTGTTTTCTGGAGCTAGCGGCTGCTGAGGACAAGTTCTTGATGGATTCAGAGATATACGCTAAGTTAAACTGCAGGCTCCCAGGACAAGTACTAGCAGGCTCGGTTCGATGCCAGGCTGAAGACGTACAAGAAATAATTCAGTTAGCGTACGAGAGGCGCACCAGGATTTCCATATTTACTAGATCATACGTGCTAGTACCAGATTGAGCTAGGACGGTTTGATTACAGATTAGAAATATTTAAATCGGCTTGGATGCCAAGAAAAGGACTCCGTGCCCTACCCCTGTACGCCAAAAACCAGGCTACCTATTTAAGGTATACGGCCGATTGAAAAAGGACCCCAATCAATCGTTATTCAACACAAAAACCAATCTATTCTTTTACGTACTACTTTTTCCGTTTGTTTCTCCTGCCGTTGAGCTCTAGCAGATAGGGTTTGGCAAATCTTTGCCGTTTTGCGCCGAAAAGCGGCCGTTTTTCCTCTCCGAAATTGAGGAATTCTTTGTTGCTTTGCTCGTAAAGCATCCGTTCGTCGTCACGACGGTATCGTGGTGCTACGCTGCAATTTTGCGTGGCAACACAATTGGCGACTCCGCTGGGACGAAGAATAAGAACATACACACGATGGACACCGCCGCCAAAAACGGCAGCGACTTCGACCCCGACAACATCATCGCCATCACACTTGATGATCTATCTGACGATGATCGGCGTGAGTTGGAACGGGTGCTTGAGGAAGAGAGAGCTGAGAAGATGAAACTGATGCTGGCTAGATTCCAGAAGACAAGGAACGGCATCGTCAAAAAGGTAGCTACGCCGAGTCCTTCGGATCTACTCGGCGCTAAGGTAAAAAATCCAACTGATGAAATTGCTAATCTTATTGATGCGTCCGTTGCTAGTAAATTTAGTACCGTATTTGATAAATTTGAGGAATTAAAGGATCAGCTTATTAATTTACCTCGTCACGTTCAGTCTTCGTTGGGGCTGCAAACTGAAAAGCTAATGCCGGTGGAAAATAATAGATTACTTGACATGCCTAGCAATATTCATATGCATGGTGCATCGGCTAACGTTAGTCAGCCTTACGTTGCAAATAATAATCAAGGTGGCCGTACATATGCTAGCAGTTCGGCCAATGCTTTTGTTTCAGGTGCTGTTCCTCCTATTGCTTCAACTTCGGTTGCACAAAATTACAGCAACAATAACCGAAGTGTGGTTTTAAATCCTAATTTGCAGCAACCTTTTTGTCAAACAGTAGCATATAATACGCCACCGCTGCAACCTGTCGGTACCGGGGTTCCATATGGGCCGGTACCCGATTCATATTTTAGTAGATCTCCATTGCAAGCTTCACATAATCAAATTTCTATGCCGAAGTTTCCGCCGCAAGCTTGCATTCCACCCGCTACTCAAACCAATAGTTCTCCACAGCCAAATGATAGTTTTAAGGATCAACTTGCGGGTGTACTTAGAGAATTTGGTTTAGAACCTAAGGGTAGAGCACGTGCATATCAAAAACCATACCCTGATTATTTTGACTCTACACCATATCCTCGTGGTTTTAGAATTCCAGATTTTGTTAAATTTACAGGAGAGGATGGTAGAACAACTTTTGAGCATATAGGCCAATTTTTAGCACAATGCAGTGAGGTTGGCACATCAGATGTTTATAGAGTTAAATTGTTTCCTTTATCTTTATCCGGTACTGCATTTACTTGGTTTACATCGCTTGCTCCTAATTCAGTTTCAACATGGGCACACTTAGAGCAAAAATTTCATGAGTATTTTTATAGCGGTGAAACTGAACTTCGACTTTCAGATTTAACTATGGTTAGGCAGAAATATAATGAGCATGTTCATGATTATATTAGGAGGTTTAGAGATGTGAAAAACCGATGTTTTAGCTTGACCATAGCCGAAAAGGATTTAGCTGATCTTGCTTTTTCGGGACTGCTTACTCATATTAAAGATAAATTAGAAGGGCAAGAGTTTTTGGATGTTAATCAAGTTTTGCAAAAGGCTTTGGTGCATGAAAACCGGGCTAAGGAGATTAAACAATTTAGCCGGTTTAAAGATAATAGGACTAGAGATAAAGATAATCATGTGGTTAATGCTTTAGAGTATGATAGCGATTCGGCTAGTGAGGGTGACGTTGATATATGTGCAGCCGAATGGGTTCCAACGCCAAGGTCAAAACCTTTTGCATGTCCTGCTTTGAAACCTACACCTGCTAAAAGAGAAGAAATTAAGTATACTTTTGATGTTAGCAAGTGTGATAAGATTTTTGACATGCTACTGCAAGGAAAATTAATTAGGTTGAAAGAAGGTCATGTTATTCCATCTCCAGGAGAATTGGGTAAAAGATCTTATTGTAAATATCACAATGCCTTTTCTCACTCTACTAATGATTGTAATGTGTTTCGACGACAAGTTCAATCGGCCATTAACGAAGGACGATTGACATTTACAGAGGATGCTAAGATGAAACTCGATAGTGATCCTTTTCCTATTAATATGATCGAGTTTGAGAACAAGAAAATGCTTATTCGGTCACATCAGACAGAATCTACCAAAGGGAAAAATCTTGTCATTGATAATAATGCTGCACCGAGGATGATCAAACCAAAAAATCCAGAAGTGGGAGTGTGGAAGGTCAATGGAGGAAGAAAACATGCTCCAAGAATAAAGCCGACAGTTAGCATGTTGTTGGAAAAATACACTTCACGCAAGGCCAACAATGTGTTTAGTCGGCTTGGGGGCGTGAAGCGTCCTAGGTCTCCTTCTGGACCTCACGGTCATGAGCATTGGAGAAGAAATTCATATGATCACACTAGTGGAAACAGGAGCTTTGGTGGAGAGGGGTGTTGGGCTCTAGTCCCGGGCGTGGTTCGAACCCGGACTAGAGGCGGGAACTAGTACCGGGCCGGCTGCTCCGACGCTGCGCAGGTCGGGTCCCGGGTTGTAGGGCACCTCTAGTTCCGGGCCGTGATACCACCCGGGACCGAGGCAGTCAGCGGCAGGGTGGAGACAGGAGGGTGGACCTTTCGTCCCGGGCCGTGGTACAGCCCGGGACTAGAGGTCCCGCTATATCATCTCCCAACCCGGGCCAGCCACCATTTTTGAACTCTCAAGCTCATCTTCATTGTTTCCTCTCTCAAGCTCAAGTGTAGCCCCATTTTTTCCAAGATTTGTCAAGATAGACGGCACCCATCTCTCCAAGGGTTAGCAACACTTGATCCTTTCACCCGGCGGCCGAATTTTAGCCATTTCCATACAAGTTTAGCTCATTTCATTTTTATAGTGCTACCTAGGTGTTTGATGAAATGCCTAAGCTAGGTAGTTCATTTTTTTATGTATTTTGAGCTCAAATTAATTTATTATTTGTGGATTTTAGTGTCGTCTCGGTCCTCACCGCCGTCGATAGCCCCCGCCATCCCGTGACCGGCACCACCTCGGTGAGCCTCTTCTTTTATCTGTTATTTTACAAAATTACTTGTATGATTTGAATGCATAATTATTTTTCTTGTATAATTTTCTTATGTTTTTTATGTATAGTGTCATGGTTTTGATATCCGTCCCCGTCGTCCCTCGTCCGGTCTATGATTCGGATGTGGTATATTTTTATCACTATTTATTTTGTTTCGTGTTTATAACAATCATGCCGACCAAATTGACATAGATATATTTTTATTTAGGAGGTAGTTGAACCGGAAATTCCAGCCGACCCTATTGTAGAGTTTTTTAAAAAGAAAACAACGATTTGAAAGCAAAATTGAAGATAAGTGAAGATCTTCGTCTCCAATGCCTAGAAGAGAAGATGGTATTGGACTTGAAGATTGCCGACATCGTTGATGCTCACGGGGTCGAGCTTACCGACGTCGTCGCTGTTCACGAGATGAAGATGGATGCAATGCGCTTGAAGCTTAGAAAGATTAGAAAATATGTCATTAGTCAAGAGGCTTGGTATCATTATGCTGTTGGTTCAATAGTTACCTTAGTTGCGATTCTGATCGCATTTGTTGTTGGATTTAAATTCTTTAGATAGTTGTATTCTAGTTTCAATTAATTTATGTTTTATGAGAACTATGTATTACATTTGGTCACTACTATACTTTGGTTTTAATGTGATGAACTTGTATTAATGAATATGATATGTTTCCTATTATGTTGGTTTATCGTAATGGGTTTTAGCGGTGATTTGCAGATGAGTCATCCGTGGATGTACGCTGACCGACGCTCTAAAGAGTACATGGATGGCGTGCAATCTTTTCTCAATGTGGCTAAGGATAACAAGGGGCCGAATGGTTTTATGTGTTGTCCATGCAAGAAATGTCGGAATGAGAAGGATTACCCTAACACAGACAGAATTCACCTCCACCTGATAACTTCTGGTTTCATGCCCGGCTATAATTGTTGGACCAAGCACGGAGAAAAAGGGGTTATGATGGAAGATAACGAAGAAGAAGAGAACGATGACAACTACATGTACCCTGAATATGTTGGTAACCCAACAGGGGAAGCTGATGATGAAGAGGTACCAGATGATCCCATCATACATGATGATTTACGTGGGGTCATCGTTGATGCACATACCCTAGCAGAAACTACACTTGAGAAGTTGAAGTTGGAGCGCATGTTAGAGGATCACAAAACAAAGTTGTACCCAACTTGCGAAGATGGCAACACAAAGCTCGGTACCACACTGGAATTATTGCAATGGAAGGCAGCGAATGGTTTATCTGACAAGGGATTTGGGAGTTTACTGAAAATAGTGAAGGACAAGCTGCCGGCTGGTAACGAATTGCCCGAGAGTGCGTATGAAGCAAAGAAGATTATCTGCCCTCTAGGATTAGATGTGCAGAAGATACATGCATGCATTAATGACTGCATCCTCTACCGCGGTGAGAAGTATGAGAATTTGAATGAATGCCCGGTATGCGGTGCATTGCGGTATAAGATCAGAGCAGATGACCCTGGCGATGTTGAGGGCCTGCCCGCCAGGAAGAAGGTTCCTGCCAAGGTGATGTGGTACGCTCCTATAATACCACGGTTGAAACGTTTGTTCAGAAACAAAGAGCATGCCAAGTTGTTGCGATGGCACAAAGAAGACCGCAAGAGCGACGAGATGTTGAGACACCCGGCTGATGGGTCGCAGTGGAGAAAAATCGATACAGAGTACAAGGAATTTGCACGTGACCCAAGGAACTTAAGGTTTGGTCTTAGCACGGATGGCTTTAATCCTTTTGGGGAGCAGAGCAGCAGTCATAGCACCTGGCCTGTGACTCTATGTATCTATAACCTTCCTCCTTGGTTGTGCATGAAGCGGAAGTTCATTATGATGCCAGTGCTCATCCAAGGCCCGAAGCAACCCGGTAACAACATTGATGTCTACCTGAGGCCATTAGTTGATGAACTTTTACAGTTGTGGCGTGATGAAGGGGTACCTGTGTGGGATGAGTACAAACAAGCGGAATTTAACCTACGAGGGTTGTTGTTTGTAACCATCAATGATTGGCCTGCTCTTAGTAACATTTCAGGACAGTCGAACAAGGGATACAATGCATGCACACACTGTTTAGATAGCACTGAAAGTATATATGTAGGTAACAAGAATGTGTACCCGGGTCATCGTCGATTTCTTACAACTCAGCATCCCCTAAGAAAGAAAAGCAAGCAGCAGCATTTCAAAGGTGAGGAAGATCGCCGGCCGAAGCCACCCCTCCAAAGTGGTGAAGATATATATGATGCGGTCAAGGATTTAGATGTAATCTTTGGAAAGGGTCCTGGCGGACAGTCTGTTCCGAAGGACGCTAACAACCACGTTCCCCTGTGGAAGAAGAAGTCTATATTTTGGGAACTACCCTATTGGAAAATCCTAAAGGTCCGCTCTGCAATCGACGTGATGCACGTGACGAAGAATGTTTGCGTGAACCTGCTAGGCTTCTTGGGCGTGTATGGGAAGGCAAAAGATACTCCGGAAGCACGAGAGGACCAGCAACTTTTGAAAGACCCAAAGAACCTGCATCCAATGAGGACGGATAAAGGACGTCTACGTCCTGCTAGCTACGTTCTTACCAAAGAAGAGAAGGAGATATTTTTTGAAGTCCTGAGCAGTATGAAGGTCCCGTCTGGCTTCTCGTCGAATATAAAGGGAATAATAAATATGGCAGAGAAAAAGTTCCAGAACCTAAAGTCTCATGACTGCCACGTGCTGATGACTCAACTGCTTCCGGTTGCATTGCGGGGGCTTCTACCGGAAAATGTTCGAGTATCCATTGTTCAGCTATGTGCGTTCCTCAATGCAATTTCGCAGAAGTCAATCAGCCCAACCACTCTATTAAGGTTACAGAAGGATGTGGCTCAATGTCTCGTTAGTTTTGAGTTGGTGTTCCCACCATCCTTCTTCACTATTATGACACATCTCCTAGTACACCTGGTCGACGAGATTCACATTCTGGGTCCTGTATTTCTACACAATATGTTCCCCTTTGAGAGGTTCATGGGAGTGTTGAAGAAGTATGTTCATAACCGTGCTAGGCCAGAAGGAAGCATCTCCAAAGGGTATGGAACAGAGGAGGTCATTGAGTTTTGTGTTGACTTTATTCCCGGCATTAAGTCGATTGGTCTTCCTGAATCGCGACATGAGGGGAGACTAAGTGGAGAAGGCACTCTAGGAAAGAAATCATACATATGCAGGGACGGGTATTCTTTCACAAAAGCACACTACACAGTTCTGCATAATTCCACTTTGGTGGCTCCGTATATCCAGATGCACAAGGATATTGTACGCTCTAACAACCCGGGGATGGATGACTCCGCCATTGCAAAGGAACACATGGAGAATTTTGGCGGTTGGTTGGAAACGCATCTGAACAACAACAACACAGTCTCAGATGAGCTGTTCTTGTTGTCTAAGGGGCCATCTTCGACTATTTGGACTTTCCAAGGGTATGAGATAAACGGGAATACATTTTACACGAACGCCCAAGATAAAAAGAGCACCAACCAAAATAGTGGTGTCCGCTTTGATGATAAGAGCACGAATGAGGCCACGGTCACATATTATGGTTGCATAGAGCAGATATGGGAACTTGACTATGGACCTTCTTTGAAGGTCCCTTTGTTCTGGTGCAAATGGTTCAACCTGAGAGGCGGCGGGGTAAAGGAAGACCCATTGTACGGAATGACTACAGTGGATCTCACGAATGTTGCGTACGACAACGAACCATTCGTTCTAGCCAAGGATGTGGCTCAGGTTTTCTATGTGAAGGACATGTCTACCAAGCCAAAAAAAAGAAAAGATAAGGAAGTGAATACATCAGCCGATGAGCCAAAGCGCCACATAGTTCTTTCAGGGAAAAGAACCATCGTGGGAGTGGAGGACAAGACAGACATGTCAGAAGATTACGACAAGTTTCATGAAATTCCGCCCTTCAAAGTGACCACTGACCCAAGTCTCAAGTTATATGCAGACCCTTGTCCATGGTTACGGAGCGATCAGAAGAAAGGGTCTCACAAAAAGAAAAAGCGAAGACTAAATAGGGATGTTGTTCATGATGTGTAATAATTTATTAAACTTTTATATAATTTATAGTATGGAGGACAAGACAGACATGTCAATGAAATCAAGCGTATGGCGGTGGCGGAATGTAGTACTTAATTTATAAATTTTTGATGTAGCATCAAACTTTGTGATGTGAAATGATCCACTGCGCATGTAGTACTTGATTTATAAATTTTTGAATTGATTTTAAATTAAGCGTATGTAGTACTTAATTTAAAACCAAGCGCATGTGATACTTCATTTTAAACCAAAACAGAAAACAGGAAAATGAAAGCAATTTTTACTTAATTTAGACAAGTAAATCAAAAGATATAAAAAAAGTAAGAAACCAGAAAATTAAAAAAAATTAACCTCTAGTACCGGGCCGTGCGACCACCCGGTACTACAGGTCCACTGGGCTTGGCGCGCGGCCCTGAGGGACCTCTAGTACCGGGTGGTAACACGGCCCGGTACTAGAGGGTCTCTAGTACCGGGTGGAGCCACGGCCCGGTACTAGAGGCCTTTTTGGCGCTACTTCTAGTGGCTCGGGCCGAAAATTTGCCCAAGTCCAGCAAATCGACGCTCCGCCTCCGGGCTCCAGACGACGCCGCCCCTGCGCCGCCAGGCTGCCGGATTTCGTCCCCGCGCCGCTGCCGCCCTCACCGTGGGTCGCCGTCCTGCTCCTGCTCCGGGCGCGGCCGTCCCCGCTCTTCCCCCGAGCAAGATCGTCGTCCCCGAGCAAGCAAAGCTCGCCCCCCGACCCACGGTGAGCTCGTCCCCCCGACCAACTACTCTCTCCCTCTAGCGCGCGGCGGCGGCGGACCCTAACCACGGGGCCGGCGCCGGAGTTGGCAAACAAGAACAGATTTTTTAGGGCCGGGCCGATTTCATTATAATTAGGGGGAGGCCACAAACGGCCGATTACATTGGGGGGGGAGGCCATTAATAAGGCCATTACATTGGAGGGGGGAGGGGGTCGTCGTCGCCGGTGCCGCCTAGTCGTCGAGGACGATGAAGGGCGGCGGGGTCCAGAGATGCTCCGGTGGCGCCTGCTGCTGCGGTGGCGCCTCCTGCTGCTCCGGTGGCGCCTCCTGCTCCTGCTCCTGATCCGCCGACCAGCTCCCGCCGGTAAAGACCCAGGACTGGCCAACGAGGCCGGGAGGCAGAGGAGGCGGCGGCGGAAGGTCCTGCTCCTGCTCGCGTTCCATGGCGTAGTGCCACGGCTCGACCTCGTCCGGGTCGTAGTACTGCGGTGGCGGCGTCCCTCACCTTCTCCCACCTCTTGATCTCGTCCTCGACGAGGCTGAGGTTGGAGGCCTCGTACGCGGCCACCATCTCCGGGTCGTCCTCATCCTCGGGGACCTCCTCCTCGAACCACAGCGCGTCGGGCGCTGGGTAGGCGGATTGGACGGCGCGGGGCGCCGGGGCGAAGTAGGAGTGGCGGCGGTCCTCGTGCTCGTCCTTGAGCCACTGCTCCCAGTGTGGGGAGTCCGCCGCGTAGACGGGGTCGTCGCGGAGCTCCCCGGGAGGAGGCGGCGCCGGCGCGCGATCTCCCTGTCCAGTTGCCTCCCAGGGAGCGGGACCGCCGGCACCGGAATCCTCTGCGGGTTCAGGTGCCAGCCCTCGGGGAGGTGGACGTCGCTCCACTCCAGCGTGGCGGCGTTGTCCCAGTGCCACTGGCACTCCGGCTCCGGCACGTAGCGCCGGCGCCGGATCCTCCTCCCTCCGGCGGTGGTGGTGGTGGTTCGTGACGGCGCGTCGGGTGCGTGGGCGACCCGCACCGGTGGCGCGGTCCTCCGCACGCCCTGCGGAACGACGCCCAAGGCCGCCGGCGGTGGAGGCGGTGGAGAAGCGCGGCGACGGCTGGAGGACTCGCCGGTCTCGTTCTTCGGGGACTTCCCGAACCAGCGCGACATGGCGGCGAGGGCACTGGACGGGCGGAGGGGAACCGTCGGGCGGAGGGGAACCGTGGGAGCGGAGCGGAGTGGAGTGTCCATATCCGCACGGGCGCGTCCCTTTTTAAAGACCAGGACCGTCGGGAGGGGAACCGTCGGGTGGGCCAGCGCCCGAGTCGCTGGCAAGTGGGCCAGGAGCATTGACTCCGGGTGGGCGGGGGCTGTTGGTGCTCCGCATTGACCACGGGGGGTGAAGGCGAGGCGGCCGGGTGGGAACACGAGGCGGGGAGGTGAAGACGAGGCGGGGCGGGAACACGAGGCAGGGCGGCGGGGTCAGAACTGGGTCGCTGGCAGGTGGGCCAGCATTGACCACGCGTGGCCAGTGGGCGGTCACACGTGGCGGTGGGGCGGGTAGGCGCTGGCAGGTGGGCCAGCGATGACCACGGTGGCCACCTTTGACCAGGTTCTGGCCCAAATTTGGGCTGGGCTGGGATTGGGACAGCCTATGTTTTTTTTGAAAGATTTTTTTCTTTAGATGCAATATTAAATTGTTTTTGTTGCATATTTGTATAGTTCCCTCCTTTGAATTATTGTACTAATGCTATTATTGTTTTATCTTTTTTTTGTATTAGTTAAACAATGGATGTCGATGCTCCCTTCGCAACGAGAGAAGGGGAAGAAGAGATACTTTCCTACATTTTGGAACCCGGTGAATTTCGGCATCCCGCGGAAGGAGCTGAAGATGAGGACTCGGAAATTGGTGGACCCACGCCGTCTGGCGAGGTATATTAAGCCTATGTTGAGCAGATGCAATAACTGATTTGTGCATATATATGTATTCACACATGTTTCATATTTTTAGACCTCCGCATCGAACCAATCCACTAAACGAGGCCATGCCCAAGGGATGGGCAAAGATGAGCATCTCACAATTGACGAGGTGAATGCAACTACTGGCCAACCACTGGCACCCGTGCCGAACGCAGTTAAGTTTGTGCATCAATGCGGAGTCACTGTCAGGGACAACGTTTATATCAGCACTCAGGAATGGATTAAGCCAAAGTTAGAGGGAGTTAGTTACGTCGACAAGAGAACCAAAGATGTGCTTTGGAACAAGCTCATTGCACATTTCACCCTACCGGTCTTGGAAGATGAGGTGAAGACAAAAAAAATGACGGACAAAGTCAAGCATTTCGCTCTTAAGAAGATGGCTCAACAATTCAATAACTACAAGAACAAATTATTCCGTGAGTGGGAAGAAGATGGGAAACTTCCGGATTTCACCGGCACACGAGAGAGGCAGCGGCCTCACTGGCCTGCATTTCTGGAGTACAAGAAATCAGAACGAGCTAAGAAAAGGTCGCAAACGAATAAGAATAATGCAGCGAAAAAGAAGTATCACCATAAGATGGGGCCAGGTGGCTACCGAGTTGCCGAGCCTAAGTGGGAAAAAATTGAGTCCGAGTTGCGTGCAAAAGGGCTCACCCCGGTCACAGAGGAATGGGACAGAAGGATAAGGAATTGGCTACTTGCGCATGGAGGGGAGTATGACATGGAAACAGGGGAGTTAATAATTGATGAAAGCAAAGTAGTCAACGGAGCCCAAAAAAAATTATTGACTTAATTGCCAAGTCTAAAGAGGGAAAGTTTATTTCCGACAGAGAGAAGGACGAGCTGTCAGAGGCCCTCGGGACCAAAGAAAAAGGAGGATCAACACGAGGCTTAGGAGAAGTGCCGTGGATTGAAGGGTTTCCCCAGGACCGTGCCTCTTATAGAAGCCGATTGAGAGCAAAGAGGAGGAAGGAGCAGCAGGAATCAGACCGGTTGATGATCTTAGAAAGAAATCATGACCAGATGGTTGCTCTCTATAAGGAGCAGCAGAAGCAAATAGATCAAATGCGCGAGCAAGGGGCGCCAACTCTTCAGCTGGAACAAGCGAGTCAAGGCGGCCCATCGCATCGCAGAAGCAGCGTGGCTTCCTCGGTTATGGTCGGTGATGATGAGACAAGTTACCCCGTGGATTATATCACGGAGAAAACAACTTGTGAGCTGCATGTCCCAGTATTTAACTTATCCATGAAGGCGGCGGACGGCTATGCATTCTCCATTGACTCTACAGCATCGTGGCTTGGCAATGCCATTCCAGATGGATTTGCTCGTGTCGGCGTGGATCAAGTTGTACAAGGATATGAATCACTGAACCTTGAGTTCCCAAGAGCTGATGATGAGTCGGTGCTAGGGGACGTCGTGGGTGGTCTAATTCTATGGCGGAAGAAATACATCAAGTTTGAAGGCTGGGCGCCAAGGCCACCATCGTCTCCGCCAATTCACGATTCACCACCTGATGACGATGAAGGGGACGACAACCATCAGTCGCCTCGCATCAGTCGTCTCCGCCGCCGCGTGCGCCGACTCCACCGCCGCGTGAGCCGACTCCACCGCCGCGTCAGCCCACTCCGCCGCCGCATGAGCCGACTCCACCGCCGCATGAGCCGACTCCGCCGCCGCATGAGCCGACTCCTGAGCCCCGACATAGGAAGGGCGCCACTTCGTCGTCCATGGGATTCGGGCGAGACCCCCGACGTTCGCCCCTCCCAAAAGTACCCAAAAGCCTTGACGACCTCAGAGCTTGCGACATGACTAAAGAGCAATTGGATGCGTGGGTGGATGCAGACACAAAAAGACAGCTTGCACGGAAAAAGCCCGAGGAAAAGCAAACATTTACTGCAAAGGAAAACAAGTGGGCTATTGGATTCATCACGGAACCATCGCAATATGAGAAAAATAAGCCAGATAACTATTTACGAGCTCTGAGTAAAAGTAGTAGCTCTCCCAAGACGAGAAGTAGTAGTGCCAGAGGGAAAAGAGACGTTGCCCAGCTCGGACAACAGGCAAACCAGTCGATAGCCCCGCTCGTAGTTATACCCAGTGGTCATGGCTCCGTGACGGACCTAATTCCTACTTTATCCTTGAAGAAGGACTTTGCTGCAGATGCTGGTATTACTCTTGCTCAACTGGACAACGAAAATCTCTTTCCGTCTGATGTAGATGATTCATGGAAATGGAAATGGGGGAGGTCCCTGCTGCGAGGTGATCAGATAAAGTTTCTACCGACATGTATGCGACAACTCCATAGTTGGTACATGAAAACCACAAAGGAATTTGATGACTTTTTGATCTGTGTGAAAGTTACAAAAAATCATTTCGCGGGTGAAGACATGTTCACAATTCAGCTCGAAGAACTCTGGTACTTATACAACCTTGACTCCCTCGACTTGGCTCTCGTCGGTGCCTACTGTCTGTAAGTGATTCAATTCATTTATTTCCAAAAAAGATAAAGTCTTTAGCTCTCAGCTCGTTCATTGCCATCGCTAATTATGCTCACTACGGTATTATGCAGAATGAAGAGTGATGAATGTGGTAGAAAGGGCATCTATGGCTTTGGGTTCGTTAACCCAGTACGAGTTAATGCAAGGACACTAAAAAACCACGTGAAGGACACGGAGAAGAACTTGCTAAATGCCCTAATGAAGCAACATTTCAACACGGAGATAATGTTTCCTTACTTCTTCAGGTAAGAGAGTGTTACTCGCTTGTACAAATTAAGTGTAACTGATGAGTTACTGACGTGTATATAATCATGCGCAGCGATCATTACATTCTGCTAGTCATTGAAGTTGATAGATCAAGAGTTCAAGTCTACGACTCATTGGACTGGCCTGAGGAGAGGTACCAAAGCATTCTAGATACGCTCCAAAGGTAATTTCAAACATTATCGCACTATATCAGTCTCTCTTATTGATTTCAGAGATATCAAGCAACTAATAACTCATTTATTCTTTTTTTTGGCCGGCAGGGTTTGGAAACAATTCAAAGCGAGGACAAAGGGTTCAGGTTCATTTGAAGAACAGCTGACTTTTGTTCACCCACAGGTAGGTAGTACGGTCTAGCTAGGTTCGCGCATCTCTTTATTTATAGTTTTCAATACCACTATATGTTGACTATGATTTGATTGAATTCTATTCTCGTAAAGTGGATCGAGAGGCAACCACAGGGGACCAATTTCTGTGGATATTTCGTTTGCGAGTGGATTCGTCGTTCGGTCACTGAGCGGGACCCAAAGAAATTTTTAGACGTACGTGAACAATCATATTCATCAATTGATCTCCAGTGTCATTCATAATTTTTGATAGTCATGATTAATATTCGTATTGATCTCCTTCTTTTATAGGCAGAGCCATTGCGCGAGAGTATGCCACTAAAGAAGCGCTTTCAAGCACTAGCAGAGGAACTTGCGGGGTTTCTGCTCAGCGAAGTCATACCTACAAAAGGAACATACAATGGAGAATAGCGGTGAAGTCCCGGTTATGATCTCCCGTGTAACCGAATAGACGGGCTCTAGTCCCGGTTATGATCTCCACACACGTGTAATCGAATAGACGGGCTCTAGTCCCGGTTATGAGCACCTCCATGTAACCGGATAGACGTGAACATATTTTTATTTATGAACATTTTGATATGTTATATGTAGTTTCTGTTTTTAATTAATTAAACGCATATTTTTTTGCACCATTTCAATATTAAATTGGGAGGAAAAACAAAAAATTACAGGCTGCCACGTGTGAGGTCCTTGGTCCCGGGTCGTATGACCAATCGGGACTAGAGGTCCTCCACCACGCCCGCGCCTCGGCGGCCACGTGGGAGCCTGTTGTTCCGGGTCGTAACGGACCCGGTACTAGAGGGGGGGGCCTCTAATGTCGCCTTGCTAGTCCCGGGTGGATACCCGGTACTAGAGGCCCTTACAACCCGGGACCAGTGGCCCTGTTTCCACTAGTGTCAACAGCCGTATTTTCCAATGGAGCCGGCTTATTGGGGATGTGCACCTCCTCCTATGTATCCACAGTTTCCTCCATGGGGTTTTAATCCTTGGGCACCATACCCTCCAGGGCCAGCGGGTTATTTTCAGCCGGAGTGGGTTCCTTCAGGTCCTATGTATAGAAGACCACTGCATGAAAAGAGACCCGGTTCAATCAGGAAGCTAGGCCACATGATGCAATTACAGTTCGAGGGAACCAACCACCAGTAGACGGTGCACATGAAAGAATTTACAAGGGTGGTCGTCAGCTTATTTGGGTGCCGGTGAAGCATGCTGAGCGTAAGGTTGTAAAAAATTCAGATGATTCAAATGTGTCTCATGGTCCGAAAATTGCTGATAGTCGATCAACTGGAGTTGTTGAGAAGAGTCCGGGAAAAGGGGACGCTGGTGAGCTGAGAGATGGTTCTGTTAAGAAAAAAGATGTCAATACAGAAGTACACAGGGACAATACATCTACTGCACTCTCCGGCATGAATCAGAATATTGGGTCAGCTAACATGCATAGCGATTCAATCATGAAAGATAGCAGTAGGGATGAAAACGGAGCGGATACGGATGGAACTGGGTTGTGCCACATTTGTTTTCATATTTTTTTGCGGAAGCGGAAACAAATACGGAAACCCCGGAAACAAATACAGAAACAAATATTGTCGGAAACAGATACAGACCGAATACGGTGCGGACACGGAACATAAAGCAGATGTTTGCCGGAACCAAGCGACCCCTTGAATAATGCAGGAAAACTCAAGCAAATCAACAAACTTATCAATTTAATAAGTTGAAGTAAATTAAATTATAATAAAGTGTTTCTAAGTTATCAACTTTGGCAAAAAAAAAAACCTACTATCATCCCTAAAACTAGTGCAACACTGAAATGCCGAACCAGAATACCTTGAGAGGCAGATAATATGCAAGTACGTAGGGTCTAAACTTGGTCAGTTCATATATTTTACTTTTTTTGTTTAGATCTTTGGTTCTACCTCGGTGTTCTCACTAAAATTGTTAGACCTGTTGCATTCAGATAGCACCACGTAGCAAAAAAACGGAAAGTTCCGTATTACCGGAAACGGAATTTCCGTTTCGTGGTCATTCCGCCGGAATATGCTGTTCCGTTTCCGTTTCCGTTTCCGCATAAAAGTTTCCGTTTCCGTTTTGCAAAATTCCGTTTCCACTTCCGTATTTTCGTTCCGTTTCTGTTTTTCCGCGGAAAAGTCAGAAAGTTTCCGCTCCGTTTTCATCCCTAGATAGCAGCTCACGTACATCTATTGTTCAGTCTCCAATTGTTTTTGGGTCGTTTGGTTCATACGGGAATCCAAGTACCAGTGGAAGCCAGATTGCAGCTGGAGATAAACCTGATCAGTGATACGTCTCCAACGTATCTATAATTTCTTATGTTCCATGCTAGTTTTATACCAATAGCTACATGTTTTATTCACACTTCATAGCATTTTATGCATTTTCTGGAACTAACCTATTAACAAGATGCCACAGTGCCAGTTCCTGTTTTCTGCTGTTTTTGGTTTCAGAAAAGCTGTTCTGGAAATATTCTCGGAATCGGACGAAACAAAATCCCAGATGCCTATTTTTCCCGACACGTTCCAGAAGTCCGAAGAGGAGACGAAGGGGGGCAGAGGGCGCCCTCACCCTATGGCGGCGCGGGTGGGCGCCCTGCCGCGCCACCCTATGGGAGCGGGCCCCGCGCCTCCACCGACGTCGCCCCTTCGCCTATTTATTCCTTCAGACGCGAAAACCCTAAAATACCGAGCCATATTTCCAGAAAACATCCGCTGTCGCCGCCGTCAGCCCTAACTCGGGGGGGTTCAGAAGTTCTCCTCCGGCACCCTGTCGGAGAGGGGAATCATCACCGGAGGGCTCTACATCGCCATGCCTGCCTCCGGAGTGATG
The DNA here is from genome assembly GCA_947311845.1 of Poa pratensis. Taxonomy (NCBI): domain Eukaryota; kingdom Viridiplantae; phylum Streptophyta; class Magnoliopsida; order Poales; family Poaceae; genus Poa; species Poa pratensis. The sequence goes on from CAMZMU010000034.1 coordinate 88,334,970, forward strand.
CGTGAGTAGTTCATCCTTGGACTACGGGTCCATACAGTAGCTAGATGGTTGTCTTCTCCTTTTGTGCCATCATGTTTAGATCTTGTGAGCTGTCTATCATGATCAAGATCATCTTATTGTAATGCTACATGTTGTGTTTGTTGGGATCCGATGGATATTGAATACTATGTCAAGTTGATTATTGATCTATCATATATGTGTTGTTTATGATCTTGCATGCTCTCCGTTATTAGTGTAGGCTTTGGCAAAGTTTATGCTTGTAACTCCAAGAGGGAGTATTTATGCTAGATAGTAGGTTCATGCCTCCATTTAATCTGGGACAGTGACAGAAAGTTCTAAGATTGTGGATGTGCTGTTGCTACTAGGGGTAAAACAACCATGCTTTGTCTAAGGATATTAGTGTTGTTTACATTATGCACCATACTTAATGCAATTGTCTGTTGCTTGCAACTTAATACTGGAAGGGGTGCGGATGCTAACCTGAAGGTGGACTATTTAGACACAGATGCATGCTGGATGGCGGTCTGTGTACTTTGTCGTAAAGCCCAAATAAATCTCATAGTGATCATCATGATATGTATGTGCATTGTTATGCCCTCTCTATTTGTCAATTGCCCAACTGTAATTTGTTCACCCAACATGTTTAGTATTTTATTATGGAGAGACACCACTAGTGAACTGTGGACCCCGGTCCATTCTTTTACATCTGAAATACAACCTACTGCAATCATTGTTCTTTTACATTCTCTGCAAACAAACATCATTTTCCACACTATACGCCTAATACTTTGTTTTCAGCAAGCCGTGAGATTGACAACCTCACTGTTTCGTTGGGACAAAGTAGTTTGATTGTGTTGTGCAGGTTCCATGTTGGCACCGGAATCTCTGGTGTTGCGCCGCACTACATTCCTCCACCAACACCTTCGGAGCAACGTTGACTTCCTACTGGATTGATAACCTTGGTTTCATACTGAGGGAAAACTTGCTGCTGCACTCATCATACCTTCCTCTTGGGGTTTCCAACGGACGTGTGACTTTACACGCATCAATCAGCAAAACAGTATTTCGGCCAATAACAGAATATTTTTCCCAGGGACTACAATTCGTCAATACAGGCCGAAAAATTCGGGGGCAGCGGGATTAAATCAGTCGCTCCAGGAACCAAACCAGGTCCACGTTGGTGTCCGATGGGGTTAACACATACTCAGAAACGACGTGTACAGCGGCTGCGAGCATTGGAAATCAGGGAAGAAATAGCCGAGAAGAAGCGCGATGAAATGTTCAATCGGGAAAGACCAATGGTGCCTACAATGATTTGGAAGGAGAAGCGCATCTTGGCGGAGGAGAATGAAGCGGGAGATGATACAACTGAGGATCTCGCCAATGACATGAATGGCGACCTCGCCGATGACGCTGCTATTGCACATGACATGGCTGATGCTTCCGTAGATGACTTGGGTAATGACCTTGCAGATGACACAATTGATTACGAGGCTGCTGAAAGTGGCGATGATGTACTTAGTGATATGGATATTAATATGGTGTTTGCATTACCCGCTGAATTTCGGGCACCCGAAGCTCAAGTTGCTGAGTTGGTTCTTGGTCCAAAAAATGCTACATTTGAGAAGCCGGAGAAGCCTGAGCAGCACTTGAAGCCATTATTCATCAGGGGTCATATTGATGGTAAGCCTATTGGTCGCATGCTTGTTGACGGTGGTGCTGGAGTTAATATTATGCCATTTTCGGTTTTTTTCTAAATTGGGCCGAAAAGAGAGTGAATTAATGAAGACCAATATGGGACTTAGTGGGTTTTCTGGAGACATGTCTGAAGCTAAAGGTGTTATTTCTATGGAGCTCACAGTAGGAAGCAAGACATTGCCGACTGCATTTTTTGTTGTCGAAGTCAAAGGTCGGTATAGCATTCTGTTGGGGCGTGATTGGATTCATGCTAATTGCTGCATCCCTTCTACTTTACATTAGTGTTTGATTCAGTGGGTTCATGATGACGTGGAGGTGATTGAGGCAGATAATTCAGCTTGCATTGCTTTGACAGACACGTCGGTTGATTGGCAACACGGTGAGATGCGGTGTTTGACCGTAGGGATTTATCAAATTATGATTATATAAGTATCGGTAAAGATGGTTTTGTACCTATAAATGCACAGCCGGCTAGCATAGCTCGGCTTAATGATTTATCTTTATAAATGACGACTAAAGAAGATAGTATTAAGTGGCTGCAACAACGCACTGAGGAGTATCGTTCCGGTAAGAGCGATATACATGAGGCAATTGAAGATTTTGATGATATGGCGAAGCTTGGACAGGGATTCTCATCGGCTGATCCACTTGAAGAAATAGATATTGGTGATGGAAGCATTCCCAGGCCTACATTTATTAATGGTAATTTGACAGCCGATCAGAAAAGCAAGGTATGTGTTTTACTTAAAGAATTTGTAGATTGCTTCGCTTGTAATTATACCGAGATGCCAGGTTTGAGTAGAGATTCAGTTGAACATAGATTACCTATTAAATCTGGTTTTAGGCCGCATAAACAACCTCGTAGAAATTTTAATCCTAACATATATGACCGCATCAAAGAAGAAATCGATTGGTTATTAAAAGTTGGGTTTATTCGGCCATGTAGATATGCAGAATGGGTTTCTAATATTGTGTCGGTTGAAAAGAAAAATACCGATAAGGTTAGAATATGTACTGATTTCAGAGATTTGAATAAGGCTACTCCGAAAGATGAGTATCCTATGCCTATTGCCGGCATACTTATTAATGATGCTTCAGGACATAAAATAATTAGCTTTCTAGATGGCAATGCTGGTTATAATCAAATATTTATGGCCGAAAAGGATACGTCTAAAACTGCTTTTCGTTGCCCAGGTTTTGTCGGTTTATTTGAGTGGGTTGTCATGACTTTTGGTTTGAAGAATGCCGGCGCTACATACCAGCGTGCTATGAATTTAATTTTCACGATCTCCTAGGCATTGTACTGGAAATATATATTGATGATGTGGTTGTTAAATCAGATGGGTTTGATCATCATTTAACCGATTTACGTTTAGCTTTAGAAAGGATACGCCGGTATGGGTTAAAAATGAATCCACTCAAATGTGCTTTCGGTGTGTCAGCCGGAAAGTTTTTAGGTTTCATAATTCATGAACATGGTGTAGAGATTGATCCTGCAAAAGTAGAGTCAATAAGAAAATTGCAGGAACCTACGTGTAAAAAAGATGTGCAAAAGTTGTTAGGAAAAATTAATTACTTGAGACGATTCATATCTAATCTTGCAGGCAAAATTGAATCGTTTGTTCCATTACTTCGGCTAAAGAGTGAAGCCGAATTTACTTGGGGGGCAGAACAACAGGAGGCTTTTAATAACATAAAGAGATATTTGTCGAATCCTCCTGTGTTGCGAGCACCCAAGTCCGGTGCGCCGTTCAGGTTGTACATTGCTGCACAAGATAGAGTGATCGGCGCGGTGTTGGTGCAAGAAGACGGCGAGAAGGAGTACATTATTGCATATTTAAGTCGTCGTTTGATTGACGCCGAGACTCGGTACGTGTTTATTGAAAAATTATGCTTATCTTTATATTATGCATGTACCAAATTTCGGCCTTATTTACTGTCCAGTACATGTGTAGTAGCTTGTCAAGCCGACGTGATTAAATACATGTTGCAAAAACCGATTCTTAGCGGTAGGATTGGAAAATGGGTTTATGCACTAATAGAATATGATTTAGCTTATGAATCGCTGCGTGCTATGAGAGGTCAAGTTATCGCCGATTTTATTGTTGATCATAGAATTAAGGATGAAGAAGATATTAATTATGTTAGTATATGCCCATGGAAACTTTATTTTGATGGATCGGTTTGTAGTGAGGGACAAGGCGTCGGCAACGTTTTAATTTCACCTAATAATGTTGCTTATGAAACATCGGTCCATTTAGAATATTTGTGTACTAATAACCAGGCTGAATACGAGGCTTTATTGTTTGGTCTACAAAGTTTAGTAGATATGGGTGTAAGGGATATAGATGCTTTTGGAGATTCGCTTCTGGTAGTGAAACAAATTAAAGGCGAATTTCGGTGTTTTGATGGATTGCTGAATAGTTATTTGGACCGATGTTTAGATATAATAAAAACTCTAGATACTTTCACTATTAATCATATACCTAGGGAGGAAAATTCTAGAGCTAATTGTTTAGCACAGCAGGCATCGGGTTACCACATCAGTAGAGGAAAGTTTTTTATATTAGAAAGGCCGATGCTGCAGGTTGCTGAAAAGAATAAGACCGAAATGTTATTTGTTAATTCAGTGCATGGTGCGATTGTGCCTGATTCGGTCCAGCGAAAAATAGTACAGGGGGAGAAATTCGGTGCAGAAATCACAGCCGACCGAATTAGCAGATAATTTAGAAACTGCAGATTGGAGATTCCCTCTAGTTAATTATTTAAAGGATCCAAGTCAAACCAGAGATAGAAAAATTCGACGACAAGCTTTAAAATATACTCTGTTGAATGACGAGTTATATCGCCGAACTATAGATGGGTTACTTTTAAAATGCTTGGATTCTGATCAGTCTAGATTAGCCATGGGTGAAGTGCATGAAGGTATATGTGGGACACATCAGTCGGCTCAAAAAATGCGATGGTTATTAAAGAGAGCGGGTTTTTATTGGCCGACTTTGTTAGAAGATTGCTTTCGGTATTATAGAGGCTGTGAGGCGTGTCAGAAATTTGGTAATATACAGTTGGCGCCTGCAGCTATGTTAAATCCCATAATTAAGCCATGGCCATTTAGAGGGTGGGGCTTAGATTTTATTGGTCAAATACATCCAGCTTCTTCTAAAAGACATCGCTTCGTCCTAGTGGCCACAGATTATTTTACTAAGTGGACTGAAGCGGTTCCTTTGAGAAATATGACTCATAAAGAATTGATTAGTTTTGTTTTAGAACATATTATTCATAGATTCGGTATTCCTCAAACCTTAACTACAGATCAAGGTTCTTCTTTTATGTCTCATCAATTTCGTGAATTTGCCGAATCTTTTGGAATTAAGTTGTTAAATTCGTCGCCTTATTATGCTCAAGCTAATGGACAGGCCGAATCTAGCAATAAAACTTTAATTAAGCTTATAAAAAAGAAAATTGAGGAGCATCCGAAAAGATGGCATGAGGTACTTTCGGAAGCTTTATGGGCTCATCGGATATCTAAGCATGGAGCAACTCAAGTTACACCGTTTGAGCTAGTTTATGGTCAGGAGGCAGTATTGCCCGTGGAGATTAATTTACAAGCTCTTAGAGTAGCCAGACAAAATGATTTGTCGGCTGTAGATTATAATAATTTGATGATGGACAGAATAGACGATGTTTCTGAAGATAGGCTAAGAGCTTTACGAGAAATTGAAAAAGAAAAATTAAGAGTAGCAAAGGCTTATAACAAAAAGGTGAAGGAAAAATCGTTTCAAATAGGAGATTTAGTGTGGAAAACGATTTTACCTATTGGAACTAAAGATAGAAAATTCGGCAAATGGTCGCCGAGTTGGGAGGGTCCATATAAAGTGGTAGAGATTGTTCCTGGAAATTCATATTTTGTACAATCCTTGCAGGGAGTGAAATTGTCTAAAGCTCTCAATGGCAAGTATTTGAAGAAGTATTATCCTAGCATGTGGCAGGAGAGTTGACGAATGATATGGCCGATATTGCTTCCAGTATCGCCCTAAGAAAATTTGGCCGATATATTTTTGAAGTATCGCCCTAAGCAAAATTTGGCCGATATGTTGTTTGAGATATCGCCCTGAGAAAATTTGGCCGATGTATTCTTTGGACATCGCCCTAAGTAATGATATCGTCGGTGAAGCGATGACATCGTTGTAAGGTATGATTATATTGTTTTTGATAAATATATTATTGTACCAAAAACAGGGGGGCATGTGTTGAAGGTGTAATTTGGCTACTGGGTATTTCTATAAGCCAAATTAATTTAGGTGATGTTGCTTAGATTATTAGATGATATATATATTTAAACTTGTTGTTTAAGTTTGAAAATGCAGTAGTCCAACGCAGATGTTGCAACAGCTGATCAAGCAAGAGAAAATATGGAGTGTTTTCTGGAGCTAGCGGCTGCTGAGGACAAGTTCTTGATGGATTTAGAGATATACGCTAAGTTAAACTGCAGGCTCCCAGGACAAGTACTAGCAGGCTCGGTTCGATACCAGCCTGAAGACGTACAAGAAATAATTCAGTTACGTACGAGAGGCGCACCAGGATTTCCATATTTACTAGATCATACGTGCTAGTACCAGATTGAGCTAGGCCGGTTTGATTACAGATTAGAAATATTTAAATCGGCTTGGATGCCAAGAAAAGGACTCTGTGCCCTACCCCTGTACGCCAAAGACCAGGCTACCTATTTAAGGTATACGGCCGATTGAAAAAGAACCCCAATCAACCGTTATTCAACACAAAAACCAATCTATTCTTTTACGTACTACTTTTTCCGTTTGTTTCTCCTGCCGTCGAGCTCTAGCAGCTAGGGCTTGGCAAATCTTTGCCCTTTTGCGCTGAAAAGCGGCCGTCTTTCCTCTCCGAAATTGAGAAATTCTTTGTTGCTTTGCTCGTAAAGCATCCGTTCGTCGTCACGAAAGCACAACGGTATCGTGGTGCTACGCTGCAATTTTGCGTGGCAACAGTACTGACCTCTGATATTCTTTTGACTCTTTTATAAACTAGTGTTATCGTGTGATGTGCTTTCAGATCATCAACCACCTGGCCTGAAGATGGAGGTGGAAATACGGACTGATCGACTAACCCAACGGCGCATGCAGATTTCAGCTAACAGAGCGTGAAACGATTCTTCATAGCCAACAGAGCATGAAACGAAGAGTGTGTGCACTCACAGTTGGATGCTTTCTTGTGGATTCCACATGCCTAAATTCTAGTGTCAGTGTACTCCTGTCTAAAACTTTGTTACAATTGTGAGACGTAATAAAACATATTTAAACTTCGAGTTATAAACAGTACTCGAGTTCATTTAGAACGGAGGAAGTAGCGTGTGTACATAAAAATTGCTTCGGCTACTCGACACATAGAGTATGACACGTGGGACCTGGTGCTGGGGCTCTTGGCGAGTCTTCCAGAGGAAGCCTAGCCATCTGCTTCATCTCCTTCCTCCGTTCCCCTCCCCTTCCGCCGCCGCCCAAAACAGCAGCACCAAGCAACGCCCCCCCAATCTACGAGCCTCAAATCCCGCTAGGAAGCTTGGCAATGTCGTCCGCTGGCGCCGGAGGCAAGCCGTCAAGGTCCGCCATCGTGGCGGACACGGAGAGCGGGCACCACCTTCTCACCATCCACGGCTACTCCAGCACCAAGAGCATTCCCACCGGAGAGTGGGTCAAGTCCCGCCCCTTCACCATCGGCGGCCATGTCTGGTGCATCGACTACTATCCCAATGGCGCGGATTCCGAGTTCGCGGAATACGTATCCTTCAGATTAACCCTCGATGAAGATGTTGCAGCGGAGGTGAAGGCGAAGTGGATCGTCTGCTTAGCCGGCGAGAAGGAGGAGGAGGCGAAGCAAGTGGCGACGCTGGCATCGGCATCGGCACCGGTGCACAACTTCGCCTCCCGGGCCGGCTGGAGGTACAAAAACTTCATCAAAAGGGATGTTCTGGAGAGCTCCAAGCATCTCAGGAGCGATTCGTTCACCGTCCGCTGCGACATCGTCGTCGTCCATGGCTGCCGCGCGGTGGAGGAGCATGGGCGCCCTTCGTCTCCGTGCCCCCGTGCGACCTGCGTGAGAATCTGTGGGAGCTCCTCGAGACCGAGAATGGCGCCGACGTGGTGTTCCAGGTGGGTGGCGACACCGTTGTTGCGCACAGCTGTGTGCTCGCAATCCGCTCTTCGGTCTTCTGCGCCGAGCTCTTGGAACCGATGAAGGAGGGCAATGCTGACGGCGTCGTCGTGCGCATACAAGACATGGATGCAGAGGTGTTCAGGGCCTTGCTCCATTTCGTGTACACTGGCATATTTCCGGAGATGTGGAAGGCAGAGGAAGATGTGATGTGCCAGCACCTGCTCGTCGCGGCAGACAGGTACGACATGGGGCGGCTGAAGCTGATGTGCGAGGAGAAGCTGTGCGAATACATCAATGTGAGCACGGTGGGCACCATCCTGGCGCTGGCCGAGCAGCACCATTGTCAGGGGCTTAAGAAGGCGTGCTTTGATTTTCTAGGCTCTCCAGCGAATTTGAAGGCTGTCATCACCACTGACGGATTCCAGCATCTGAGCAGGAGCTGCCCTTCCCTTATGATCCAAATAGTCGCCATGTCCTTGGTGTCTTAGCTGAGATATGGGTGCCCAGTGTTAGAGCAATTGTGAATCATGGCTTCTAGACTAATGTAATCAGGTAGCTGTCTTACTAGTATGTGGCTGCATCTTATCCAAATTAATGATCGGTGTGCAAAAATTGGCCCCATTTTGCTCCTGTTTTGTCTGTTGATTGCATCTCTACCAGTTACAGGAAGTGCTGTGGAATCAGAGGGCATAGAATGCTCAGGTTTTGGGCAATGCAAGCTCATAGCTTCCAGATCTTTGCCATGAGATTGCTTGCTCCAGTTTTACCAATAGGTACTCCATGGTTCTTGAAGCTTATTTAACTTGTGTTATTGTCACTTACTTCTCGTGATAGATGATTAAATTTACTCTAACTTTCTAAGGAGATGCAAAGTTGTATCACATTGTTTCAGCTATCCTTGCAAACTTTTCATGGATATTATCTTTCAATTGAACCTCCACTTGGCATGTTACTGTTAGTTCTCTGGTTATATTATTTCCAATGCACATACAGAATGATTCGGATGAGTTGTGCAAAGCATTTGCCTTCTCATTGCTAAGGAGATGTGGTCTCTCATCTACCCTTCACGTAATCAACAACTACTTCGTTATCAGATAGCTTGATCATTGCATCTATACATGCTTTTTTGAATCTCTCTCCCTTTTAACTAGTTGGGCGTGAAGAGATTTAGTTACCAATGAATTCTGCAGGGTATGTATAATAATCAATACCCACACCATTGCGGATGTGATGATTTGGAACAGGGGCATCATGAAAATTCTCTGTCAAATCATGAAAATCAGTTTGCTTCAGTGGTATGTGCTAAGTACCTGTTAACATTTGCTTATGTTTCCAGTTGAGGTGCCACATTGGTAAAGGGCACTGGGCATTCTCCACACAAGTAATTTGCATGTGGATCATAGGATGCTACCTCAGTTCAGAAAATTAAAACATCCAACATTTTCTTGTCATGTTCTACATGTAGTCAAGGCTGGCTGAGGTCAATATTCAGCGGCTAGCAGTAAGCCTTAATTTTTATTAATAGTAGTGGATTAGCCAGATTTGCTTTCAGTTTCATATGACAGAAAATGCACGAGATTGTGGCTACTGCTGTACAATGTTTTTCTTATATTATATTGAGTGCTGTCCTTCGTTTTAAATAGAGAGCAGAATCGTGTGGAAGTTTAATTGTTAAAGCTATGTTTCATTTCTCTCTACTTTCAGCCAAGGGCTAGCCTTCAGCAAAAGTTTGAGTGTAACGCTTTTGTTTGCATTTCACTATTTTCTTTCTTGTTTATCTATATTTATTAAGAGGTAAGTATACCAGTGATGGCAAGGGGACCTGGTTGAGGTTCCACGGGATCTAACAGGGCCATCCATGTTAGAGCAACAAAGTGGTTCTAATTTGTATGCAATCCTGTATTTCATTACGAAGTACATTAACTTGCAAGTGTCTTACTAAAGCAACACAAACAAATGTGGTCGTTTCCTTATTTCGTCTTTAAATAGTTTCGTATACTTGAATCATAAACACATCAAGTGAGCATAACTTCTTTTCTGTAAAAAGATAATACGCAGTTTAACATCCAGATGATATGAGTTGTGTTTATCCTTGGGCCTTTGTTATCTTTGACCATTTTTTGCAAGAGTTATTACTGTCATTTTGACTCCTTTCTGCATTATGCCCTTTTCAAGTTATGAATGGAAGTTGAATCTGAAAGTAGATTTTAGTTGATTCGATACATGAATAGTCCATGCTTAAGGTTCTTATCATAGATATGACGCTGATAGTTTCTCGAGTAAAAAAGCAAACCTTGTTAGCTGATGTGGTTATACATGTACTAATGTGTCTTCCACTTGTCATTTATAAATTATTATAGGAGAATTCTATGGAGAGGCGCCGCACCGGCAGCTCTATCGTGCGGCGCGTCACGATTCGCGAAAAACCCATCGAGCGTGGCCTCAGCTGCTCCCTCTCAACTCGCAACCTTATCCCTTCGTAGGTCGTTTCCAACCAGGCAACCACACAATCCTGCTGCTGCTCTCTCTCTCTCAGACCACCAGGTCCAAACCTCGTACCCGACCGTGTCGGCAAAGCGCCGCTCTCGATTGCGTCTGACCCCGTGCGCCTCCTCGCCGCCGCCGGCTGAGAGCGCCTCCGCCTCGACTGCTGGCCTCCACCTCCAGAGGACCAAGCCTGGGAGCTCACCATGGCCCCTTCCGATGTACCGCGCCCAGCCATCCCCTCCATGGCCCGCGCGAGCACGAGACGGGCCGTCTCGGCGCTGCCCTGCTGGCAGAGGTCGGTGCCGACCTGGCGCGTCGGCGCTGGAGGCGGAGACTTGGCGTACCTGGTGCGTACGACGGCGCGCTAGGCGGAGGCCGGGGCGTGTGGCTCCCCCAACGATGGGAGGCGCTGCACGTTCCTCAACGTCATCCATGGCGCCGCTGACGACGACCGCGCTCCGGCTCCCCTTCTTCCCGTCCCCCGGTGGAGCAACCTTGGTCCGTTCCCCGTAGACGAGTTAGAGCTAGGTAATGAGCCGCTGACTTCCTCCCGATCCTCCCTTCAATATGTGATAAGATTTGCTTGCGGTGAATCTGTGATCCAGTTTTGTGATGTCTGTAACTATGTCACGATTTCTGTGGGGATTGGGGGCACTACTATGGTGCTGTTGCTTCTAGAAATACGGGTTATGTTTTTCGACTTAAGAAATGGGGACGTGTCGTTTATTTACATAATCGCTTAGTGATGAGATGCAAGCGTGAGTAACGTGCATGATGCTGAATGTGAATACTTGCAGTTCATGTGTGCTTAAATGTTTGATCGATTCGACACTTGCAGAAGGCAGATTATGTAACATTTGATGCAATGATTAAGATCTTCCTTTTATCTGGTTTCTGAACCGTTTGACAAATGATGACAATGTTGTCTTAGTTGTATGAATGCAAGAAACCCAGGAACCGAGGGTGAGGACCTCGCCGACCTTGAGGGCTATTGCTCCTTGGAGGGTATCGGAGCAGGAGTTGTTGGATGCGGGGACGGTTGTAGTAGTAGGAGTTGCAATTGTTTATTGATAATCTAATAATGTCATCATATAATCTGATAATTACAGCATTGACAGCTACTCAGTGGAAAACTTGGTAATATAATTTTGCAGTCGATAATTAGAATACGGCAACTACTGTGATAATTAGACTGACAGGCTTTTCTTTTTGTGTGATAAACTGGTAGTTGCACTGAATTTACCTAGTAAGTGTTTGTGGATAACCGGATAGTTGCATATGAATTAATGTGGTAAGTGTTTGTGGATAACCTGTTAATTGCATTGAATTCATATGGTAAGTGTTTTGTGGATTACTGGTTAGTTGTGTTGAATTAATCTGGTAAGTATTGATGGATAATATGATAGTTACGTTGAGTTTATCTGGTATGTATCGGTGGATAACCTGTTGGTTGCATTGAATTTATCTGATAAGTATTTTAGTGGATAACCTGGTATTTGCATGAAATTAATCCGGTTATTTGTGGTGTAGATCCTGTTAGTTGTATGAAGATAATATGTCAACTCTTTAATTAGAATTTGGTGGTTTTATCCAAATAATCTCGTTATCGTTAAATGTTGTTACAGTTTTGTAGAACATCCTTGTAATAAACAAGGTCAGATTGTTTTTCTGTGGGCCAATTAGTTCTTCTGTGTGTACTCTTCAGTAATAATATGGGCAATCTGATAATTAAAACGACAAGACTTCTTTTATTTTGGATAAAATGGTATTTGCACCGAATTTACTTGTTCTGTGGATAACTTAATAGTTGCATTTAATTAATATGGTAAGCCTTAGTGGATAACCTGGTAGTTGAATTGAATTGATGTGGTAAGTGTTTTGTGGATAACTTGATAGTTTCATTGAATTAATCTGGTAAGTATTGGTGGATAACTTGATATTTACATTAATTTTATCTGCTAAGTAGTGGTGGATAACATGATGTAACATGTCCGAAGCAAGATTTGAACACACACATAAGTTGTTAAATGTGCATTCAGATTTGAAGGAGATCGTGGTGATGCTTAGCTTGATGTTGTACTACAAACATGTTCACTAACTTTACTAGTAAAGTTGTATCGACAACCCAGTATCTGTTAATTAGACACCATGATAGTTTTATTGCGTTCTAAACAACCTAGTAACTGTATCTGATAGCTAGTTCTAACCAACATGGTAGTTGTTTCCCATGAACCTGATGATTCTATTTGGTAAACCTGGTGGCTGTTTTTATAGTACCTGATAGTTCTTTTGGAAAATATGGTAGCTAGTTCTAACCGACATAGTAATAAATCTGGTAATTGTTTTGGGATATCTACTAGCTATTTCTAATTAGCCTGGTAATTGTTTTGGACAATCTGGTAGCTAGTTCTAAACATCATGTGGTAATTCTTTGGGACAATGCATTTACACATTTTGCTTTTTGTAACAGGTAAATGGTGATTGGAATAGATCTCTTTGAAGAAACAAGGCTCTGCGTGTCCAAGATCTTGTACTCATGGCATCTTTATGTTTTTCAAGACATTTATATCCAAATTCAGTATTCTATGCAACATCCTTTGCCATGTGTATGCGGTTTGTAAGTTTCTTAACCTAACATAGATCCAGTCATGTGCTACTTTGTGTGAAAAACACCAAGTATCACGTGCTGCCGATCTAGTTGTTTCTAGGATGATCTTGTTCAAGTTTCCTTGTTCCTGGGGAGAAGGGGTCGAATTGTTATAATTGTTTATCTTATAAAATTTCAAAGATCATAGCAAGTTTTTGTGTGTGATCTAGAGATTCTTGTGACCTGAAACTTGTGTATCCTCCTCTCCTGTTATTTTATTAGAGCAGATCATATATATGTGGGAGTAGTTTAATTTTATTAGAGCAGATCATATATAATTTTTTATACGTTTCTATACATTTACAATAATATGCATTGATAGAGTGAGAGTTCCAACATTTTTAAGACCTAAGAAATGGTATCAGTCCACACAAAGTTGCATCATATAGCCTTACATTGGTACTCAATGACGTACAGAAAACTTGATAACCAAGTTATTATAATCTGATAAGTTAGTGATAATAATCTGGTAACTACGGACGAAAAAAAAAGTTGTCAAAATATAGGAACATGGGATCTAGTTTCGTAGATCTCGTCACGACTAAGCCAACGGTGAAAGCTGATTTCTAATCGGATTATTGGTTTGAGAGATAAAAGTTTTTTTAATAAGTATTAAAAAGAAATCTATGATGATGTCACCGCTTACATCACTGCATGCATGCATTAGAAACCGCGGCACGGGAGTGCTTTTGTGTGTTGGCATGCACTAGCTGTTTTTTCAAATAACGACAGCATGTAGAACCACGTGCTATCCTATCGTTTGGAACTTACTTTGTTGGGTCTAATATAATACGGTAGTAATTAGTGGGATGATTAGGGCCACCGCTAGGGACGACTACAGAGCGGCGCCGCTCCCTAGTCCTGTCCATTATTATATGCTTAAAAGTACTATATTTACCTAGGATGCACTGGAAATATGTAGTGACCTCTGTTCTGTACTACTGACTTGTCATGTACTGACTTCTGATATCCTTTTGACTCTTTTATAAACTAGTATTATTGTGTGATGATGTTCTTTCAGACCATCAACGACCTTGGCCTACATATGGAGGTGGAAGTACTGACTGAACGACTAATCGAACGGCGCATGCAGATTTCAGCAGACAAGGATGCACGTTGTGTATTCCGAAAACAATTCTTCATAGCCAACAGAGCCTGAACCGAAGAGAGTGGGCACTCACCGTGGATGCTTTCTTGTGTATTTGTCCACATTCCTAAATCCTACGGTAGTTGCTGCATTGTAGTGTCAGTGTAGTCTTTGTTTTTTTTTCCTAATTGAAGGGAATGTAGTATAAACCTTTGTGCAATTGTGAGACTTAATAAAACACATTGTAAACTTCGAATTGTAAATAATTGCTTCAGCCAGTAGACACATAGACTATAAATTGTAAACTCGAGTTCATTTAGAAGGGAGGAGTAGTGTGTGTGCATTTTTTTTTTTTGCTTCAGCCAGTAGACACCCAGACTATGACATGTGGGACCTGGTGCGCTGGGGATTTTGGCAACCTTCCAGAGGATTCCATCGGCTTCGTCTCCTTCCTCCGTTCCTCACTTCCTCTCCGCCGCCGGCCTCCGCGCCAAACTACAAGAGCTGCGAGCTCCAATCGCGCGGAGCAGGCCAGTGATGTTGTCCGTCAGCGTCGGCACCAAGCCGTCGAGATCGGCCATCGTGGCTAATACGACCAGGGGCCACCACCTTCTCACGATCAATGGGTACTCCGGCACCAACGGAATTCCCACCGGAAAGCGCGTCAAGTCCCGCCCTTTCATCATCGGCGGCCGTCGCTGGCGCATCGACTACTACCCCAATGGCAAAAGCTCCGAGGTCGCGGAATACATATCCCTCCCCACATATCCTTGCCAGTGTCAAACGACATGTACGAATCCACAATGGAATCGTCAAGAATACTCAGAAGGGCACTCTTAAACAGAGTATCGAGCTTCTCAAAAGCTTCCTGTTGTTCAGGAATAAGCTCGCCCTCAGGTTTGCCTTTGGTGGCAGCATATCAGTTACTGTTCTGAAACCAGTAAACTGCTCTCATGCGCCACCGTTTGTATAGGACCCCTTTGAAGGGAAACGGATTCGTTGACGCGAGAAAGCCAGGCGAAATAAATTGCCTATAATCAGGTTTTTGGATTGTTGAATATATAAGCAATTTAGCAGTAGATTTAATCCAAGAAATTGATAAACAGTTTATGACTAGAAGAACCAGGATTAAACTAATCATGCGATCTACTAAAACAGTAGATAAACAAAACAAATCTAGAGCAACTACACAAGCAGAAACTCTAGCAGCATATCGAACAGGAAGATAAAGAAGACATACGATGCGGCAGCAGCAGCAGCGGACCCGGTGTCGCCCATGTCGTCGATGAAGAGATTGGCGATGTCGGGGAAGAAGTCGTCGTTGGGAGTGCGCTCCCCAAAAACCTGATTGCCCCTCCCGTACAGGATCACAAGAGGCGGAGTTTCGGAGGCCTACTGTCCCTTCAACCGGTGCACGCCAGAAGACGGGATGGAGAAGACTTGGAATACGGCGGCGCAAGGTTCTAGAACTAGGGCAGCGAGCGACCATGTGTTGCGTGTGTTGGCGGCTAGGGTTTTCCTCTGCATATATAGTGCGAGTCGGTAGGACGTGGGCTGCAGCCCCGATCGAGTCGGTAACGTCTCCACCAAACGGAAACGGCAAAACAATTAACGCGTCCGTTAATTATTAATCAATGACTCAATAAATTTCCCAGACTGCAAAAATATAAGCTCGGCGCGGCGAGATTCCCGCAACCCGCGGCGCGTCGTGACGAGACGGACGGACGGACGGACGGCGGCGGAGGAGGAGGAGTGCGCACGAGAGAGCCTTCCTGTTCTCACATGCTTACCAAGTGCTAGAACAGCTCACTATATAAAGTGGTGCAGCAATCTCCCAACTAGCAGTATGGGACTAAATCTTTAGTCCCCAAACCAGCCAAATAAATAGGCCATGAGATTTTCGGAATTAATTGGGCCATGGGCAAAAGACTGGGCAAAGTCCCATAAATTCCAACAATCCCCCATAAAGTCTCATTGGCACATCATGCCACATTTGTTCCAAAACATTGTTTATATACCGGTGCTTAGTGGAGACTGTTAAGTTGAACTTCCACTTAGAAACTTATGCTACACTAGATCACAACTTGGATAGTGGACTATGCCTTGAATTACAAGTTTGCTGCAAACTAGTTTCACACAAGCCCTTGACCGATACTGGGCTACCGCAAGGCTTCCCGCGGGTGGAGCGTATGCGTCATACTCCAAGACCTTTCATGAGTTTATTAGAGAGCACCCAACTCTCACAGACTACGACGTTTAATAGTCAGACTCATATAGATGTATTCCTCAATAGATGCTCTGCAGGGCAACATCTCCGCTTACAAAAGTAAGCCACTTGGAACACATTAAGATAAATATCAACCTACCATGCAGAACAGGAGAGTATTGCATCATTACGGAGTGGGTAAATAATGTAGGGATACTCCTCTCAGCTGACCAACAGTTTGTCACCCACTTCTACTTCACGGGATCTCCAATCACATAGAGTGGTTTACCACTGTGGACAACTCATACCGTGGGTCTCAAACCCATCTCCCTCGATGCACTATCTATCACATTACGTGAAACATCCTTTGTGAAGGGATCTGCCAGATTCTTCGATGTTTGGATATAATCCAACGCAATAACTCCGGAGTTTCTCAATTTTCTAACAGATTTCAATCTCCTCTTCACATGCCTTGATGACTTTAAATTATCCTTAGAACTTTTGACCTTGATTATCACAGTCTGATTATCATAGTTCATAAGGATAGCGGGTATTGGTTTTTCAATCATAGGTAAGTCCATCAATAGCCACGAAGCCACTCTGCTTCAACAGTGGCTGTGTCTAATGCTGTGAGTTCTGCTTCCATAGTTGACCTCGTTAAGATGGTCTGCTTGCAAGACTTCCAGGAAACAGCTCCATGATACGTCTCCAACGTATCCATAATTTCTGCTGTTCCACTTATATTATACCATTTGCTACATGTTTTATATACACTTCGTATCACTTTTATGCATTTTCTGGGACTAACCTATTAACAAGATGCCACAGTGCCAGTTCCCTGTTTTCTGCTGTTTTTGGTTTCAGAAAGTTACTTCTGGAAATATTCTCGGAATTGCACGAAACAAAAGGCCAGGTCCCTATTTTTCCAGCACGTACACGGAGTCCGAAGGAGAGACGAAAGAGCCACGAGGTGGCCAAACCACAGGTGGCGCGGCTGGGCCCCAGCCGCGCCTGGTGGTTTGGGCCCCTCGGGGGTCCGCCGACATCGCCCCTTCGCCTATTTATTCCCCGAGACGCGAAAACCCTAAAACACCGAGCCTTTCATCCAGAACATATTCGCTGCCGCCGCCGTCGTCAACCCTAACTCGGGGGGTTCTGAAGCTCTTCCCGGCACCCTGCCGGAGAGGGGAATCATCACCGGAGGGCTCTACATCGCCATGCCCGCCTCCGGAGTGATGCGTGAGTAGTTCATCCTTGGACTATGGGTCCATAGCAGTAGCTAGATGGTTGTCTTCTCCACTTGTGCCATCATGTTTAGATCTTGTGAGCTGCCTATCATGATCAAGATCATCTTATTGTAATGCTACATGTTGTGTTTGCTGGGATCTGACTTATATTGATACCTATGTGGAGCTGAATATTATATTATCATGTCTATGTCATTTGTGATCTTGCATGCTCTCCGTTACTTGTTGAAGCCTTGGCCACGTGAATACTTGTAACTCCAAGAGGGGGTATTTATGCATGATAGTTGGGTTCAACCTCTATTTAACCTGGGATAGTGACAGCAAGTTCTAAGGTTGTAGATGTGTTGTTGCCACTAGGGGTAAAACAGCAATGCTTTATTCAAGGATGAATGTATTGTTTACATTACGCACATTACTTAATGCAATTGTCTGTTGCTTGCAACTTAATACTGGAAGGGGTACGGATGTTAACCGGAAAGTGGACTATTTAGGCATAGATGCATGCTGGATAGCGGTCTATGTACTTTGTCGTAATGCCCAAATGAATCTCATAGTAGACACCACAGCTCACACATGCATGTTATATGCACTTATCAATTGTCAATTGCCCAGCTGTAATTTGTTTACCCAGCATGTTAGTTATCTTATTGGAGAGACACCACTAGTGAACTGTGGACCCCGGTCCATTCTTTTACATCTGAAATACAATCTACTGCAATCATTGTTCTCTACTGTTTTATGCAAACAAACATCTTCCATTCGATACGTTTAACCCTTTGTTTTCAGCAAGCCGGTGAGATTGACAACCTCACTGTTAAGTTGGGGCAAAGTAATTTGATTGTGTTGTGCAGGTTCCACGTTGGCACCGGAATCCCTGGTGTTGCGCCGCACTACACTCCTCACCAACACCTTCGAAGCAAACCTCGTTTTCCTACTGGTCGATTAAACCTTGGTTTCATACTGAGGGAAAACTTACTGCTGCACTCATCATACCTTCCTCTTGGGGTTCCCAACTGACGTGTGACGTACAAGCATTGTTTCTGGCACTATTAACCTAGAGCCACCAACACGTTTTCTGGCGCCGTTGCCGGGGAAAACGAATTGCTTCTGCAAGGGGAGTCTCTCACACCCAATCTCTTTACTTTGTTATTTGTCTTGCTTAGTTTATTTTTTTTGTTTGTTTGCTTTCTCTTTATCAAAAACACAAAAAAATTAGTTACTTGTTTAATTCAGTTTGATTTTGTTTTTCAAAATGAGTACTCCTGAGAACACTAAGTTGTGTGACTTCACTAGCACAAACAACAATGATTTCATATGCACTCCTATTGCTCCACCTGCTTCTACAGCAGAATTTTATGAAATTAAACCTGCTCTATTAAATCTTGTTATGAAAGAGCAATTTTCTGGTGTTAGTACTGATGATGCTGCTGCCCATCTTAATAACTTTGTTGAACTTTGTGAAATGCAAAAGTATAAGGATATGGATGGGGATATTATAAAACTGAAACTTTTTCCTTTCTCCTTGAGAGGAAGAGCTAAAGAATGGTTGCTTTCTTTGCCTAGAAATAGTATTAATTCTTGGACAAAATGCAAAGATGCTTTCATAGGGAAATATTATCCTCCTGCTAAGATTATATCCTTGAGAAGTAGCATTATGAATTTTAAACAACTTGATAATGAACATGTTGCTCAAGCTTGGGAAAGAATGAAATCTTTGGTGAAGAATTGTCCCACTCATGGACTGACTACTTGGATGATCATCCAAACCTTTTATGCAGGATTAAATTTTTCCTCAAGGAACTTATTGGATTCAGCCTCTGGAGGAACCTTTATGTCCATCACTTTAGGTGCAGCAACAAAGCTACTTGATGATATGATGATCAACTATTCCGAATGGCACACCGAAAGAGCTCCTCAAGGTAAGAAGGTAAATTCTGTTGAAGAAACCTCCTCTTTGAGTGATAAGATTGATGCTATTATGTCTATGCTTGTGAATGGTAGATCTCATGTTGATCCTAATAATATTCCTTTAGCTTCATTGGTTGCTCAAGAAGAGCATGTTGATGTAAACTTCATTAAAAACAACAACTTCAACAACAATGCTTATAGGAATAATTTTGGTAGCAACAATTATAAGCCTTATCCTTCAAATGGTTATGGCAATTCTTATGGTAATTCCTACAGCAACAATAGAAGTGTGTCCTCTGATCTTGAAGCTATGCTTAAAGAATTTATTAGCACACAAAAAGCTTTCAATAAAACTGTTGAGGAAAAGTTTGAAAAAATTGATGATCTTGTCTCTAAAGTTGATAGTCTTGCTCATGATGTTGAAATTCTAAAACTGAAAGTTATGCCTAATGAAGTTAAAGATATTAAGTCATTTGCTACAGCAAATGCCATCCAAGTTCGAATTGATAATAATATTAGGATGTTGGCTGAATTGCATGCTAGGTGGGAAAAAGAGGAAGAACTTGAAAAAGAGAATAGTATAGTTAGAGTTTGTACTATCACCACCACTAGTAATGCTAATGTTTCACATGCTAGTAACCTCCTACTATTGATGGTAATGTTATTGGTGTTGATAATGTCTCTACTACTTCTGCAAAGCGTTTGAAATTGCCTAAAACTGCTGAAACTTTTTCTGATAAAAGTGCTGAAATTTTTCAAACTATTGGAGACAATGGTTCCACCACCATTGACAATAATGATTTTGATTTTGATGATTGTAACATCTCTGAAGTTATTATGTTCTTGCAAAAATTAGCTAGAAGTCCCAATGCTAGCACTATTAATTTGGCTTTTACAAAGCATATTACAAATGCTCTTTTGCAAGCTAGGGAGGAGAAGTTGAAACTTAAAGCTTCTATTCCTAGGAAATTAGAAGATGGTTGGGAACCCATCATTAAGGTAAAGGTGAATGATTTTTATTGCAATGCCTTGTGTGATCTTGGTGCAAGTGTTTCAGTTTTGCCCAAGAAGCTTTATGATATTCTTGATTTGCCACCTTTGGAACATTGTTATTTGGATGTTTTTCTCGCTGATAATGCTATGAAGAAACCTTTGGGGCGAGTTAATGATGTTTTTATTACGGTAAAAATAACCTTGTCCCCGTTGATTTTATTGTTATGGATATTGAATGCAATGCATCTTGTCCTATTGTTTTGGGAAGACCTTTTCTTCGAACTGTTGGTGCCATCATTGATATGAAAGAAGGTAATATAAGGTACCAATTTCCTCTCAAGAAAGGTATGGAACACTTCCCTAGGAAGAGAATGAAGTTACCTTTTGACTCTATTGTTAGAGCAAGTTATGATGTTGATGCTTCTTCTCTTGACAACACTTGATTTTCACTTTCTGCGCCTAGCTGAAAGGCGTTAAAGAAAAGCGCTTATGGGAGACAACCCATCGTTTTTATTTGCTGTTATTTTTGTTTTCTTTGAGTCAAGGAGTTTTGTTACTTCTGTAGCAACTCCTTTGTATCTTTATTTTATCGCAATGTTGTGCCAAGTAAAGTTCTATATTGAAAGTTGATGCAAGATTTGGATTTCTGCGCAGTGACAGATTTTTAGCTGTCACGGATTTGAGCTTATCTCCCTGTAGAAAATTCAAAAAATTCTGAGAAAAATCACGCATATTCCTGAGATATGTACGCAACTTTCATTATTTTAGGCCAGATCC
Organism: Poa pratensis; assembly: GCA_947311845.1. Classification (NCBI taxonomy): domain Eukaryota; kingdom Viridiplantae; phylum Streptophyta; class Magnoliopsida; order Poales; family Poaceae; genus Poa; species Poa pratensis. The sequence goes on from CAMZMU010000034.1 coordinate 88,356,188, forward strand.
ATCTGAGCAACTTAAGTGCCTCGAAAAAATTCGTCATTCCAGACTGTTCTGTTTTTGACAGATTCTGCCTTTTGTTTTGCATTCGCTCTTTTACTGTGTTTGTGTGGATTTCTTTGCTCCACAAAGCATTGGTGGCTGTAGCTAATGTCCAGAAGCTTTGGGATTGATTGTATCATTACAGAATATGAGAATTTTTGATTATGCACTAACCCTCTAATGAGAACTGTCTTGAGTTTGGTGTGAAGGAAGTTTTCAAGGATCAAGCGAGAAGGGTGATATTATGTGATCAAGAAGAGTGAAAAGCCTAAGCTTGGGGATGCCCCCGTGGTTCATCCCAACCATATTCAGAGAGACTCAAGCGTCTAAGCTTGGGGATGCCCAAGGCATCCCCTTCTTCATCAACAAACTTATCAGGTCATCTCTAGTGAAACTATATTTTAATTCTTTCACATCTTATGCGCTTTACTTGGAGCGTCTGTGTGTTTTTATTTTTGTTTTTGTTTGAATAAATTCGGATCCTAGCAATCCTTGTGTGGGAGAGAGACACGCTCCGCTTTTTCATGTGAATACTCATGTTCTTCACTTATATTTGTTGAGTATTCTTAACTAGCTACTGCAGTGCTTTTAGCTCCTGTTTTTCATGCATCTCTTCGAGCTGTTAGCACTTGTTTATAAATACTCTCTTGCTGCATTATATTATCATTTGGAGAGTTTATGTTTAATAAATTATTGGTGTTTGTTTGGAAGAAAGAAAATGCTACATGTAGTAGTTGGTATTGGAAAAGACATATGCATTCTTGTAGATCATTGTCTTGTTTTGATTTGATGCTTTGCAATTGTTTTGAGCTCTCAAGTAGATCATGTTTAAGCTCTTGCATCATGTAGTTAAAGCCTAGTAGTGGAGAACTACCGTAGAGCTTGTTGAGACTTGGGATGCATATTTGTTCTCTCTAAGGTCTAGATATTTTCTGGTAAAATGTTTGAGCAACAAGGAAGACAGTGTAGAGTCTTATAATACTTGCAATATGTTTTTATGTGATTCTTGCTGTACCGGTTTATACTTGTGTTTGCTTCAAACAACCTTGCTAGCCTAAACTCTGTACTGAGAGGGAATGCTTCTCGTGCATCCAAAACTTGAGCCAAAACCCATGCCATTTGTGTCCACCATACCTACCTACTATGTGGTATTTCCTGCCATTCCAAGTAAATATTTCATGTGCTACCTTTAAACTATTCAAAACTTTATTACTCCTTATTTGTGTCAATGTTTTATAGCTCATGAGGAAGTATGTGGTGTTTTATCTTTCAATCTTGTCATTTACTTCTGACAGACTTTCACCTGGACTAGTGGCATATACATCCGCTTATCCAATAATTTGCAAAAAGAGCTGGCAACGGGGTGCCCAGCCCCAATTAATTACAACTTTCATTAATAATTCTCTTCACATGTTTTGCCCTGATTTATCAGTAAGCAACTTAATTTTGCAATAGACACTCCTCCATGGTATGTGAATGTTGGAAGGCACCCGAGGATTCGGTTAGCCATGGCTTGTGTAAGCAAAAGGTTGGGAGGAGTGTCATCTATAAAGAAACTAAAATACATGTGTAAACAAAAGAGAAGAGGGATGATCTACCTTGCTGGTAGAATAACGTCCTTCATGGGAGCCGCTCTTTGAAAGTCTGGTTGACAAGGGGGTTAGAGTGCCCACTACCATTCGTTGACAACAACAAACACCTCTCAAATACTTATTTTGTGCTCTCTATATGCTTTCGAAAACTTAAAAAGCTCTAGCACATGATTTAATCCCTGCTTCCCTCTGCGAAGGGCCTATCTTTTACTTTATGTTGAGTCAGTTTACCTACTCCTTTCTATCTTAGAAGCAAACACTTGTGTCAACTTTGTGTGCATTGATTCTTACATATTTACTTATTGCACTTGTTATATTGCTTTATGTTGACAACTATCCATGAGATATACATGTTACAAGTTGAAAGCAAATGCTGAAACTTAATCATCCTTTGTGTTGCTTCAATGCCTTTTACTTTGAATCTATTGCTTTATGAGTTACCTCTTATGCAAAACTTTTTGATGCTTGTCTTGAAAGTACTATTCATGAAAAGTTTTTGCTTATATGATTCATTGTTTACTCTTTATCTATTTGTTAGCAAACTATAGATCATTGCTTTGAGTCACTTCATTCATGACATGAGCCTTGCAATATATTGATCAAGATTGTGTGAAAGCATGTCTCCTCAGAAATTATTTGTTGTTATCGTTTTACCTACTCGAGGACGAGTAGAACTAAGCTTGGGGATGCTTGATACGTCTCCAACGTATCCATAATTTCTGCTGTTCCATGCTTATATTATACCATTTGCTACATGTTTTATATACACTTCGTATCACTTTTATGCATTTTCTGGGACTAACCTATTAACAAGATGCCACAGTGCCAGTTCCCTGTTTTCTGCTGTTTTTGGTTTCAGAAAGTTACTTCTGGAAATATTCTCGGAATTGCACGAAACAAAAGGCCAGGTCCCTATTTTTCCAGCACGTACACGGAGTCCGAAGGAGAGACGAAGGAGCCACGAGGTGGCCAAACCACGGTGGCGCGGCGGGCCCAGCGCCGCCTGGTGGTTTGGGCCCCTCGGGGGTCCGCCGACATCGCCCCTTCGCCTATTTATTCCCCGAGACGCGAAAACCCTAAAACACCGAGCCTTTCATCCAGAACATATTCGCTGCCGCCGCCGTCGTCAACCCTAACTCGGGGGGTTCTGAAGCTCTTCCCGGCACCCTGCCGGAGAGGGGAATCATCACCGGAGGGCTCTACATCGCCATGCCCGCCTCCGGAGTGATGCGTGAGTAGTTCATCCTTGGACTATGGGTCCATAGCAGTAGCTAGATGGTTGTCTTCTCCACTTGTGCCATCATGTTTAGATCTTGTGAGCTGCCTATCATGATCAAGATCATCTTATTGTAATGCTACATGTTGTGTTTGCTGGGATCTGACTTATATTGATACCTATGTGGAGCTGAATATTATATTATCATGTCTATGTCATTTGTGATCTTGCATGCTCTCCGTTACTTGTTGAAGCCTTGGCCACGTGAATACTTGTAACTCCAAGAGGGGGTATTTATGCATGATAGTTGGGTTCAACCTCTATTTAACCTGGGATAGTGACAGCAAGTTCTAAGGTTGTAGATGTGTTGTTGCCACTAGGGGTAAAACAGCAATGCTTTATTCAAGGATGAATGTATTGTTTACATTACGCACATTACTTAATGCAATTGTCTGTTGCTTGCAACTTAATACTGGAAGGGGTACGGATGTTAACCGGAAAGTGGACTATTTAGGCATAGATGCATGCTGGATAGCGGTCTATGTACTTTGTCGTAATGCCCAAATGAATCTCATAGTAGACACCACAGCTCACACATGCATGTTATATGCACTTATCAATTGTCAATTGCCCAGCTGTAATTTGTTTACCCAGCATGTTAGTTATCTTATTGGAGAGACACCACTAGTGAACTGTGGACCCCGGTCCATTCTTTTACATCTGAAATACAATCTACTGCAATCATTGTTCTCTACTGTTTTATGCAAACAAACATCATTTCCATTCGATACGTTTAACCCTTTGTTTTCAGCAAGCCGGTGAGATTGACAACCTCACTGTTAAGTTGGGGCAAAGTATTTGATTGTGTTGTGCAGGTTCCACGTTGGCACCGGAATCCCTGGTGTTGCGCCGCACTACACTCCTCCACCAACACCTTCGAAGCAAACCTCGTTTTCCTACTGGTCGATTAAACCTTGGTTTCATACTGAGGGAAAACTTACTGCTGCACTCATCATACCTTCCTCTTGGGGTTCCCAACTGACGTGTGACGTACAAGCAATTGTTTCTGGCACTATTAACCTAGAGCCACCACTCCACCACGGTGTAAACACATAACCCTACGCGTGGCCTTAATCTCATCAGCATCAGATATCCAATTTGAATCACTATAACCCTCCAGTACCCTCGGAGACGGAGTAGTGAATTTCCATTGCTCGCAGTGCCTTTTAAAAAACGCATAACTCTCTCAAGCGCATGCCAATGATCATCTCCCGGATTAGAACAAACCGGCCTACTTGCTTATGCAAGAGATGTCAGACCTCGTAGCACAAGCCAAATACAAAGCGAGCCAATAATCTGAGAATATCTCAGTTGATCTCTAGCGCTTGTTGATTCTTTCGAAGCAACACCACTAGGATCATATGGTGTCGGAGAAGCTTTACAGTCGTCATACCCGAAGCGACTTAGCACCTTTTCTACATAGTGAGACTGAAGCAGTGTAATCTCAACCATTACCATCTCTCAACAGCTTGATGTTCAAAATAACATCAGCCACTCCTAGATCCTTCAATCTCAAAGCAACGAGATAAGAAGTCCTTCACCTCATTAATCAATTCAAGATTGGTTCCAAAGATTAGTATGTCATCGACATACAAACAGAGAATATCCCTGCCCCACCATGGCGATAGTATACACACTTATCAGATTCGTTAACAATGAAACCTTCAGCAGTTAAAGTTCTTTCAACTTTTCGTGCCATTGCTTAGGAGCTTTGCTTCAGGCAATATAAAGACTTCAACAACTTGCACACTTTGCTTCCTGACCAGGTACTACAAAAACCATCGGGCTGATCCATATAAATTTCTCGTCCAACTCTCCATTTAGGAAAGCCGTCTTAACGTCCATTTGATAACGAGAAGACCATGCGAGGCAGCCAACGAAAAGTAGCCACTCGGATCGTGGTCAGTCTAGCCACAGGTGAGTAAGTATCAAAGAAGTCTCACCTTCTTTCTGTGTTCTATAACCCTTGGCCACAAGCCGCGCCTTGTACTTCTCAATAGTACCATCAGGCCTAAGTTCTTTTTGAACACCCACTTATATCCTACAGATTTTACACCCATAAGGTCGATCAGTGACTTCCCGATTCCGTTGCCAAGATGGAATCCATCGCCTACGGACAGTTCCTTCCAGTAGTCAGCATCAAGAGAGCATAGGCTTCTAAAATGGTACTGGGTGTGTCATCCACAAGGTACACAATGAAATCATCACCAAAGGACTTTGCAGTCCTCTGTCTCTTGCTCTAACAGGAACTTCATTGTCATCCTTCACAGGATTATCAGTGTGTTCTATCGAAATGGTAGGTTCAGGAATCATCAACCAATTCCTGACTAGATGATAGGTTAATCTCCTGATTTGATGAGCTAGGCATATCCTTCATCGGAAAGATTTCCTCAAGAAAAGTCACATCCTTGACTCCATAATCATACCAACGTTAACGTCGGATACCTCAGATTTTACCACCAAAAATCCTATAGAAACGCTATGAAAAGCATAGCCCAGAAGAACACAATCCACGATTTTTGGTCCGTAGCTTACGCTTCTTGGGAATTGGTATATTGACTTTCACCAAACAACCGCAAGTACGGAAGTAAGAGAGTCTCGTATTTTTCCTTCCCCATTCCTCAAATGGAGAAA